>CM040242.1:154101164-154503945 GCA_022545495.1 Chrysanthemum lavandulifolium
TTACTTCGTTTGTGTCAATGTAGTTGAAGTTGGTTATAATCGCCCCTTTGTGCGACCAATTGTTTCATCAAATCTGTATTACCGCCTCTTTTTCTTGATTTTGGCGCCTCTCATTATCAAGTTCACTTTGAAGTAACATTACTCTTTCATCGGATGCTTGTCGATTCGAAGAGATCAAAATACCTCTTGTAGGTTACTCCACCTCCCACTCTCTCGCATATCCTCCCTTTTCCTTACATAATACAAGCGTCATGGCATCGGTGCCATGATCAAGCTTCAAGATTCCTTGTTTAATCTTGTCGTCCGTTTCTTTTCGCACACACAATATGGGAAATAGGTTATTTAATTCTACGGTATTAACTTGTAACTAAAAGTATTAACTAAAACACTACATGTATTAACTTATAACTAACAGGTTTAACTAATCTGATGCGATGATTAACTTATAACTAAACAAACATAATAACAAAATTTGCGATCAAACTTACAAAATTTTCTCCCACCGATCCGATATCATCATCGTGATATTCTCCGTCTTTTTCACCCTTCCTTTCAACCACGACCACGCGGTGGTTCTTCATCTAGTTCAATTTCTTTACTCTCGATCTTATAAACATCAAATACATACAAATGTAAGATAAGCGAATATAAGCGAAAGTATGATACTATTAAATGCAAATGTGCAAATGTTTATTGTTACCATTTTTCTATCACACGGCGTATCCACCTCGTCCCATTGTATGATCATAAGCAGACTTGGGCGCGACACTTTAGCTTTTCTTTGAAGTTACCTTGCAACACAAAATCATCTGGCGTTTAGATGTAGTAATCTTGATAGTATACAACTAATACATATGAAAACATATGAAAAGGTGAAAGATATTTGAACTTGAATAAAATGACTAATTAACACCTTGTATTCCTCATTGGTGTGTAGTTTACAAAATTAACCCAATCTTTGGCTTTTATAATTGCACTATACTTTCTTTGGGACTTCATTTAGTTTTGAAAGGGTATTTTGGTTGGGCAATATGTAGTTTTGTATCAATTTCATTACGAAATTCCTTAGAAGTTGACCAAGGCGATTCATTATCGACTTCGACCGTCAAGTCAACATCAAAATATCATTGCAAAGATTAACAAATTTTGTTAATTAGTTGCACATCTTGTAAATGCAGAGATAAACTTATTAACACCTTGTACCTCGACATCCAAGCCACTACTAGTTAAAAAAGTATATGTGTACCGTGATTTCGTCTTTTATCTCTTGCTTACGAATCAACCTTCTTCCGGTTAGAATCGACACCTATATGCTCACGAACCAAATCACCCAAAAACTCGAAAACAATGCTCTGTTTTTCACGATAACCTATCCGATTGCATCGAAGGTTACATCGACCTTTATTCCGTCTGTTTTCCATATTCCCTACGAAACTTAGCTAACCTAGTTATGCCCTCTTAACAACATTTGCATTTGAATGGTTGTTTTCGGCATCCTCACCCTCATCTGAATCGTCTCGATTCATATCCTAAAGTGTTTTCATTTTCACGATCGAATAAACCAAATCATCCGGATAATTGATTTGCGTTGCCATGATTCGTCGAAGTAATGTGTTAAAGAAAATTAGTAAACTTAATTGGTAAATAATGGTGTAAAATTGAAGTCCTGGTTGTTTTGCTTGAAGCTTTGATTTATTGGAGTAAAATTAGGGCTAATGATGGGCGATTTTTCAATTAAGGAAACCATAATTTTCAAAGTAATTTTAAAATTTTGGCTAAAATTTGGATCCAAATTTGATAATTTTAAAATGTGGCTCCAAATTGATAATATAGCAATTAAATATTTAATTTTTGGTGCAATTTAAATATGAATTAGAAAATCTAATTTTGAAAAATCAAACAATTTTGAAACCAAAACACCCACAGCGAAATGGTGCTTACCCAGGTCCCAAACACCCATATTACTTCAAACCGGTGTGTCAAAGACACATATAACTACAAATACACTAAAATCACCACATGGCGCATACAAATGAACAAACAAAAGCTAAAATGGACTTAAAGCAACTAATTAAGCAACTATGACTAATAAGCGGTTCTAGATAAACAATTAAGCACAAAATAGGCAAATCAAACCAAGAGCTGGCGATACATCAAGCGACCCTAAGACCTTACTTTAAGCCTATAAATAAGCTATTTATAAGCAATTAAATAAGCTCTAACATCCTCAAGCAGTCAAACAAATCAAGAAAACATGTAAATGCAATTAACTTAAAGCAAAAACAACAACAAAAACACCCTAAATCTAGTGGTTCAATCAAAAATAATTGTCATGCACAAACGCTCCCCTTATAAACTTTATAATCAGTCATAAAAAAATTGACAACAATCTAAAAATTGAACATCCTAATCCTACAATAATACATTCCACCAGTGCGAATATGAACTTAAACACCACAACCAATTCCTAAATTCAAAACAACATGAAAAAAAAGATGAAACAAACTAGCGAACACATTACTTATATTAACAAACATATTTAGCATTCGTATGGATAAACCATCAAAAGATCCATACATATTCCATTGTTAATATATCTACATACCATCCCATTAAACCAAGACATTAGACATAAACAGATGACACTATAGCAAAAGAAAACATCCCATTCCATAGCGAGAAACCCTTCAACCATTCATCGCCTGAATTTGTTATTCCTTGGTATCGATTTCCTCCTAAGATTGAGTAATGAGATCATTCAACCCATGCAGCTTAGACCTCGCAGCCTCCCTGTCATCCCTAAGATCCATCAAAGTGTAAAGACCTAATGTTTAAAAACGGCAAAATAAATCCTCCTTCTTTTAAACTATGTCTATAAATTAGGGGTGCTGATCCGTTCGGTTATATTTTTATTTTGGTCAACACGAAAACCGAAACGAACCGAACTATAATTAAACCAAAGCGAACCGAAAACCGATTATGAATTAAGTTCGCTTCTTTGGTTGACCCGAAATTAAGCTCGATTCTTGGGTTGACACATATGGTTTTAAACCGAAAATGGATTAAGTTCGCTTCTTGGGTTGACACAAAATTATTTACATTTTAAGCGATGGCTTCCATAATTAGCAACCTACAAACATAATGTTTGAGTAAATGGGACAACGTGCAAAACAACTAGAAGCGGATGAATGTGTGTAAAACTTATACAAACGGACTAAAAGATGAAAAAACCGGTAACGTGCAAACACGGACGAAAACGTAAACAAAATCCAAAGCGTATAAAACCGATTAAAAGGGACAAAGGCGTGAAAATGGACCAAAGCGTATTAAAGCAGGCGAGCGTGTATAAGCGTGCGAAACGTGTAAAATGTAAGAAAAGCGTATGAACACGGGTGAAAATTCTTAAAACATACGAAAATGGGTAAAAGCGGATGAAAGCGGGGTAAATGGGACTAAAAGATGAAAAAAACCGGTAACGTGCAAAAGCGGATGAAACTTGTAAACAAAATCGAAAGCGTATAAAAGCGATTAAAAGGGACAAAGCGTAAGAAAAGCGGACCAAAGCGTATTAAAACAGATGAGAACGTGTATAAACGTACGAATCTGTGTAAAAGTGTAAGAAAACGTATGAACACGGGCGAAAAATTCTTAAAAACATACGAAAATGGGTAAAAACGGATGAAAACGGGGTAAATAGGACTGCAAACACGGACGGAAACCTGTAAACAAAAACGAAAATGTATAAAAACCGATTAAAAGGGACAAAGATGTAAGAAAACGGACCAAAACGTATTAAAATAGAAGAGAACGTGTATAAACGTACGAATCTGTGTAAAAGTGTAAGAAAACGTATGAACACGGGCGAAAAATTCTTAAAAACATACGAAAATGGGTAAAAATGGGGTAAATGGGACTAAAAGATGAAAAAACCAGCGAAAACGTGCAAACACGGACGGAAACCTGTAAACAAAATCGGAAACGTATAAAAACCGATTAAAAGGGACAAAGACGTAAGAAAACAGACCAAAGCGTATTAAAGCAGGCGAGCGTGTATAAGCGTGCGAATCGTGTAAAAGTGTAAGAAAGCGTATGAACACGGCGAAAAATTCTTAAAACATACGAAAATGGGTAAAAAGGATGAAAGCAGGGTAAATGGGACGAAACGTGCAAAGCAAATTGAAAGCGGACGAAAACATACAAAACTTATACAAGCGGACTAAAAGATGAAAAAACCGGTAGCGTGCAAACACGGACGGAAACGATAAACAAAAATGGAAGCGTATAAAACCGATTAAAAGGTACAAAGACATAAGAAAGCGGACCAAAGCGTATTAAAGCAGGCGAAAACATATGTAAAACATATGAAAGCGGATGGCGGGTAAATCGAAGAAAGCGGACGAAAACATATGTAAACATATGAAAATGTGTAAACGTTTGAAAATGTGCGTTAATATGTAAAGCAGATGAAAGCGTATTCAAGCGGACGAAAACATGAAAAACTAGCGGCGTGTAAACACGGACGAAAACACTGTAAACACAAAAATAGAAAGGTATAAAAGCAGTTAAAAGGGACAAGGCGATTTAAAGCGTATTAAAGCAGATAAAAGCGTGTATAAACATACGAATGTGTGTAAAAGTGTAAGAAAACGTATGAAAACGGGCGAAAAAAGTCTTGAAAAAAGTAAACAACCCCTAACTCAAATAGTATGGCTAAACATATGTGTCAACATCCTATTGGGGGCAGCAGGAGGACCCACTTCTTCACATTTATACTACATATAAAGATGTCATAATCCAAAATATAAAATAACGAGGCTACAAAAACCCGTGCGTTGCACCGATTGGGTAAGGGTTGAATATATACGTGTTTTTTACGTAATATTGTATGCAAGTAGTTACATGTAAGGTATTGCAATTGATGTCATCATAAGTTTTGTATTTTAAGTAGTCTATTTAATATTTTAATAGCGATGCACATGAACTATATCCATGTTTTGATTGCCTAATGTTTGAGTAAATTGATGAGTTGTTATCGTCATGGTCTTTGCGGTAGTAATTTTGATTACGCAATAAGTCGGAGGTAAATTCTTGTTTGCGTAATGATGTTGTAACCTTGTCGGGTAATGTTTACGTGGGTTTCGTTATGCAAATTTGCATGGTTCACAAGTTAATAACCACCGCATTCATTGTTTGCCAAAGTTGTAGTGTCTATAAAGCAAGATTAGTCTTCTTCAGTTATACTGTAGATGACTACATAGTAATGATGACTAACTTTGATTTTGAATGTGCTACATTGTAAAGATGACTAACTTTGATTTTGGTCGATGTATTGCAGTTGACATGTAACTAATTTTCAAACTTTTGATTACAATATGCAATTTTTTTTTCCTCCTGAACAAAATTATATATGTAAATTTTAATACCGAGCTTCTTGATAAACCATATATTTGTATTAATATTTTTGTCATAAGAAGTTGAGATAATAAACCTTTTAGACATGTTTAGTCATTAATTTAAATTTAAACTGTGTATATAGGGGCTGGTTTAGATCCAATGAAAAAATGAAGGGTTTAAATTGCAATATTAGATATCTTCCTAAATAATGCATATCTCATTTTTTTTTGAACTATTGCATATCACATTTATGCATGGAAAAATATGAAAAGGCTACGGTAACACCCAAAATAAATTTTTCGATGCCTCTTGAGTGTTTTTTTGTGATTATTTGTGCAAATTGTGAGGTACATTGTAATTATTTATATGTATCTAACCATAAAATCAACACATAACTATCAATAATTTTAACCCTAAACACACAATTATCAATAACTTTAACCCTAAACACACAAAATGTCTTCCACACCTAATATCGATGAAATGAAAGCTGCCACTGAATCCGGCAAGCTTAGTGATGCTTTCAGGGCGTTGATCTTGCACGACATAGCAGAGGAAAAACGTTTTATCGAGCGGATGGGAAAGAGTAGCGAGTTGAGGAAGTTGTTGCCAAAAGGAACAAACAATTGATGAGGCGAGAGGTTGTTTACTCGTTTCAACGCATTCGACAAGCGGTGAGTTGCCCTTCGTGAAATCTGATTGAAGGATCGAAGGAAGATTGATTTCTTGGCTCGACTTTTGGTGCTATGTCGTCGAGTCTGTTGGAGAAGGAGGAGTTCTGGAAGACTTGGATGAAGTTGATGAGTCGAAGATGGAGAATAGGAAGCTTTGGAAGTTTTTGTGTTTTGATGTATATTTGATGGTTGTATGGATGCTTTTATTGTTGCTACTTTGTTAATATAATTATAAGCGTAATGGATGTAAATGATCAATGATCGTATAATGGTTTTAGGTTTTATTGCTTTATTACCTTGAAGAAATAATTTAGTTTTATTTATTTATTTACTTTTATTATAAAATGGTCAAGTAGTGTGTGTTTGACTTTCAGTATTTCACACATTTATCTCTCTTACACTCGGTCAAAACACACAGTTAGATTCAAATAGCAGATTTAGGGTTTTCAAGCAAACACAAAATCAATCAAAATAAATGTTAGTCAATGAAATATTCTTGAGGGCTATTATAAAGGGCTTGATTCTCTTCCGATTGAGCCTAATATCTCAGGTATAAATGTTATAATTTACTGCTAGTTTGTTAGTTTAGGATGTTTATTGATTTATAGATGATATTGTGTTATGTTAGTTTAGGATGTTAGTCAGGGTATTAGTCATTTGCATAGGAAAAGTAGTTGTTTGATGATTTATGGCTCATTAGTTGAGGTAATAACGATTACGTGTTATACATGCAGTATGGGTAGGTGAATATCGATTTGCCGTTAGTTGATGTAAAAGGTGGGGGTGTTGAGGATATTGTGATGATATGGGAGTTGGCAAGTAAGAAGAATGGGAGATTTGCTCATCTTGTCATAGAGAATCTGATTCTGAAGCAGTTTGATTTTATTTGAAGTATATATCATTATAAATATGCGTTTGTGGATTAAAATCCGTACTTATTTTTTAAAAGTTTGCAGGGCTAGTGAATGCAGCACAAATTATAATGATGTTTTAAGCTTGACGGAGCTTTCGGTTTAGTAGACGCGAAGAATGAGATTATTCGTCAATGAGGCAGTGGGGCAAATTGCGTTCGCGGATCGCATAATAGTCAATAAGGTATGCAGTTTATTAACTATAAAAAACATAGTTAAATGTTAATGTTTGTGACTTAAAATATGTGTATATTAGCAAATAGGGGAAACCATTACTATAATATTGAAACCATTATTTTATTTGGAAATATTGAAACTTGCAGATCAACGTTTTTATCTTAAAATAGGTTTGTCGAATGAAATTCAGAAAAAAAAAAGTTAGGGTCAATTCATTGCTAACCTGATGTTTTAATAACGACCTACTTGTCAAAATATAAGCTTGTTGCAATTTGAGAATTGGGTTGTTGATTATGATGAATCAATGACCCAGTTAGGAAATGTGTTATGTGATGATTTTATCATGATTTGGTGAAGGTTATGTGATTAGATGGACAATTAGTTTGCACATCTTGACTTTGGTTCAGTTTTAATGTTAAAATTGATTATTTCCTTTTTGCTTTAACATGGTGTAAGCTTACCAACAAAATCAAGGCTATGATGAATTAAGCGGTATTTTACAAAATGATAATGCCCATATATTGGCTTGGCGGCATGTTAAGGTTGCGACTATGGTGGGCAATCAATTTTCAAAGCGCTACCCTATCCGAGCTTTGTATTTTGTGACTAATGGATTATCTGTATGTTAAGCTTACCATGACCATCAACGCTTTGATCAATTATGACGGGTAGTTTTAAACTTGAGATTGCCCATATCTTGACCTGGTTTATAGCAATGTATAGACGATTATGTCGCATGTTTGTGACCATTTTATTTTATATGCATAATATTATCACAACCTTTTACTTTAACGAAGTTGGTAAATTTATTCAGGTCAATCATGTTTCTTTGTGGTTGGCCTCCGTTGGCGTCACGTGTATATATAGTTTCATTTAGAAGCTATATATAATCATTGGTCCCTATCATACACCCGTCCCAATGAATCATGATTGGCTCGAAGATGTTAAGCATCTGTATATATAGTCGTAGTAGAATGGGCTGGAATTTGACATCGCATAATTTAGATTTGTATATGGAAATTTTACTCATCCACTTTAATTGCAAAGAATAGTAAGCAGACTCCATAAATGGAGCATTTTCAGATTAATCTGAACCGTTGATGAGGATGTTGTTTGATGGATCATGGAATGCAAACACGGTAAAAGGTAAGCATCGTAAAATTAGTTAACACAAACACTGGCTTTTATTTGATAAAATATCTTACAACCACCTGCCAAAGGCTAAAACCAAATATTACAACAACATTCAATATAAAAATCCAGGACAAGTACATAACTGCAAATGCAAAGACCAGCATAAACAAGACATCATGACCAACAACAACTTCCCCCAGCTATGCAAACACATTTACCAATCCATTAAGCCCTTAATTTTCTGAATGAACACATCATGATTGCGAAAATTTAGCTCCAATCCAGCTGCCAAAATGGGCATTTGCATGAGCTTTTCTTCATCTCTTTCCTGAATTTCTCTTAGATATTATGCAGTTTTCTGGGCATAAATGTTCCCAACTGTTTCTAACTCTTGAATAAAAGTAAGCCTCTCACGAGTAACACTCACCAAGCTAGCGCATAGGACATTCATTTGTTGTGACATGTGAATGTCCTGACCTGCAGCTTGGCGACAGTACAACACTAGCATCTCAGAGCAGTTATTCGAATTGGCTTTTGCTCTAAGCTGATCACTCTTAGGGCGTATAGACATTGTGTTTTCTTCCTTCTTTATTACAAGTTATGAAAAGTAAGGCTACATGTTTTGCATAGTGATAGACCCTCTTAAATAGGAAAAGTAAGGCTATATGTTTTGCATAGTGATAGGCACATGTATAACATATAATTACACATTGACTACCATTTGCATGAAAACAAAATACATAGAATCACTCTCTTTTCGCAGATTTCATATTGATTCACTTGGAAAGTATCTAACTTGTGACAACCCGTACTTTCGGTCATTTCTCAAACAATTTATGCCTCACTATTTCAACATTTATCGTAAACTAGGTTTACGTGTTCCAAATTCGCGTAACCTTAAAGGTTTAGCGGCGAATTCATGATCATATCATCACGAACATTTCATATGGACTAAGTTTAGTCTACATTTCATTAACATCATTTGCATCACGTTAGTTCATTCATGACATTGCATTTCACATTTAACGCGTAAATTTTATATTAAATAAACGTTATCGCGTGAGTTATTATTTTGAATATTTAATCCGTTACTTCAAAAATGATCCCGACATATTTTTATACTTACATTAGTTTATAAAACTATATTTTGAGTTTACCTAGTGTTTTAAATTTATTTTGTATATAAATCGTTAAATTTATATTATTACGACGCTTTTCTTAAAAACTACACGAAAATTTTATATCACTCAAATTTCACAAGGAATGTATTTTTACAATTTTATAATATCATTGTACTCTATTTTAATCTATTAAAATTTTACTTGTACCTAAAAGTACCATTTATCATACAAGTTACATTTAACTACACTTTACTTACATTTTTTTTAACAAATAATATACACAATATATACAAGTAAAAAAAAATATATATATTTTACAAATCCTCCCCTTGGCCGACCAAGGGAGGGTGGTAATTAATGGGAGTATGGTTTGTGATTGTTTATAATTTTACTCTTACATAAAAGTCCTACTCAATTATCTTCTCATTCATGTACCTCAAATATTCACATAGTTAGTAGCAAAAGTTTCTCTCATTCTTTCTCTCTATCAAAACCGCCACACAAAGGGTGTACAAGGGATCAAAACTTTTCAAGTTCAAGTGTTAATTACAATCTAGAATCACATTCTTTATAAGGTTTTGAAATAAAACCAAGAGTGTTTAAGTTAAACCTTGTTCCTTGCACCTCATCATATTAACTTGTAAGCATATCATTTATCATTTTACATATTTCCTTTTCATTTCATAAGTATCTCTTCATTTTTGGAGCAAGCATGCATGATTTGTGTTGTTTATACCATTTTTACATGATTTTTAGAAATATATATATAAGGTCATCCTATAATTATCCCCTTGGTATACTTTGGTCTTGATGATGTTTAGGAACCCATGACACCCTAAGAAGGTGTATGGTAGGATTAGATTAGCTTTGGAGTTGATTTGAAGGGATTAGAATAGGTTTAGTACGGGAAAAACTATTTTCGATAAGTTATAAAATGTGTTCTGTCCTTGTTTTATTTTTCTGGAAAATCCGACAGTAGGCACGAAATTTTGGCCTTGATATTTAGAAAATATACTTTAAAACGAATCCGTGGCCGCTTGAACGGAATAAAACGGAGTTATAACGAAGAAGTTATGAATTTTTAAAGTTTGACGACGAAATATATTTTTTTTCTGAAATTTCAGCAACATGTTTTTGGTTAGTACGAGTTAAAAACGAGCCTTAAGCTTCACAAATTATTTCGACTTATCAAAAATATATTAGTATACTTTGATACGAAGCTAAGGACGTATTATACGTAGAAAACGGATTTGAAACGACTAAGATATGCACGTTTTCATAAAATTGCCGTAACTATTATTTTCAGCAAAACTATATTATTTTTACGACACAAGTATTACGGTAACTAAAACGACCATGTTGAGGGCTGTTTTAACAAGGATGTGGAACTTTTGGAACGAAATGTCTTCTAATAAAATTAAGATCACCGAGCATATTTTTCAAAACAATCAACCGTTTGTATAGCGGAGTTTTAATAAATTATTTACGGATGCTTAAAATTGGCGAAACTCACTTTTTACACAACAATTAGACAAAATCACCATCTTTAACCCTTATTATCTTTATGTTCGAGACCTTTATGTCGAAAACTCTGAACTGAAACTTCTAGATTTCGATACAAACTTTCCAAAACCGTCGAGTTCGTTCTCTAACGTTCGACGTACACCATTTTACGACTAGTTTTTCGGAGCCATTTTTACCACTTTCATGAAAAATTTCGACGACATTGTTTTACGACGAAAAGTGAAAATTTCACTATAAATCATTATAAAACTATTGTAGGATGACATTTTGACGTAAAAACTTGTAAAGTGATTTAAGAATGGTCAAGACGTCAAAAGAGTATTTTTCGACGATAAGTATTATTTTCAAAACTCGCAAATGGTATAAATAACATACGAAATGCATGCATAACATTACATTGCAACTCATTACATATCATATCATTCGTAATAGGTCCCGATTAAGGCATTCCGATATACCTCAGTGTACTCACTCTTGTCATCACACCAGTTTACCAAGTGAGTTTTCATAGCCCCGTCGTATACGCTTTTAATTATTTTCAAACCTACGGGGGAGAATACATTGCACAACATTTTTATTACGATACCAAGTATGTTAAATTCATTTACATTGCTTAAGTTACCACATTTGCCAATTGAAAGTCCCTTTACCCGAACATGAACCGTTAATCTTTGAAGCGAGGGTGAGTGGATAGATCTATCGAGGTGACGCTCCATCCGGGTTGGTGAATCCCAACTAGTCATACGGATGCATTTCATTTAATAACATTATTGAGTTGTCTCGAAAACACTGTTGGGGCATACATTATGAGCAGTCTAGTTTCGTGTCATGGGCTTATTGCAATTGTAACATTTTTACGTGACATGATTGTCATGCCTGATCTATACTTGCGTAGTCGTATAAAACATTTACATAAACCTATGATTTCTCACCAACATTATTGTTGACCCGTTTTAGCAATGTATTTTCAGGTAACTAAGGTATTATCATCATGGCATGGTTAAGGAACCACATTTTGAGTCGCGGCGTCGACTTATATCATTGTACATTATGGCACTTTATTTCAAAAACCATCGTTTGAACTTGTAATATATTTATGTTTCCGCAAACTTTGTAACTTTTGGGACCTAAGTTGTATCTCTGAATGCTTTTTTTAAATATCAAACGATGTGTTTTAAAGCGACACTTTAGGTCGCTCAATATAACTGTGATTGTGGTGCTATGACAATCAATCCCCAGAATTCCATTCACGCAAAGCAGTAAATTGGGGTGTGATGATTGGTACCGAGCTACGATTATAGAGAACTAGGTTGCATCATTGACCCTAGACTATAGCTACATTATCATAGCATCTCATCATTTTATCATAGTACATATTCACTTTTCATGCGGATTCACTTACACTTTATCCGAGTTATTTACTTTTATTTCACATCGGTTGTCACAGACATGTCTTCAGATTCACATCCCATCACCATATCATCGGACACTAACATGGAAGATGTCCCAGTTGACCCTAACATGGATGATACCTCATCACACTCCACTGAGATCTTATCTTCGATTGGCTCTACTCCAGCCTTTCCACCTATCATGACTGACACGGAGACTGAACCCTTTGAGGAGGGCGAAGTCGCACCCACTCCACATGTTAGCCCTGCTCATAACCCGATACACCCACCACCATCACCACTACTAGCACCATCATCATCATCATCCTCATCGTATTTTCTTAGGGATCCTTTGCCTACATCGACTTGCCGCCCAAAAGCGTGCTCGCGTTTGACATCCCTACACCACCATCTACGAACCCGAGCCACCGTTAGGTTCGAGTTAGGCGAGAGCTCTAAGGTCGCAATGCCGATGACCTTCTACCGAGGCGTTAGGAGCCCGTATTGATAGTCGCAGATTCGAGATAGATAGGTTGTCGCGACAGTTGGAGGAACTGCCGGTAGATAGGGTTGAGACCATTGCGGAGGAGGTCGAGGGCCTAGTGTTAGCGGTGGTTTCTATTGATTTGTCACATCGAGTATCTGAATAGGCGTTAGAGGACGGGGAGAGTATTGCTACTTTGCGGTCGATTGAGAGTTGAGGAGTTTGGTTGCTAGCTTGACTACTCGTGTTCGTGATCTTGAGGATCGAGCCGTGAGCACCATGAGGTGCCTTATGTAGACTTTTGTCATGTATAGTTTTGACCATTATTATCCTAGTCACGAGGTGTGTGACGTAGTTTAAAGAACTTGTTGTCTTTTGATTGTTGTACAAACAAATGTATCAAGTATTGACTCTACTATGTAGGAATGGTTTTATTATCTATGATATCGGTCCATGTAGGCGAAATTTTCATGTATATTATCCACGTGTGTTGTGATTATATTTGTGATATTTCGTTATTGTTCCGTTGTGATTCCATTTACTTTATGCATGTTGTGGTTGTGGATATATTTGTATGATGGTTGTTTCTACTTACGAGTTCTCATGATTGTTTCATCTTGTGATTTTGAAGAGTTATGGCATCAAGAAAGCTACAGATTGAAATGACCCAAGCGGCTATTCAAAAGTTAGTGAATGATAGCATAGCCGATGCTTTAAGAGTTGAGAGGAAAGTGGGCTGCTGCTCTTTGAGGCCAGGGCATGTCAAGCCGCCGCTAGGCTCGCCATCACATCGGAAATGCCGGAGGATCCGGAGTTAAGAAATGTTCGTACAAGGATTTCAAAAGTGGTGAACCCACCAAGTTTAGAGTGACTGAAGGAGCCACGACCATGGTACGATGGTTTGAGAAATTGGAGTCCGTGTTTTTGCTGTGTAATTGCCCGGATGATAGTAAGGTCAAGTTTGCTACAAGTACATTACTCGATGGAGGATTGTCGTGGTGGAATTCATATGCTCAACCAATTGGAATGGAGAATGCTTTCAAGCTTACTTGGGAGCAATTTAAGGGTTTGGTGACTAAGAAGTTTTGTCCTCGTACGGAAGTGAAAAAGTTGGAGACAGAATTTTACGAACTAGTAACAATTGGGTACGATATTGACACTTACATTCGGAGATTCCAAGAATTGGCCGCGTTATGCCTGTCCATGGTTTCTGATAACGAGAAGTTGCTAGAGGCTTTCATCGGGGGACTTCCCGAGGTTGTTCAAGGAGATGTGACTTCGTTTGATCCACAAACAATTGAGGAAGCTATTCGAGTGACTCAGAAGTTGATGGCACAAGTGGTGAAGAGAGGGAAGTACACCAACATCAACCGAAACAACAACAACAACCCCAACAACCGCTTCAATAACCACAATAACCGATCCAACTACAACAACAATAATAGCAACAACAACAAACGGAAGTGGGACAACACTAGAGGTAGAAATGCTACCCAACAACCACCCAAAAGGCAAGAGGTTGTAAAGGCTTATGCTGCGGGTCCGAAGGAAGGAAAAGGGTATTCGGGGGTTTTGCCGAAATGTGGTAGGTGTTCGAGTCATCACAACCCGGGTCGATGTCCTGATCCATGTGAAAATTGTAAGAAAGTTGGTCACCGAACTAAGGATTGCAAGTCGCCACAAGTTACATGTTTTGGTTGCGGGGAACGTGGACACTACAAGTATGAATGTAAAAAGGGAAGGAACCAAGGAAATCAGAATCAAGGAGGCACGGCACAAGGAAGGGTTTACGTTATAGGAGGCGGAGAAGATAGGGAGGACCCGAATGTTATTACGGGTACGTTCCTTCTCAATAATCGTTACGCTTTAGTTTTATTTGATTCGGGTGCCGATAAAAGTTTTGTGTCCACTGCATTTGCACCTTTGCTCAACATTAAACCAACCACCTTAGACATATCATACATCGTTGAATTAGCTAATGGTAACTTAGTTAGCACCAACACCATTGTCCGCGGTTGCACATTCAATTTTCTTAATCATCCCTTCAACATAGACCTCATGCCCGTAGAACTTGGTAGTTTTGACGTCGTCATCGGCATGGATTGGTTATCCAAACATCGTGCAAAGATCATTTGTGATGAAAAAGTTGTTCATCTTCCTTATAACGGCGAAACTTTGATTATTCGTGGGGAACGAAGTGGAACTAGACTTAGTATCATATCGTGCATCAAAACGGAGAAGTACATAAAGAAAGGTTGTTTTGCTTTCTTAGCCCATATAACCGAGAAGAAGTCGGAGGAGAAGCGACTTGAAGATGTACCAATTGTCCGAGAATTTTCTGAAGTCTTTCCCGAAGACTTACCAGACTTCCACCGCACGACAAGTAGAATTTCATATTGACTTAGTACCCGGAGCTGCACCAATTGCGCGAGCACCTTACCGTCTAGCACCATCCGAAATGCAAGAGTTGTCTAATCAATTGCAAGAGCTTCTAGACAAAGGATTCATTAGGCCGAGTTCCTCGCCTTGGGGAGCACCGGTCTTGTTTGTGAAGAAGAAAGATGGATCCTTCCGAATGTGCATAGATTATAGAGAATTGAACAAGTTAACGGTGAAGAATCGTTACCCACTCCCCAGAATCGACGACTTATTCGATCAGTTGCAAGGTTCTAGTATCTACTCCAAGATTGATCTCCGGTCGGGTTACCATCAACTTAGAGTTCGGAGGAGGATATTCCAAAACAGCGTTTAGAACACGTTACGGTCATTACGAGTTTCAAGTGATGCCGTTCGGATTGACTAATGCACCTGCGGTATTCATGGATCTCATGAATAGAGTATGTAAACCGTATTTGGACAAGTTTGTGATAGTGTTCATCGACGACATATTGATATACTCAAAGAGCAAAGAAGAGCACGAAGAGCATTTAAGGACGATTTTAAGGCTACTCAAGAATGAGAAGTTGTATGCCAAATTTTCGAAGTGTGATTTTTGGAATCACAAAGTGCAATTTCTTGGTCACGTCATTGATAGTCAAGGACTACAAGTTGATCCCGCAAAGATTGAAGCCGTGAAAGATTGGGCTACTCCAACAAATCCTACGGAAATCCGACAATTTCTAGGACTAGCCGGGTATTACCGAAGGTTCATCGAAGGCTTTTCAAAGATAGCTAGACCTTTGACCAAGTTGACACAGAAAAACAAGAAGTACGAGTGGGGAAAGAAACAAGAAGCTGCTTTTCAATTGTTGAAGCAAAAGCTTTGCAGTGCGCCAATTCTGGCACTACCCGAAGGAATTGAGAACTTCGTTGTATATTGTGATGCTTCGCATAAAGGACTAGGGGCTGTTTTAATGCAAATGAGAAGGTGATAGCGTATGCTTCTCGACAACTTAAGACTCATGAGAAGAATTACACCACTCATGATCTCGAGTTAGGAGCCGTAGTTTTGCACTCAAGATTTGGAGACACTACCTCTACGGTACAAAGTGCACAGTGTTTACGGACCACAAGAGTTTGCAATATATTCTTGATCGAAGGAACTTAATATGAGGCAACGTCGTTGGTTGGAGTTACTCAATGACTATGATTGTGAAATCAAGTATCACCGGGAAAAGCCAATGTTGTGGTGATGCTCTTAGCCGGAAAGAGAGGCCCAAACCTTTAAGAGTTCGATCATTGGGAATGACGATTAATTCACCTTTACCATCGAAAATCCATGAAGCATGATCGAGGCACTTAAGGAGGAAAACCGACCAAGTGAAAAGCTTTATGGTATGCCCGAAAGCGCAAACGGTTTTGTAAAAAGAGCAGATGGAGTATTATGTTTCAAGGATAGAATGTGGGTTCCATTGTATGGCGGAATACGAGAATTGATTATGCATGAGTCGCATAAGTCAAAGTATTCTATTCACCCGGGATCGGATAAGATGTATCAAGATCTTAAGAAACTTTATTGGTGGCCGAACATGAAAGCGGAGATTGCCACGTCGTTAGCAAATGCCTTACCGCTCTAAGGTAAAAGTCGAATACCGAAGCCTTCGTGATTACTCCAACAACCGAAATTCCTCAATGGAAATGGGAACGCATTACGATGGACTTTGTTACGAAACTTCCTAAGACATCGGGAGGTTACGACGCTATTTGGGTAATTGTTGATCGCCTTACCAAATCGCCCATTTCATACCAATTAGAGACTTATTCCATGGAACAACTCACTAGACTTTATGTCAAAGAAATAGTCTCGAGGCACGGTGCACCAATTTCTATCATTTCCGACAGAGATAGTCGATTCACTTCAAACTTCGGAAATCATTGCAAGATTCATTCGAACCAGATTAGAGATGAGCACAAGATATCACCCACAAACCGACGGTCAAAGTGAAAGGACAATTCAAACGTTAGAAGATATCTTTGAGGGCATGTGTAATTGATTTTGGAAATGGTTGGGCTAACCATTTGCCATTGATAGAATTCTCGTACAACAATAGTTATCACACCAAGATAAAGATGGCACCATTCGAGGCACTCTATGGTCGAAAGTGCCGATCACCGCTTGTTGGGCGAGGTAGGAGACGACAACTCATCTGGTCCGTAAATGGTACGGAAACAATGAAAAGATAGTTCAAATTCGAGATAGACTCAGAACTGCAAGAAGCCGACAGAAAAGTTACGCGGATGTTAGACGCAAAGCATTAGAATTTCAAGTGGGTGACAAAGTGATGTTGAAAGTATCGCCTTGGAAGGGCGTGGTACGATTTGGAAAGCGCGGGAAGTTAAACCCGAGGTACATTGGACCATTCAAGATTTTGAGCAGAGTTGGTCCTGTAGCTTATCGACTTGATCTTCCGTCAGAACTTAGTCATGTGCACAACACCTTCCACGTTTAAAACCTGAAGAAGTGTCTTTCGGACGAATCGCTCATTATTCCATTGGACGAAGTTCAACTCGACGACAAACTCAACTTTGTGGAGGAACCTGTAGAAATTATGGACCGCGAGGTCAAACAGTTGAAACAGAGTCGTATTCCTATCGTGAAGGTCCGTTGGGATTCTCGAAGAGGTCCTGAGTTTACTTGGGAACGGGAAGACCAGATGCGACACAAGTATCCTCATCTTTTCACCGACACCGTGAGACCTAACAACGATTGAATTCAGGGACTGAATTCCTTTTTGGATGGGCGAATGTGACAACCCGTACTTTCAGGTCATTTCTCGAAACAATTTATGCCTCACTATTTCAACATTTATCGTAAACTAGGTTTACGTGTTCCAAATTCGCGTAACCTTAAAGGTTTAGCGGCGAATTCATAATCATATCATCACGAACATTTCATATGGACTAAGATTAGTCTACATTTCATTAACATCATTTGCATCACGTTAGTTCATTCATGACATTGCATTTCACCTTAAACGCGTAAATTTTATATTAAATAAACGTTATCGCGTGAGTTATTATTTTGAATATTTAATCCGTTACTTCCAAAAATGATCCCGACATATTTTTATACTTACATTAGTTTATAAAAACTATATTTTGAGTTTACCGAGTGTTTTAAATTTATTTTGTATATAAATCGTTAAATTTATATTATTACGACGTTTTTCTTAAAAACTACACGAAAATTTTTATATCACTCAAATTTCACAAGGAATGTGTTTTTACAATTTTTATAATATCATTGTACTCTATTTTAATCTATTAAAATTTTACTTGTACCTAAAAGTACCATTTATCATACAAGTTACATTTAACTACACTTTACTTACATTTTTTTTTAACAAATAATATACACAATATATACAAGTAATAAAAAAAATATATATTTTACCAAATCCCTCCCCCTTGGCCGACCAAGGGGAGGGTGGTAATTAATGGGAGTATGGTTTGTGATTGTTTATAATTTTACTCTTACATAAAAGTCCTACTCAATTATCTTCTCATTCATGTACCTCAAATATTCACATAGTTAGTAGCAAAAGTTTCTCTCATTCTTTCTCTCTATCAAAACCGGCCACACAAAGGGTGTACAAGGGATCAAAAACTTTTCAAGTTCAAGTGTTAATTACAATCTAGAATCACACTCTTTATAAGGTTTTGAAATAAAAACCAAGAGTGTTTAGGCTAAACCTTGTTCTTTGCACCTCATCATATTAACTTGTAAGCATATCATTTATATTTTTCATATCTCCTTTTCATTTCATAAGTATCTCTTCATTTTTGGAGCAAGCATGCATGATTTGTGTTGTTTATACCATTTTTACATGATTTTTAGAAATATATATATAAGGTCATCCTATAATTATCCCTTGGTATACTTTGGTCTTGATGATGTTTAGGAACCCATGACACCCTAAGAAGGTGTATGGTAGGATTAGATTAGCTTTGGAGTTGATTTGAAGGGATTAGAATAGGTTTAGTACGAGAAAAACTATTTTCGATAAGTTATAAAAGTGTTCTGTCCTTGTTTTGATTTTCTGGAAAATCCGACAGTAGGCACGAAATTTTGGCCTTGATATTTAGAAAATATACTTTAAAACGAATCCGTGGCCGCTTGAACGGAATAAAACGGAGTTATAACGAAGAAGTTATGAATTTTTAAAGTTTGACGACGAAATATATTTTTTTCTGAAATTTCAGCAACATGTTTTTGGTTAGTACGAGTTAAAAACGAGCCTTAAGCTTCACAAATTATTTCGACTTATCAAAAATATATTATTATACTTTGATACGAAGCTAAGGACGTATTATACGTAGAAAACGAATTTGAAACGACTAAGATATGCACGTTTTCATAAAATTGCCGTAACTATTATTTTCAGCAAAACTATATTATTTTTACGACACAAGTAAAACTACCATATTGAGGGCTGTTTTTAACAAGGATGTGGAACTTTTTGGAACGAAATGTCTTCTAATGAAATTAAGATCACCAAGCATATTTTTCAAAACAATCAACCGTTTGTATAGCGGAGTTTTAATAAATTATTTACGGATGCTTAAAATTGGCCGAAACTCACTTTTTACACAACAATTAGACAAAATCACCATCTTTAACCCTTATTATCTTTATGTTCGAGACCTCTATGACGAAGACTCCTGAACTGAAACTTCTAGATTTCGATACAAACTTTCCAAAACCGTCGAGTTCGTTCTCTAACGTTCGACGTACACCATTTTACGACTAGTTTTTCGGAGCCATTTTTACCACTTTCATGAAAAATTTCGACGACATTGTTTTACGACGAAAAGTGAAAATTTCACTATAAATCATTATAAAACCATTGTAGGATGACATTTTGACATAAAAACTTGTAAAGTGATTTAAGAATGGTCAAGACGTCAAAAGAGTATTTTTCGACGATAAGTATTATTTTCAAAACTCGCAAATGGTATAAATAACATACGAAATGCATGCATAACATTACATTGCAACTCATTACATATCATATCATTCGTAATAGGTCCCGATTAAGGCATTCCGATATACCTCGGTGTACTCACTCTTGTCATCACACCGTTTACCAAGTGAGTTTTCATAGCCCGTCGATCACGCTTTTAATTATTTTCAAACCTACGGGAGAATACATTGCACAACATTTTATTACGATACCAAGTATGTTAAATTCATTTACATTGCTTAAGTTACCACATTTGCCAATTGAAAGTCCCTTTACCGAACATGAACCGTTAATCTTTGAAGCGAGGGTGAGTGGATAGATCTATCGAGGGTGACGCCTCCATCCGGGTTGGTGAATCCCAACTAGTCATACGGATGCATTTCATTTAATAACATTATTGAGTTGTCTGGCAAACACTCTGTTGGGGCATACATTATGAACAGTCTAGTTTCGGTGTCATGGGCTTATTGCAATTGTAACATTTTTACGTGACATGATTGTCATGCCTGATCTATACTTGCGTAGTCGTATAAAACATTTACATAAACCTATGATTTCTCACCAACATTATTGTTGACCCGTTTTAGCAATGTATTTTCAGGTAACTAAGGTATTATCATCATGGCATGGTTAAGGAACCACATTTTGAGTCGCGGCGTCGACTTATATCATTGTACATTATGGCACTTTATTTCAAAACCATCGTTTGAACTTGTAATATATTTATGTTTCCGCAAACTTTGTAACTTTTGGGACCTATGTTGTAACTCTGAATGCTTTTGTTAAATATCAAACGATGTGTTTTTAAAACGACACTTTAGGTCGTTCAATATAACTGTGATTGTGGTGCTATGATGATCAATTCCCCAGAATTCCATTCACGCAAAATGTAAATTGGGGTGTGTGAATGCAACTTTTGAGTTTTAGTGGGTATATATGCAATGCTCCCACAATACTAAAACAAAAAATCCTTCTCTTAATTAATAGTAATCATTGCAGTTTTGAGAACCGTGATATATTACGGCTACACTTAATCACATAGTCAAAGCAAAATATTCAAGTCTATCTTCTTCAACACAACAACCGCATCATCACGTAATGTTACACATTGGTTTTTATTTTTGTGTTTTTTTTTATTTTTTTTTTCTTTTGTTGTTTTAACCATGAACTGCAAATGTAAAGTGATTGATATGCATGTTTCTGATATGTTGATGGATACAAATGCATGTTTGGTATTTTTTTTTGCAATGTTTAACATATCCTAAAGAATATAGTATCCTTTGATCATAATGTAACAGCCGTTTTATTATAACTATATGCGATTTGATTCTTTAGAATATTGTGTGACATGTAAATATAGGATGATTTGAATAAAAAGAATCATGGATATATGTGGATTCATGGAAAGCGTGTGACTATTTGTTAAATAGCTAATTAGAAAACTTGTAAACATATGTTTAATCTAGGTTAGTATAGCTTTTATATGATTTGGTAAAGCACTACACCTTATGTAATTAATTATCTGAGCTTAGGTTTAAACATTGGATGAAGCAATGGCGTATGGTATGTTGGGTAGATTATGGATTTGTTACTAGATTTTAACAAACGTATGGGGTAAGATGATTTGTTTGACACCTTAATGATAAAGATGTATTGATCATCTAAGACTCGTATTTGTTGGTGGAAATGTTATGCATATGTGATAACCTTATTGACCATTAAGACGATTGTGGTTTTAAAATAGAATGAGCATCCAATTGTTGGTGGAGGCAAACCGCACAAACATTAGGACATTGCAGGTAAGTTGTACTTAAAATGCTTACTTAAGGTTATAAATTTATCAATGTAACCATCAAATTGATATACGTGCTTACTTTTTAAATTTAAGATGCTTCTGCTTTGTTTACTAAAACACTGTACCCAAGAAGCTGGATATACCTAATCAACAATAGGGAACCAAACATAAGGTTCTTGGAAATTGGTTCGTGGTCGCATTACTTTGCATGGGTCCGAGTGGCGAGCTTTTATTGATCATGCCAATACATCAATGTGGCCACATTCCATTTCATTCGTCGGGAAGAAGGCATTATTAAGTAACGGTACAATGATGCGAGCCACGAATGCCACGGATACGATCGGCTCTTCTAGGTTACGACAACGAGGTGCTGGTTATGTTGGATAAATATCCTGCACAACCTCGGTAAGAAAAAATGTTAATCAATACATTGTATAAGTTTGTTGAAAATGGGGATTATTTTAATTGTTTGACCCGCTAATGTTTTCTTTAAACTAAAGCATTACGTAGGTCATTCCTTGCAATTTCGGGACAATCTCGACAATAACCAATTTGACGTTCTTGTTGTTGGCGTGCCCGTAGCACTATCACTCACCGTCAAATTGAAATACCGGAGGAAAGCAGACACGTGCATGAGTTTGGTGGGCACGGATGGAATGTATTGGTTCATGATGAAAACTGTTTCTTTGGCACAAGAGTTGTTTTCACAAATCTCCTAAACAATACTCTTTCCTAATGCCATTTCACGAAAATGGATTGATGATGCTTCGAACTTGTGCAGCGTATGGAGTCGAATCGTACTGCACCGTTCATGAGAAACCCCGTAGATGAAGGTATGTTAATCAAAGTGTAGACATAATCTATGATTTTATTTTAAAAATAAACCTTTCCATATAATAGCTTTTAAATTATTTACCATTTTTATTAAATTCCAATTGCAGATGAGCGTATGAAACCCATATGTGCATGGAACAAATGTACATAGCATGAAAGTGAAAGGGATTGTTTTTACGCGCTCATCCTTGCATATGTCATGGACAGGAGTCGTTTGGTAAGTAATGATAGAAATCGGACCATTTCAGTCATTATCTGCTTTGGCAAAACCTAATATATGCTTCAACACATGGACATACTTTTGTTGAGCATACTACATTGTTCTTTTTTATGCATAACATACCACATAAGTTTGCGGCGAAATCACATGTGGAAGTACCATAACGCATTCTTTGAGATACCGGGAAGACATGGGTTTTATGTGAGCGTGAATCGGAACATCACGTGATAGGCCTAGAAGCAAGAACCATGTTACCATAAATGCCGATGGAGAGAGATTGTTGAGGAGTGCGGTGGGAACAAAACAAAATGGTCGATTCAATCTTGTTGACTTTGTCGTGACGACCAAGCTTCGATGTCTTCCGTACTCGATTATATTTCCGATTTAGCATGTGTTAAAACGTAATTCAGGCGTTATGAGTTGTTATTGGTAGACATGTTTATAAGCAGATTCGGGATTGTGTAGGATTTGGTTGGCTTCATTTAGGGTGTGTGTTCCCAAGTAGTTGAAGCCATTCATGAGATGGAATGTAAAATACTTGGTATAGCCCCTATCGGAAGTGTATGGTTCATAGTGGTGCATTAAAGGTGTTCTTTGTGATGGAATGTTGTCTTTGGTTGTCATCATCCATGGTTGTATGATATGGGCGGTTTGTTTTTGTTATCGACTTATAAAAACAGTTATATCGGATATTGAATAGAGTTGCCTTGTATGCAACTTGATATGGGACTTGTCCATATCAGTGTGTGTTGCTTTTTCATTTTACAAAGTTTCCTTGATTAATACAAGTTCATCTTTGCACCAAAATATATATATATATTTTGTGTTGTGGTCTACTTATAAACAGAAAACTTTAGTTGTTAAAGCTGCCAGTACAAAGCTAAGTCTGCTAGGTTAGTTGTAGTGGTTAAGGCTGCAAGTACAAAGTTAAGTCTGGCAGACATAAGTTAAGTCTGTTTAGTATTCGTAGTTAGTTATGTTTATGAAAAACATAATAGTTTTTTCTTTGACTATTGATAATCCAATGGCCACATCAAATTTCTTTTTGTGTGGCCATTTCTAACATTTAGTCACACAAAGCATGTTTCTTTTGGTTATTTAGTCACATACAATTAAGCATAAAGTGGCCAAAAGTGTTAATAAGTGTGACCATATGGTGTTTAAGGTGAAAAAATATGTCTTTTTTGTGACTATTGATCATCCAATGGCCAATTGAATTTTATGTTTGTGTGGCCTTTTGTAACATTTTAGTCACACAAAGCATGTTTGTTTTGTGTATTTAGTCACATACAATTAATCATAAAGTGGCCAAAAGTGTTAATAAGTGTGACCATATGGTGTTTCAAGTGAAGAAATGTATATTTTGTGTGACTATTGATCATCCAATGGCCACATTAAATTTATGTTTGTGTGGCCTTTTCTAACATTTAGTCACACAAAGCATGTTTGTTTTGGGTATTTAGTCACATACAATTAATCATAAAGTGGCTAAAAGTGTTAATAAATGTGACCATATGGTGTTTCAAGTGAAGAAACGTGTATTTTTTGTGACTATTGATCATCCAATGGCCACATGAATTTTATGTTTGTGTGGCCTTTTCTAACATTTAGTCACATAAAGCATGTTTGTTTTGGTTATTTAGTCACATACAATTAACCATAAAGTGGCTAAAAGTGTTAATAAATGTGACCATATGGTGTTTAAAGTGAAGAAACGTGTATTTTGAGTGACTATTGATCATCCAATGGCCACATATTAAGTTACGTGACCATATGTACTGGATTTTGGCTACACTTAAATAATATGTGTGACAAAACGTTTAGTGTGACCATATATGGCATTTGGTCACGGTGTTAGTAGCAAATGTGACTTTATAGATTAGCTTTTGGCAAGCTAACACAAACTAAAGTTTAAACACACATATTAACTTACGTGAACATATGTACTGGATTTTGGCTACACTTAACGAATATGTGACAAAACATTTAGTGTGAACATATGTACTGGATTTTGGCTACACTTAACGGCGTAGCTTGCAGCGGCGCGGAATATCATTTGAACTAATTAGTTACGACGTAATCCTAGGAGGGAGTTAAGCCGTAATCTTCAGTTTAGTTGGTTTTCTGAGCCACGCTTCTGTTACGGCGTAATGTGAGAGGGAGTTACGCCGCAACATCTTCAAATGGGCATACTATCATATATCTTTAATAATATCTCCAAATCCGCGTCTCATTAGCTCCAATGCTCGTAATTTATGTTAGGAATTAGAAATTCCCTAGTGAAGTATCGTTCACCCCAAATATTATCTAGCATAAGTTAGCTCGTAGACATATCGTTATTTACGTTATTTGTTAGTTTATTAGTTAGTTATTAGCGTAGTTTAGTTTAGTGCAACACCGTGGAGGAAGGACGGGTCTTTACCCACTGTATGCCTGATCCACAGTCCGATAGGAGGACGTATTAGTTTGTAGCTATAAATACCCTTCCCTCTAAGGGAAGGGTGTTGCTTCTTGAATCTAACCTTTCACTTTTTGTAAAGCAACTTTCTTTCAAGAAACATCCTCTCTACTCTCTTCATCTCTCTAATGGCTTTCTTATATCATCATAATCCTAGACCACCCGAATCATCAAACAACATAAAATACATGATCCTACAAATGGTACCAGAGCCTAGGTTTTGTTGTTTTTGATGATTCTCATGGCTTTTTTTAGTGGTTTTTGTATACGGTTTGTATTGTTCTTTGATGCGTTTTTTGTATGCGGTTTGATAAAGTTTTCGTGATGATCAATGTGGTTTGGTTGCTCTTTGGATGTTATAAGCTGATTTTAAGTTGTTTTTACATGGTTTGATGTTGTTTTTAGAAAACTGGTTTTATGTTGATAATTCTAAAAACAGTTGGTTGCTATTGGCTTTTATGAGTTGTTAACAAATTCTGGTTTGCTGCTGCTGCGTTCTTATGTGCGAGTTGGTCAAATTCATACATGCGAATTATCATTATAAATTGTCCAGAAGCGCTTTATTGAAAGCGGCTTGTGCTTAAAGATATCCAGATGCGAGTTGTTGTCATTCTGTCTAGATTCTAAGTACCTGATGCGTGTTGGTAAACAGATTAATATGCGAGTTATGGACTCGCTGATACGCTTACGCAGCGCGTTCGGGGTCAAAGGAACTTCCTTTTCGTCGAGCAAGTTTTTCAACACCCTAGGTAGTGAACCTAATCGTTGTAGTGTAGTATTAGGGTAAGCCACGGGAATTGATATCGTTCTCTAGGGGAATAGGAATGCTAGTGAGAAGTTACTATGCTAAGGTTGGGGTTGAGGAAGATTATTTTTTTTTTATCTTTTTAGGTTTTTTAGGAAATGGAAAGGTACGAATCTCGGGGTTAGGATTTCGGGGGTTGGTATTTCTACCGATTACTCTACTTATCTAATCATCTAATTAACTAAGGTGAGGATAGTCTATGTCTAATTATTGTGTGCTCGTATGATGTTTTAAAGATGTGTTTACTTAGGTTTTATTACTCCTTAATTATCTCCTATTGATGGTTGAATTGTCACGTCCTTATTCTTAATCGCGTTGTGTGTCTAAGGTAGTAGGGTATGCGTTTATCCCTAACTCTTTGAAACTACCAAAGGTTATCGCCTACAAAGTCTCTAGGATTTATAAACTTTAACTCTAAGGTACTCTTCGGATGGTTTAGCCTACAACAACTCTAGGTGTTATAAACTAAGGTTGACAAAGATTAATCAAGCATTAACTACACAACGGATGACCTATCGCATTACTAGATCATTAACAATTAAGATAAGAGACAACAATCAATATTCAATAATTAAGTTTCATATTCCCTTAGCAAACACACAAGTAAATTAGCCGGACATGGAGAACATGCAAGCATACACACAAGTAATTGAAGACATAATTAAATTAATTGAAGTAAAACACTTATCTTGATGTAATATAGGGTTTGGAACCCTAAAATACTGTACAAGACAGCCTTGGTTCGGTTTAGGTTTTTACTCCAAAAGACTACACTGAAAACTTAGAAATTGGATTCTATATATAAGATTACATATGCGACGGCGTCACCTTTGATTTGTGACGCCGTCGGTCGCCGTTATTAGGGTTTCGTCTTGGCCACATTAGTCTTCGGCGGCGTCACCTTATGCTTGTGACGCCATCCCTTCGATCTCGATGCCGTCGGATCAAATCTAGGCCTTACGAGTTGCGACGACCTACTCTTTTAAAGCTGACACCGTCACTTGTAAATAAGCAATTTGGCTCTTGGTAGTCACAAAGTGATGCGACGGCGTCGCGGTAACACCGACGCCGTCTCCTTGCTTTAGCACTGAGTGTCTCGATTCTTGACTTTGGCCATTTTCTTCAGATATTCGTGCCTTTTCGTCCGAATAAGTGTCATTCCAAACATTTTGCCTTCAAGATACCTAAAAAGTGAAAAGGAACGATATTAAGTAATAACGAATACAAAAGTGATCAAATAAGGGCTTAAACGACCCCTCAAAAAGGTACATTTTAAAACCTTATCACTCGCATTTTTGAATGTGAGTTGTTAAAAAAGAGACGCGAGTTGGTGATGCGTGTTGGTGATGCGAGTTGGTAGTGCGAGTTGGAAGGGCGAGTTAAAGATGCGAGTTAGAGATGCGAGTTGGAGATGATGCGAGTTGATGATGCGAGACAGAAAGGAAGAAGAAAGATAGACAAGACTCATACTCACAACCTACTCAAGATCTCAGTTTCAATTTCGTGGTATATTATCAAGACCATCTTGGGTCTAAACACTCAAATCATACACCATCACAGATCCAAACTGACTCAACGAATCTCAAACCTCTTCTCATAAATGAAACAACAAGACTAAAAGATTAATGGAAAATACATTTATGATCTCAGAACTAGGTTGTGTTTCCTTGTGTCAAGTCTAAACCATTGAAGGCTTTCACACAACTTCATCATCACAGATCTTACCTCAAACAACATATACGAAATCAGAATAAAATGATAATGATCTCAGATTTTTGTATGCTTATTAATGAATATCCAACCATAAAGGGTCATGCACACAATTTAATCTATCATTGATCCATGATTGTTACATTATCCGAACATCAAAGTGAAGAAATCTACCAAGATTGTTTGTTTCTTACTTTGGGTCGTCCATGTCAATTCAATTCAAGTAACAAACTAATTGATCTCAGCCTTGTCTTTTGTGTTCGGTTCATCCAACTCATAGATACTAAAAGATCTATACACAAGATTTTTTCTTCATGGATCTAAACAAAACTTTTGATTAAAATCCGAATAACAAATCGAGTTTTAACAAGGTTGTTATACTCTTTTCATACAAGGATTGATCTCAGCTTCATACTTCGTGGTTTTCAAAAAGGGATTATCAACTATCAAGAGTCCTTTTTCACGAAACATAATCATCATAGATCAAATCATTTGTGTTTATATTCGAATTTAAGAAATGTGTACAACTACTATATTACATCATTTTCTTGATTCGTTTAAAACTCAAATACAAGAAGGACTGAAAGATTACCTA
Organism: Chrysanthemum lavandulifolium; assembly: GCA_022545495.1. NCBI lineage: Eukaryota > Viridiplantae > Streptophyta > Magnoliopsida > Asterales > Asteraceae > Chrysanthemum > Chrysanthemum lavandulifolium. The sequence goes on from CM040242.1 coordinate 154,129,795, forward strand.
CCATGTTCGTTTGGATCTGTGTTCGTTGTAATCTTCACACCTCAAGCCATCCATGTGGCGAGGTTTTGCCAATGAATGAACACCTTCTCATAATCTGAGTTAGAAAGATGATGTTTAATACTAAGGAGATTATATGTTGATAAATGTGAAGATGCATACTGATTATTTGTGTTCGGTTTTGGATGAGTGAGTTGGTGGAGGCGTACTGATTTATGATTAGGGTTGGAAGGTGTGAATTATTAGGGTTAATGTGTTTGGGTGGAGTGTTAAATACCCGGTTATGTAGGGTTGTGATATAAGTTGACATGGGTAATTATCATGGGCCAAAGCTTTTGGTATTTTAGGATGTTAAATCTGAAAACTGTATGGGCTGCGAACATGGGCCTGGTGGACGTGATGAGACCTCATGTAATACTTGAAGATAATGAATTCATGGTTAGGAGGTTCAGGATTGACATGTGTTGATAATCTCATTCGTGGGCATAAAATGATGGTAAAAGGATATTTGTGTCTTTAAGAATATGTGTGTTAAATGGATACTCATGGGATTTGTGTTTCAGATGGATGTTATGGTTGGATTGGATGTTATATGAATATTCATGCGACTTGTAATATGTGGAAGCATCATATCACTCAAGCTACGTGTTAGAATGAACTTGGGCCAAATTGATATCGCTTGATAATGAGTATTTTGGTCTTCAATGTTCAACGGATGATTCTTTTGTCTACGGCTAATGTTGGTTTGGGCCTCTCATAATTGGATTATGTTCGACTTCTCAAGATTTGCAGTATATGAGGCTTGGATATAAGGAGAGTTAATGATCATGAGATTTGATTGGTTATGAGATCGGATGATGTGTCATGATGATGAAATTTTGTTGAAAAGATTTGACGATGATTTTGTTGATATGAGATGTGATGATGAGATTTGTGATGCTATGCAGCTTGATACTTTGGTTTATACATTTTTACAAAGGGTATTCTGTCACGGCTTGAATTGTTATTGGAACTAGGTTGACTACGGGGTTGTTTGTGATCGATATTTCTTATCTGGAATTGAAGTGAGATTTTTCGGGCGCGTTTACTTATTTTCGTCTTCCTTCTTTCTACCCTTCTGCGAAGATGACTTGTTTTGGAATTTATAGAGTGTGATAAAGACTTGTCTATTTAGTTACTTTTGTGATTCGTTCTCGCTTAACCCACAACGTAACTATCACTTCGGTGTCTCACGCAGTTGAGGATACGTCAAGAGGTTTTGTACATTGGGTACACCGTTTCTTCTTCACAAGGATTAGTACAAGTTTAAGTAACAAATCTGGGGAATTTCACTTCATGATCAAGTTTGGCATATCAGGTTTACTTCACCATGTTGTCACTGCAATAGCTGACAGAATGCATGAACGATGTGTTTACCAAAGTCTGTATTAGATGGTTGATGATATTGTTGATGTTGGATAATGAACCGTTGATGAACCGCTGCATGTTCCCCTAAAACAAAAAATCACCTCAACCAAAGTTGTCATAACACATTCAAGCTAACATTGTTTACGGTTTTGTCTTGATTTTGTAAAATCCCGTGAAAGAATCTATTTCTCGGTTTAAATCATAGGCTTGTAAAATCCCGTGAAAACGGAAACATCCTGGTAATTGTAAAGTGCGTTTCCGGATCTATCTTACGATTTATTCTTGGTTTTGTAAAATCCCGCGAAACAAACTATTTTTCAGTTTAAACCATAGAATTGTAAAATCCCGTGATGATGGAACCATCCTGGAGAACGGAAAGTGTATTTTGAGATCTTATGTAATGTTGGTGCTATAGTTTCTACTTCGAAGAAAGGATAAAAGGGTGTACTTCATGAATTGGATGTGTGTTTGGATATTCGTCCTGACAGTTTGGGTATTACAAAGTTTTACGGGGTTATGCTCATTTAAACATGGTCGGGATGAAAACCATTATCATAGTTCACTTAAAACGTCAAAGGCGGCTAGATTTGACTTGTATCCAGAAAATGTGACAACGGCATTAATTCACTATTATTTATCTGAGGTTGAAGTGAAATATCACGGGCGAGTGTACTTAGTATCTGAAGGTATCGGGGATGGTTGGATGAAGATTCCTCACGATCCTTGTTCGAGCTTATTATCAAAAACAAAGACTTGGAAATCTAGTTATTGTTGGGTGACTTTTACCTTTTCTTTTACCACTTGGGGAATTGGGCTCTTATCACCACAAAATAACTATCACTTTAAGGAGTTACGTTATAGTGCTCAGTGTCACATTCAATTGTGGATTTTCAAGAGGTGATGTACATCTTATACTTGATGGTTGGTTGGATGAAGAGTATAGAGTACTTAGAGATTCAATGGAGGATGAAGTCTCGGCACCGCTCTTTGTTACATATGTGCAAGTTTAAGTAACGAGTTCGGGTTAGTTTACTTGTGGTCAAATTCATCATATTGGTTTTCTCCATCACTGTCACTACAAAGAGCCTACTGAATGATAATGGGGTTAATTACAAGTTTGCCAAGAGTAGATGAAAAGAGAGAGATTATGACGTTTGAACATAACAGTTCAAGCCTCGTACTCTAAAGAAAAGAAATGTGTACGTTTCAGTGCGCATTATCTTTTGAAGAAGAGAAATCTTCTTATGATGTTTGAACACAACAGTTCAAGCCTCGTACTCTAAAGAAAAGAAATGTGTACGTTTCAGTGCGCATTATCTTTTGAAGAAGATAAATCTTCTTATGACATATGAACACAACAGTTCAAGTCTCGTTCTCTAAAGAAAAGAAAAGTGTACGCTTCAGTGCGCTTTATCTTCTGAAGAAGAGAAATCTTCTCAATTATGACCATTCTCATCAACATGCTTCATGCTTTTTCCATGCGCTTTCAATTATCAAGTGAACCGGGCTACCATTGATTGTTTTCTTATTCCACTTGCTCAATATAATGAAGATGGCGACATCATGTGCTAATTTTGCGGGGGAGAAGTGTGAATAAAATACATTTGGATGATGTTCACTTATTCAATCAAGAATGGCAACTCCGTATGCAATTCTTGAGGGGGAGAAGAAGTGTGAAACTACTGCATGATGATTGACATATGAGAATTAATGGTCAAACGACTCCAAACTCATGTAAGAACCGAGCTTCTTCTTATCGGGTCATCGTTACATGGAGTTTCTTCTAAGAGCCGTTGGTTGACATCTTCTTATGGACTGATGAGTTTAACAACAAAGTGCTTCTAGTTGCGGGGTTGATTTCCTTGATGAACATCTTTATGTTCTTGTTTGATTGGGAGGGATTTGATTTAAGGATATTTTCTATATACAAGTTAACGGGAATGCATGTGGTGAGAAGAAGATGTTAACTTTCTATTCCCCATTCGGACAATTTTGAAGAAGGTGGAGTCTGCAGTCGGTTCTACATTTTCTGCTACATGTTAGAAGACTAAAGACGAGTTGCATTTGATTATTTAAAGACTTCTTCTTAATCTGGGCACTTATCAAACAGATTGTCGGTTTAGGGGAGAGCACTAATTGAAGGAGAGTGAAAAGTCAGATTTAATCCCCAATTAGACTTGCTTACATTCTTCCGCAGCAAGTTGATTCTCACAAGATTTCAAGTGTTCTTCTTAACAAATTTCTAGTATACGGGCTTATTATTTGTTGCTGATTCTGAAGTATCAAAACCAACAAGGGGGAAGGAGACACGCATCTAAATGCAAGTAAACTTGATGAACTTAATACTTCTAAGTGATTGAAGAAATCTCGGGAAGACAAATGTTATTACCGCAGAGAAACTCAAGGTTTGACTCACGGCGTTTCGTGTTCTTATTCCAACTATGTGGGGGAAGAGATGGAAGAGTTTGTTTCTGAAGATAAAAGAGGTACACAAGTGTGTGATGATTTCAATGCTATCACAATCATCAGGGGAGAGAGATTTTGTACATTAAGGATGCTCAGTTGTTTCACTTGAGAGCTTAATCAGTGATTCAGAGATATAATCACTTATTTCGGAGTTGACATCCGCAGAGATTGTCATCCACAGAGATAATCAGTTATTCGGCCTGCTTCTTCAATGTTATCGGTTATTCTCTCTTTGGGCATTCGGGTACTTTGGGTTCTTGAGCTTCATACACTTTCTTCAGGGGAGAGAAAAGTATTCATCGGGGTTATTCTTTGGCTATCGGACTTAATCTGCTACTTCGATGGTATAAGTTTCTCTGTCTTCGGGTATATGTGTATTCGGGTTCGTGAGCTCTAGTCTAAGAGACTGACTGCATCAATTCATCTACTTGGAGGAAAGTGGTCTCTTGACACCTTTTGGAATGGATTGCTTCAGACTTCATTAGAATGAAATTCGAGAAGAGTTATTTATGTGTGGGATGATTCTCTGCTGTTCTACTTGATGATATATCCCCGAACGGAGGATCTCGATTATCGTTCTTAAAATGAGCAGCAAGATCGATGATAATGGTGTGCTTCTTTGTGCACCTGGCTAATGGAAGCTTGTAAGAAAGCTCTGAATCTGCTCAGCTAAAGGATTTCCGGTTTGGGGGAAGCTGCCAATGACACATTCTTAAAGGCTCAATTTCTTCTTTTCAAAGAGTCTCGGAAGCTTTGGTGGTGGATGTTTAAGAGATGACGATTTCTATCTTCTACAACGGGGCTGTTCGATATCCTTATCTCGGTACTCGTATCATCATCTTCTTAAACTATATCATCTTCTCTATCTTTGTAAATATTTATCTAAAAAGCAAAATACAAAAATATAAAACCGGAAAAAGAAAATAGAATATTATAAAACCAACAAAAAATCCATAAAAATCAGAAAATTTGAAAACTACCAAAAATATTGTTCGATAATGGCACGGGACTTTAGATTAAGTTCGAGCAGGAGGTGTAAATATTTCTTTCTAAACATGTCTCAAAATATGGCTTACAGTTACTTCAGACTGTAACCCGTGCTTAAACCATGGTTTGCTATTATTTCAGATAGCAACCCGTTTTTCAAAGAAGGAAAGTGCTACGCTTAAACGATTTTCACAAAATTCGTGCACTTATCCTAAAAACAAATTGTGGAAAGTATGTCGATGATCTTTGTTCCTACTCAAATATTTTTCCTTCTAAAATTCTTCGGAAAAATATTTGTTTTAACAAAATGGTGGAAATTGAGTTGCTTGAAAATCGATCAGAATAAGAACTTTCATAAATTTTCAAAACCCAATCAATGACTTCAGCTTATTTAAAACTTTTCATAGAAAGAGTCATTGATTGAGGGGGAGAATGTTTTTCAAATTTACATCATCTAACGGACTTTCTTAATCATCCTACGTGCTTATCTGAAAAATATAATTGCCTATGTTGAAGGACTAGGTTTCTAGGATGTGATTGTTAGGATTAGATCATTATAATTGATGAACACATCATTCCCATGCCTTGTATGATCTGATTGATATGTTGGATTGAGTTTTATTAGTCGATTGCTGTTTGGGTGATGTCGACCACCATATATCTGTATGTGTGTTCACTAACATATGCAGGTATATTGGTATATAAGAATGTTCCCTGTCCGGATGCCACATAATATGATGATTGGATGCCGAAAGGAAAGGGCAACTATATCGTGGGTCGACAAATGAAGAAACAGAGCTTAATTTGACTTCTATGGAGAGTTGGCATGAAATGCAATGTAAGAGGTCTCACTGCATCAGCAGATGGTTTTCTTCATCATCAAATGAACAAATGGAGCTTAATTGGACCTCTATGAAGAGCTGGCATGACAAATGCAACGTTAGAGGTCTCACTGCATCAGCAGACGGTTTTCTTCCAGCCCTACAACAACAACAGAAGCTTCTCAACCACCTAACGTATCTTTGTGCAGGACAAGTAGTGAATAATATCATTTTTCAAAATATTTGTTAAAATTGTTTTGAAAATGGAAAAATATTGTTTTGAAAATAAATTGGACTAAATTTTGAAAATCACCGGACTTCATTTATATCAAAACCTAAGTCACTCAATCAACGACTACGGTCATCGATTGAGTGGGAGAGTGATTTAAAACAAAATATTTTCAAACGATATTTCTTCATAAAAGGTCCGTTTGTACAATAATAAGTGGTGATCTAAAGATTTAATGTTATGTCATGGTATGATTTTCTTTAAAACTCTAAGATCTTTCAAAATGAAATTTTTTTTTTCTTGTTTGATTGTGAAATTGTTTTATTTTACTTAAAGATCTTTTAAAAACGATCATACCTGACACTAACAATCTTTAATGTCGAAAAATTGATCCTTATCAATCATTTTTCAAAATTAAATCAAGCCACGTCTTTCTCCAAAATCTTTTAAATGATTTTAATCAATTGGGATCACAAATCTCAAAAGGTTTGAAATTTTTGATCGGGGGAGAGATCGTGATTTAAATCTCAAATCTGTTTAAATGGAATTGGTTTTAGTCCTTTAAAGGCACTCCTGCCTCCATGTGCCAAACGATTTCTAATACATAATGCACATGTTGAGGGGGAGCATTTATCCAAAAACCAGATGAGTATTTAAACAAGACACATATTCTCCCATGTTTTCTAAACCTTATTAAATCACTTGGGATCCAAAATCTCAAAGGGTTTGATATTTTTGATCGGGGGAGAATTTGTGATTTAATAATGAAATTTGATAAAAGATGATTGTTTTGATTCAAATGTGCATGCTGCTCTCCCATATGTACTAAACGCTTTCGAATCTCGAAGCGCATATTGAGGGGGAGCATTTCAAAAAGAAAATAAACTTTCAAGGTACAATGATTTCTATGTTTCAACATAAAGTACCTTGATTGATTTTCTAAATGGTTTCTTAATGGCTTGTGTGATCGTGGATGTACTTCAAAAAGAACTCTTTCCTCTATGTGATAAAATTATTCTCAATATCCTATGCACATATTGAGGGGGAGAATTCACCAAGAAAATCAAATGGCTTTTTCCACGGAAATTGTGATCAAGAATATATTTCAAATAACTCTTGCCTCCATGTGCTAAACAATTTCAAAATCATATGCACATGTTGAGGGGGAGCATTTCTAAAATGATCAAAACAATTAAGGTACAAAATGCTTTAATTTTATATCACAAGTACCTTGATTGATTTTCCAAATGATTTTTCAATTGGTTTCATAAAGGAATGAACAATACCAAAAGACCGACCAATTTACTTTATGCATGGTGTTATAAGGATGGTTAGGTTAGGTATTCGTTCCCACGATCCCGTCAGAGCCGGAGGGATCTACCCAGGGACAATCCACTAGATAGTGTAGAAGTCCTTAGGTATGATGAAAAAAGGAGAAAAATGAGAATATGGGAAGAGTGGCGACTGTGACAGAGCTAGAACTGGAATAAACCCATAAAGGTTCTAGCAATAAAGTCTCGGTAAGCACGGAAGGGGTTGAAGAATGAAAAAGAAATGAATGTGAAAAGGGTGAAAAGAAATAGCCCTCCAACAATTCAACCTTAGGGCAGAAACCAGATTCAATACCTATGATACTGGTGGTTACCAAGGTAACACTGGTATTGAAGACAAGACGTCATGGACCCAGTGACGCACTGCACTCCAACTTCCAAATCTACTCAAGTTCCTCTTAAAAGGACTTGTTCCATTCTCACGGGGAACCTACATAATCTATCGACTTTCTCTTAGAGATAGTTGATATTGAAGAAGGAGACCCTCTCCCTAGTATCCGGCATAGGAAACCAAAATGCACAACTGAGTCTAGAGCCACGAGATCATCAATAAATCTCATTATGACACACTATTCTTGAAGGCTTATTGTTTCACACAATGTGGAAAGTGATAATATACTTAAGAGTCCTACGCATCATCCTTGTGATTTTGCCAGAACATCCGAGTGATATGTTAAATATTCACGATGAAGATGGAAATCCTTCTAGAGCCAACGTCAAACAAGCTCTTGGTGGGTGACGTGTGAGATCTTGGTCCAGGAAATGATGGGGCGATTCACTCGTGAATCAACCTTGGTCCAGGAAATGAATTGATGAATACTTTTGGAAAAACCGTTCGATGTGCAAATCTTCTTTTCTCGAGCACATCGAATGTGTATTCATATTTCAAACTCAAAAAGTATCTCTGATTTAAAAAAATACTTTTGGAAAAACCGTTCGATGTGCAAATTTCTTCTTTTCTCTAGCACATCGAATGTGTAATCTTTTCAAATACAAAAAGTATTTTTGATTGATAATTGATCTTTCTCATAAAACCTTCGTCGTATTGCAAAACTCTTTCTTCAAGCAATACGCGATTGTTTTCAAATCAATTTTTCATCAATCGGTGAATCTCAATTCATTGGTTCACTCACTCCGTGTTGTCTTCTTTGAGACGTTTCGGTTTGAGAATAGCTAGAACAATTTGCGAAACCACATCAAGGAGATTCTTGAATTATACCGATCACATGCAAGACTTGTATCGATCAACGGGAACCGTGGGCGTGTACCTCAATTCAACGAAGTGATCAAAGACCCTTTCGTGTGTTTTATTGCTAAGCTGTTGTTTGCGGTACATTTGAACGGTTGCGGTGGTCGAATTGAGAAGTCAATCCAAAGCCGCATGCTCACAAAGATCCACACTTAATTGAAAAATCATGACTTGTGCATATCTACGTAACTCGGCTCGATATTTCTATACAATGTTTCGCTACTGCTCGCCGCAAATATCATGAGTCGAGAAAGCTTCCGCTACTCTGATGGAAAGATGTCATGATCCAGAAAGTGTGAGCATGTCGGTCCAAAAGTTACAACATCACATGATGGCAACATAATAAAGGGTGATCCAGAGATTTACTGTGGCTGATGATCTCAAAGAAAGCTCGAAGATCATCAAGATGTGGATCAGTTTAAAGGCCTCCACTAAAAGTAAAAAACTATGCGGACTTTGAAGAAGCGCTACTCAAGCACAAAGAATACGGAATTTGAAGAATTGAAGTCTACGAGCTTGGAACTAAAGACAAAGAAAGAATGCTAGGATTCGAAATGTAAAACATGGGGTGACCTCCCTTATGGGGAGATTGTTAGGAATTAGAAATTCCATAGTGAAGTATCGGTCACCCCAAATATTATCTAGCATAAGTTAGCTCGTAGACATATCGTTATTTACGTTATTTGTTAGTTTATTAGTTAGTTATTAGCGTAGTTTAGTTTAGTGCAACACCGTGGAGGAAGGATGGTCTTTACCCACTGTATGCCTGATCCACAGTCCGATAGGAGGATGTATTAGTTTGTAACTATAAATACCCTTCCCTCTAAGGGAAGGGTGTTGCTTCTTGAATCTAACCTTTCACTTTTTGTAAAGCAACTCTCTTTCAAGAAACATCCTCTCTACTCTCTTCATCTCTCTAATGGCTTTCTTATATCATCATAATCCTAGACCACCCAAATCATCAAACAACATAAAATACATGATCCTACAATTTACCTGAAAGTGAAATATAGAGGAAAACAAGCGTAAATCCATATAAATGTTATAAAATACGAGCATTATCGGGGGAAATTGACACTTAATATTCAGGACTATTTGATGTTATCAAATGTCCCCCCACTTGAACTCTACTTACCCTCAAGTAGACCTTATTAGATAGATTCCTAAAACGATATTTCCCATTACCTGGAAAATATAAGTTTACAAATACCTTATGCTAGAATAAAACAAAGCCGAACACCTCACGAAATGGGAAAAAAACACTCAAATCTCTTAACTATTCTAAGTGTCAATTTCAGGTTGATCACTCAACGCACACTCATAGCATGTATTCTATCATAAGCTTGACGGTTACACAAATATCCACCACTAGAGTGAAGGGCTAAACAATTCTCGAAGGCAACATGGGTAGATACGACAAAGGTTAAGGGTGAGTCGTCATTACTAACATGTCACGGCTAAGTGGACAAAATCAATGATACATGACCAAATCAATGGTCAAAACACCAAAGATGGCTCGCTGCATCAACTAGACACGCTTCATGACTAAAGGGTAGGATAAGACATGGGATAAAATTGGTGCAAAATAAAATCAAGCAAATAGTCTAGATCTATAACCAAGTCATCACCACTTACCATTCATCCAAAGTTCAAGTTTCGAAGTCAAGAAACCGGATCATGATAATACCAGGTAGATGTGCCATTAGAGGACGTCATGATGGGCACATTACCAACTCCATTCTTAAAATGTGACCGAGGTGGCCTCCTTGATACTAAATCTATAATAAGCTCATAACATAGTGCTTATAACTTCGCACTTTACAATCAAATAAATAACTATAACATTTTTTTTTCGAATCACGTCATTTTTTTTAATCATAACTACTAAACATAACTTCCCCCCACTTGAGATGAACAATATGAGAATTTGGGGTGTCTTCAATGATCATTAAGAATATGTCATCGACGAAAGCTTGATTCCCGAACCTTTCCACTTGAACCTTGAACTTAGGCAAACAATGACTTTCCAATTACAAATAAAGACTATAGGGTAGGCTAAGGTGTATGGGTGTAACGAAACAATATGTTGGGTGAACAAAATGAAAGGAATGGCTCATATGGGTGTATCTAGGGGTATCTTGCACTAAAGGTGAGCGCAACAAAAGGGTTTAACATGGGGGTCGAGAAGTCGAGATGACTAATTGATAGACACACAATGATAGGCTATTTGGGTGAGAATCCTATAATACTGCCTTCTTAAACTGAAAAGTCCAAATACATCGAGCTCACTCAACATACCTCGTCTATGGTCTCGAAATGATGTAAAAGCCAAGTTCTAAAGTTTACAAGCTACCGGCACACTAATAATTTAGTGGATTTGGGGTAAAAAATTGGAAACGAATAAGGCTAATCTCACCATATAATATCAAGGGTTATAATATGCTCGGCTAAGGCCTAATCTAGTTAGGTTAAGAAAAACATGTCAAAATTTTAAAAATGGCATAATTTTTCAAAATAAACTAGAAAACGAGGGCAACATAAAGTTCAAGAGACAATTCTACTCCTGTCCCCCCACTTGAAATGTACAAAGTCCCTTTTGTACTAAGCGTTAAATAAAGGTGAAGAGAAAAGTAGAATTAGAGCGAGAACTTCTCTGAAATTTGCTCACGAAAAGAATCGTGCCTTCGCATAACCATCCATGAGCAACCTTCAATCCCTGAAATCACACTACCGACAAGCACAATTCTAAAAAAGAAAAAGAAAAATGAAAAAGAAACCTAACTCACTTTCGTAGGAATCACGGTTCCATTTAGCGTATGCAACAAGCCTTTTAAACCACTTGGTGTCCCAAGTGGACGAGTGTAGTTTCGTGAGGGCTTACAGAGAACATACCCACAAAGTTCATTTAAAAACTAATACAAGGTTATTGTGTTTAAAGAAAGAAGTGTTACAGAGGATGGTTACGTCGTAACTCCTAGAAAGAGTTACGCCATGATTAATGCAAAACCTGGCAGGCGCTACAGGAGTGTAGCTATGACGTAACCGTTGCATGGAATTACGCCGTAATTGGTAATGCTCTGAGAAGAACTACTGAAAAAAGTACGTTACGGCGTAACCAGAAGAATGAATTACGCCAGAAGCGTGGATGATCGAGTCCCGTTCAAGATCTTGCAAAACAACTTTTCTCCGTTTTCTTGCAAAAATGGTTAAAAACACAAAACCCAATAGAAATGGAAATAAGACAAATGAAAGGGATAATTTGGGTTGTCTCCTGAAATAGCACTTTTCTTTATTTACGAGTCTTTAAGTTAGACTCAAGGCCATGGGGCTAGAAGTGCTTGTTTGTCATTTCGTGGATATTGAAATCTCCATGTTGAATCCAGCTGATCAGATTCGCATCCCGCTTTTAGTCCGTGCCCAGTTCTAAACACCCCAAGTAAAAATTCTTGATCTTTTGGTAAGGGTGGTCATTACCTTTAGCTTTATCTTCGTCACTAATGTCGAGCAGTGGCCGAGCATGGCTTAAATGCTTCTTAGTCTAATTTTTAAAATTCTTAACATTCCTTGGCATTTTAAAAACTGTTTTATCTTCTCCAATCTTTAACCATACTAGCCCTTCCTTCTCATTTTTATCTAACCCAGACAGTTCTTGAAATGGTTTCCCGAAAATTACCCCGGTTAGCCCATCTTCCACGAACTCGCTAACGTCATCCAAAACCACAAAATCAACCAAAAATTAGTGAGTCCCAAAAAAGACATGAATGTTTGTCGCAATCCCTAGGAAATTGTTTTCTTTATATTCAAGTTCTTTTTCAATAACTTGGTTGTAGCACTCTTTCGACATGATGTTTACTGGGGAATTTGTGTCGATGAACGTATGGAAATCGATGAACCCAATCTTGCATGAAATTTTCAGATAATAGGGGTTCCTATGATGGATCCGAGTTCACATCTCATAAAACTTAGGCTGGTCAAATTGTGAAAAAGTCTTTTCAGAATTAATGTGCCAATGTACCTTTTCGACGTCACTAGAGAAATCATCGGCACTGATTCCCAAGTCATCTTCTTCTTCAAAGTTGACAAACACATCAAAATCTTTCCTTGAAGGTATATCGCCAAGATTTGAACGAGTATTCGGGGGATCACTAAGAAACTCTTCCAATGCATCACCAAAATCGCCTATAGGGTCAATCGCGCAAACCTTTTGAGGGGTGGACAGAAGTTCATTAGGTCTGAACGTAGCAACTTCCCCGTTAGCTTCGAGAGTTAATTTTCGAGCGAAGACATCTACTTTTGCATGGGCAGTAGCGAGCATTGGTCTTCCTAAAATAGTAGGTATCCTGTTATCTTCGGGAATATCTAGAATCACTAAATCCACAGGAAAGAGGAATTTTTTGATTTTTACCAACACATTTTCAACGATTCCCAAGGGTGACTGCATGGACCGATCGGCCATTTCAATTTTCATTTTGGCTGGTTTAAGATCTCCGATACCCATACGCAGGAACATTGAAAGAGGCATTATGCTTATGCTCGCTCCAAGATCAGCAAGGGCGTTACACATGTTAAGACTCCTGATCAAGCAAGGGAGAGTGAAACAACCGGGATCTTTTCCTTTTGCGGCAGTTCATTTCTTAAAACTGCTGAACATCTCTCGTTAATTTGAACCGTCTCTTCGAGATCGTTATTTAATCGCAAAACATTGATAGGGTCAGTTCTAATGGAATTAACTAGAGGGATTTTTACCAGGAGAGCTCCAATGTCAAGGAGTAAGAGTTTCTCCTTGCTAATTCTTTTTTTAACCTTCTCCGAGAAGGTAGTTGGCTCTTCAAAAATTGTTTCAACCGTGTTGACAACTTCTTCTTCCCGTGCAACAAGGTAATCCGTGATGGCTTTCGAGCACAAGTTCACATTCTTCTCCAAACCCTTTATCCGGTTTTCATGAGTCTTAAGAGAAGAAACCGTGTTTTCCACGAATTTCTCATCATTTTTTCAATCCTCTCGTCTCGTTCCCTTGATTCCTCAATATGGTCAAGAATCATCTTTTCTAACCTGTTTCCCATCTTGGCCCCTAATACACTCTTTACTTTTTCTACCTTACAAACTTCACTTTCACTGGCCCTTTCTAATTTCCGCTTTTCAAAAATTGCACCGTAATTATATTCTTGCTTGGTTAATGTTTTCATCACCTTATGATCAAAATTATCCTTTGCTCCATATCCTGTCTCCATATGCCATTTATAGCAATGTTTATAAATCCTTCAAATACACTCCAAAGCTTGGTCGGGTGCATGCTCGAAATAGGTCTAGGAGAATCGATTACTTCACGAGTTTCTGCATTAATTCCCCTATAGAAGACATAGACAATTTGGTGCTTGTTCAGGTCGTGAGTAGGGCATCGGTAAAGTAGCTCATTGAATCTTTCCCACGCTTGATACAATGTTTCTTCATTCCCTTGAACGAACTGATGGATTTTACCGAGAAGTTTGGCCATCTTTGAAGGAGGGCAAAACTGTTGAACGAATTCTCTTCTTAATTGATCCCATGTTTCCTTGCATTCGGTAGGGAGTCTATTATACCATCTTTTTGCAGTTCCTGTAAGAGTCATAGGAAAAATTCTTGCTGTAACCGAATAGCTAGGGATATTTTGGACGCTAAAAAGGGATGACAAGTAGAGCACTTATTCCAAATGATTTTGAACATCCTCATTCTCGTTTCCTGGAAACTGCAGCTCGTGTAATTCCTGGATAAATTGGTCCGGAATGGAGAATTTTTCCATACTAGAGTCTTGTGTGAAAGCTCATTTAAAGTTCACATTGGGTTGCTCCAAATACTGCTCCATGGTTATTCCCTCGATATTAATTTCATCAATGACTTCAGGCTCTACATCAGATTCGTCAGATTCGTAAAATGAGAAAATATTATGAATAGGAATTGGTGAGTAAACTTTTTCGTCCGAAATTGTTTTCCGGATCATCGAGCAGGGTAGCCAAAAATCGCTTGGAGCTTCTAGTCTTGAATCGACATTATGAAAAAGAAAGAAAATTAAAATAGACTTAATAAAAACCCTAATATAACTCCCCGGCAACGGCGCCAAAAACTTGATGCAGGTTTTACTGACCAGGTTTTAATATTTGTAATGTCTCGTTATACCTATGGTCTACCCTAATGCACTAACGGGAAGTGTACCCGGTCGTGTGTAGTGTAGTATTTCGGTAAAACCAAGGTCATCCCAAGAGCTATGTGTGCGGATTTTAACTAAGTCTAGGTGTCACAGATTTTAATTGGTTTTGAGGTCGAAATGATTAACTACTAAAGACAACAAAATAAAGAAAGCAAATAAAGGCGAGGGTTGTGATCAATAGAGGAGAAGTATGCTAACCTAGTTACTCATCCTATCAAGTTAAGTTCATGTTTAATTACTTCTAATTGCTTCAAGTGGGGGTAAAGGTAGCTAGGACAACATTTGGTTAGTTCGTCCTAACCAATCAGCAAAGGCTTCCACCGGAGAACAAGCTACTACCCTTGTAAGTCCAGTTGTTTTTAGTCCCCTAAGCCAAGTTACTAAGTTCCGCTACATGCAGTATTCATAAAAGTGAGTGCCCGAGCGCTAGCATCTTAAACACTCATCCCTAACTTCTTAAGTTCATCCAAAAGGTAGGTGATCAGTTGGTCAAATTGCACAAGCAAAGAAGAGTCGTCAGTTGGTTAATTCTTACCCTTCCCACTTAGTCTACCTACTTATGGTCAGTTGGTCATATCTCCTAAGTAACTAGCCACTACCGCCATTCAAAACTACTGAAACAAGGGTAGCTACCAACAAACTGTGCATGCATACGCTAGAAATAATTATACGGAAGCAATGTAAACATAAACAAAACAATTAAGGAATCATAACTAAGCTAGTACTAGAGGTGCTTAGCCGCTCATATTAACTAAAACAATCAATTCAATGTTTAACATATCAAAATACATGAATTGAAAGTAAAGAAATGATAAATTGCTAATGCTTATCGTAGGAGAGTGATTTCTCCCTTGGATATGGCTCCGTATGCTCCTCAAGATCTGCCTTCAACCTTCTACCCACGTTCTCTGATTTTGTGTGTGGAGTGAATGATTATAAATGTTGGAATTTGGATGGTATTTATAGGTAGATCTGGTTACAGTGTAACTTAAGTTGAGAGTTACGTCGTAACATATAATTCTTTGTATTTTGCTCTGGAAAAGCTGGTTACGGCGTAACATCAGGAATGAGTTACGCCATATCTTTAATAAATCATGGTTACGCTGTAATTGTGGAATGAGTTACGGCGTAGCTTGCAGCGGCGCAGAACATCATTTGACCTAATTAGTTACGACGTAATCCTATGAGGGAGTTACGCCGTAATCTTCAGTTTAGTTGGTTTTTCGAGCCACACTACACATGCGTAATGTGAGAGGGGAGTTACGCCGTAACATCTTCAAAATGGGCATACTATCATATATCTTCAATAATCTCTCCAAATCCGCGTCTCGTTAGCTCCAATGCTTGTAATTTACCTGAAAGTGAAATATATAGGAAAAAAAGCGTAAATCCATATAAATGATATAAAATACGAGCATTATCGGGGGAAATTGACACTTAATATTCAGGACTATTTGATGTTATCAGCACTGTTAGTAGCAGTTTAATGTACGAAAAACTATAAAGAAGATAACAAACACTATAATATGCTAAGAAAACATGTAGAATAATCAAGTAAGTCCATGTAATGAAACAACAAGAGTGGTACAACAATGACCAATCTAAAAACTAAGAACATGGTCTATAGAATTTAAGAAATCCTAATGAGAAAGACTAAAACTAAACTTAAGATAGAGAAGAGAAAATAAGGATGACAACTTGTGCGTGGTTAGGTTTGTTAATGTCATCGAGATGTTCAAGAATATGATAGAACATGAAACGCATTTCGTCGCGCACATCATGAACTAAGGCTTGAGTTTGTTTGCAATGATAGCTAGTTTCTTCATGACTTGGTTTTTGTGGTGATAGAGATATGTTTGAAGTGGATGGACCTAAGTGAGAAGGTTGTGGGTACACAACGGATGTTGGTGGAGATGTGTGTGTAGGTGAAGGAGGAGGAGGTAGAGATGTGTCTACATCTATATTGGCCGGTTGTGGTGGTTGATATCTAGACATTACCCAAAATGGGCCAAAAGAAGGTGGAGTAAAAGGAGACACGTGTGTTATTGGTGGTGGCTCATTGATGTCAACACCTACATTGTCGGGTAGAGGTGGTTGTTGTGTAGTCTGTTAATACAAATAAACCATAAAAAAGTTTATTTATATTTTACGATCTTCTAATGTTTTGTCGATAACAAACATAAAATCATTTTAATGAAACAAATAAAATACGTAAAAGGTTTGAGCCAATAGTTTACTAACACACTTTTACTAAACATATTAAAATTATATCAAAACATGTTCAGTAAATAAGTTATATAAAAACCAAAGACATTTTTATATAAACACTAACGAGTAATATTGTTTACATCTTATAGAAATGCATATGTATAACAACTAGTGTTTACATAATATAGAAATGTATATATATACTTTGTATATATTGTAATGGGTAAAGTAATGGGTAAAAACCAAAGTCCATGACCCATGACCCATGATCCATTGACTAGATACAATGAATGTTGTTGGGTAAAAACAAACATCCAAAACCCATACCCATGAAGCATGATCCATAACCCATGACCCATTGCATGACATCATGCATGAAGTCATGTTGGGTATTATCCATGATCCATGACCCAAGATCCATAACCTATGACTAGGTACATTGCATCTTGTTGGGTATCTATAATTCATTACCCATAACCCATGGTTCATAACCCATAACCCATAACCCGATTTGCAACCTGAAATCTGGACTAAACTGACCCAGTAGTTGGGTCCCTGGCTTTGCACTAGCCGGATCCCTCTAGGGAGAGATCTGTGGGAACCGTGGGATAATAGACAAGTTTTGTCTATAAATAGTGAACCATTTCTCTCTTGCTCACACTACCACTTCACATATACTTTCTTTCAGTATTCTAACATCTCTAACCTCTGATCCAAAGGATCATTCTATGTAGTTTTATGTTTATGTGATTCTCTAGGTTCTTCTTAAAGACGAGATCACCACCTCTTGAAGACGTGCAAGCTCAAGGTCATGAGTTGCTAAGCTTCGTCATCATCAAGACCACTAAAGTGTATCTTGTTGATAGTTCTCTCCTCCCTCCATAGAAGTGTTGTGTTGAAGGCATTAGTGAAAGGTGCTGAAGGGTCGTTTCAAAGGAATTAGTGAAAGTTTCCAAGGGTGTACATTCGATATGGTGCATCAATGTACAAGATAGATAGTTTGGGTTAAAGGATATTGATATCCTTATAGTGTTGTAACAAGGAGTGTGTCTCCTTTGGGGTAGTTGTGTTGTGGTGTAGTGTTCGGTAGTAGTTCCTCCTTTGTAATGGAACTCGGTATCTAGCCTTATACCGGATAAAGTGTAGGCGCCGTTGTGATAGGTTTGGTTCTACCTCGTGCAAGAACTCGGTGTCTAGCCTTGTACCAGATAAAGAGTAGGCGACGTTGTGAAGGCTTCTCCGCCACATTAAGGAGATTGTGTTATGTAGTGCTTACAAACTCTCGAGTGGGGTACTCGGGGAGTGAAGTAGGGCAAGGAAGGTGTCCTTGTAGCCGAACCACTATAAATACTCGTGTTGTGGTTTTGTGTTCCTTTACCCTTTATACTTGCATTACTTACTTATATGTTTATCTATCAATATCCAACGCACACATCAAATAGATTGACATAAGTCGATCTAAATAGTTTAAAACAAAGTTTTATCGGTAAAATTGTTCAACCCCCCTTCTAGTTTTTCACATAGTCATTCTTTCAATAGAAAAGAATGTAGATAATGGTGGAGGGTTGGTAGGGTTAGGACGTAAGTCCTCAGAAGAGTTCATGTATTGATGTGGTATAGTGTGAGGTGTAGCAAGGAGAGTTGTTGAGGCTTAATAGGAGAGACTCGTGTTGGTTGGGTAGAGATATAAGTGATTTGAGTGTTGGTTGACTAGATGGAAGAGAGTTGATTCAATAGGATCAAGTGGTGATGATGGTTCAATAGGAGCAAGTTGTGAAGGTGTTGGTTCAATAGAAGGTTGATTTTGGATGTAGTTAGTGGATGGTGTCTTGATAGGTGAGGATTCGGTTAATGATATTTCATGGACAATGCAGGCGGTTTTTTTAGGAGGACTTCTGTCACACCCCAAATTACTTTTGCAATGGAATGGAATTCTCGGGATTGATTGTCATAGCATCACATTCTGAGATATATTGAACGACCTAAAGTGTCGTTTGGAAAACACATCGTTTGATTTAATAAAACAATCGAGTTTACAAAGTATAGGTCCCAAATGAAAATCAACTTGTGCGGAAATAAGTTTGTTACAATTCAAACGATGTTTTAAAGTGAGTAAAACCCAGTGAGACGCGTCGTCATCGCGACTCCATGATGTGTCCAAATTCATGCCATGAAGTGAATGCCTTAGATACCGAGATAAAACATGCTAAAAGTGTCAACACAAAGGTTGAGTGAGTTCATAGAGTTTGTTTTGAAATGTAAAGCCTTTCAAAATCGTTTATGCAAGAAAGGCATCGTAAATCCACTCGGGCCCAAGTTCGCCCATACAAAACTTGCAACCTGTGTATTCACAACCCATTGCCAAAATGTATATAGTTTATGTTCAAGCGCATGATGTCAAATGAATTCACATAATAATGCATGACTTAATGTATCAATTTTTTTACTTGACATAATTATACCAAGACATTCAGCTCAATGATGTTCCCAAGACATTCAGCCCAATGATAATCCCAAGACATTCAGCACAATGATAATCCCAAGACATTCAAAGACAATGGTAATCCCAAGACATTCAGACAATGATAATCCCAAGACATTCAGCACAATGGTAATCCCAAGACATTCAGCACAATGATAATCCCAAGACATTCAGCACAATGGTAATCCCAAGACATTCAGCACAATGATAATCCCAAGACATTCAGCTCAATGATTTATGATATTGGATATGACTAAACATTAAGTTCAGTTAAGTATGTAGTTTCAAATAATCAAGATAGTCATAAAAATAGTTGAGCATGTATCTCCCCCAAAACATTTATGAAAACAAGTAAAAGTAGGGGCTATGAAACTCACTTGGTGGAATGATGCGAAGACAAAAGTGAGTACACCGAGATGTAGTGTGAATCTCGAAAATGACCTATTATGAATGATATGATATGTAATGAGTTGCAATGTAATGTTATGCATGCATTTCGTATGTTATTTATACCATTTGCGAGTTTTGAAAATAATACTTATCGTCGAAAAATACTCTTTTGACGTCTTGACCATTCTTAAATCACTTTACAAGTATTTACGCCAAAATGTCATCCTACAATGGTTTCGTAATGATTTATGGTGAAATTTTCACTTTTCGTCGCAAAACAATGTCGTCGGAATTTTCATAAAAGTGACAAAAATGGCTTTGGAAAACTAGTCGTAAAATAGTGTACGTCGATCGTTAGAGAACGAACTCGACGGTTTTGGAAAGTTTGTATCGAAATCTAAAAGTTTCGATTCAGGAGTTTTCAGTCAAAAGGTCTCGAACATAAAGATAATAAGGGTTAAAGATAGTGATTTTTGCTAATTGTTGTGAAAAAAATGAGTTTCGGCCAAGTTTAAACATCCGTAAATAATTTATTACAACTCCGCTATACAAACGGCTTGTCGTTTTGAAAAATATGGTCGGTGAACTTGACTTTATTAGAAGACAATTCGTTCCAAAAAGTTTCACATCATGGTTAAAAAACAGCCGCCAACATGGACGTTACAGCTACCGTAACACTTGTATCGTAAAAATAATATAGTTTTTCAGAAAATAATAGTTACGGCAATTTCACGAAAAAGTGCATATCTTTGTCGTTTCAAATCCGTTTTCTACATATAATACGTCCTTAGCTTCGTATCAAAGTATACTAATATATTTTTGATAAGTCGAAATAATTTGTGAAGCTTAGGACTCGTTTTTAACTCGTAATAACCAAAAACATGTTGCTGAAATTTCAGAAATAAATATATTTCGTCGTCAAACTTTAAAAATTCATAACTTCTTCGTTATAACTCCGTTTTAATCTGTTCAAGCGGCCACGGATTCGTTTTAAAGTATATTTTCTAAATATCAAGGCCAAAATTTCGTGCCTACTTTCGGATTTTCCAGAAAATCAAAACAAGGACAGAACACTTTTATATACATATCGAAAATAGTTTTTCTCGGACAAAACCTATTCTAATCCCTTCAAATCAACTCCAAAACTAATTTAATCCTACCATACACCTTCTTAGGGTGTCATGGGTTCCTAATCATCATCAAGACCAAAGAATACCAAGGGATAATTATAGGATGACCATATATATAAAACTCCAAAATCAAGTAAAATGGTATAAATCACATATGTCTTGCATGTTTGTACCAAAATGAAAAGATACATATGAAATGAAAAGGAAACATGAAAATGAAAGAAACATGCTTACAAGTGAATATGATGAGGTGCAAAGAACAAGGTTAAACCTAAACACTCTTGGTTTTATTTCAAAACCTTATAAAGAGTATTAACTAGATTGTTTATAACTTGGACTTGAGAAAAATTTTATGATCCCTTCTTCTCCTAGTATATGGCGGTTTTGGAAGTGAGAACAAGAGAGGAAGAAGGTTTTGCTTACTTGAATTATTTGAAATTGGATACAAGTGAATGAAGTGTTGGAGTGTAAATGTAAACTATCAAGAAAATTTTTCAACATGTATTAATTGTCAACCCTTCAAGGACCGGATTTCATGGGATATTTGTCAACAAATATATATTTTTTTTTTACTTGTATGTAAATATTAGAAAATGTAAGTAAAGTGTACATATAGAAATACTTGTAAGGTTTTGTATATACTTTAGTGTCTTTTAGGAAATTTTAGGTGAAAGTAATTTTTAATAGATCAAAGTAGTGTATATTGATATCATAAAAATTATAAAAGTACATTCCTTGTGAAATTTGAGTGATATAATAATTATCGTATAATTTTTAAGAAAAACGTCGTAATAATTTAACTTTAACGATTTATGTACCAAATAAATTTGAAACACTAGGAAAACTAAAAATATAGTTTTTATAAACTAAATGTAAGTTTAAAAATACATCGGGATCATTTTTGAAAGTAACGGATTAAATATTCAAAATAATAACTCACGCGATAACGTTTATTAAATATAAAAATTAGGCGATAAATGTGAAATGAAATGTCATGAATGAACTAATGAGATGCAAATGATGTCAATGAAATGTAGACTAATCTTAGTCCATATGAAATGTTCGTGATGATATGATCATGAATTCGCCGCTAAACCTTTAAGGTTACGCGAATTTGAAACACGTAAACCAAGTTTACGATAAATGTTGAAATTGTGAGGCATAAATTGTTTCGAGAAATGACCTGAAAGTACGGGTTGTCACATTCGCCCAACCAAAAGGAATTCATCCACGAATTCGATTCGTGTTGGTCTCTCGGGGTTAGGGTTTGATGAGGCAAGCCTTCCATCCCGAGCAAAACCCTCAAAGACTTTTGGTAACCGATTTTACTTAATCTCACAACTCATCAAACAAGAACTGTCATGAGATTAGGCTAAATCGGTTCGAGTAACTTGTTTCTAGTCTTTTGAAAATTTGGCTCGGTCATAGAATTGAAAATTTGGCTCTTACACATATAAGCCTACTACTCCTTCATTGCATGATTCTTCTGAATTAGACATAGGTGATCGGGCTATGTATAATTTAGGAGTAACTATGCAATGCTTGGACTAATCGACTCATATGATGTTTGGTGTTAAGTCAACTTGGTGATTTTTTTTTTTTTTTTTTTTTTTTTTTCATTCACCACATTGGAGTCGATGTGAGTATGATGGGATGTGTATTTAAGGGCATCCATGTGACAATCGATTTTGAAATGAAAGTAAATAACTCGAAAAATGTATGTATAAACCGCATGCAAAGTGAACATGCACTTATGATGAAATGATGAGATGCTATGATAATGTAGTTATAGTCTAGGGTCAATGATGCAACCTAGTTCTCTATAATCAAGCTCGATACCAATCTGTCACACCCCAAATTACTGTTTTGCGTGAATGGAATTCACGGGATTGACCGTTATAGCATCACGATTCACAGATATATTGAGCGACCTAAAGTGTCGTTTGGAAAACACATCGTTTGATTTAATAAAACAATCGAGTTTACAAAGTATAGGTCCCAAATGAAAATCAACTTGTGCGGAAATAAGTTTGTTACAATTCAAACGATGTTTTAAAGTGAGTAAAACCCAGTGAGCGCGTCGTCATCGCGACTCCATGATGTGTCCAAATGCATGCCATGAAGTGAATGCCTTAGATACGAGATAAAACATGCTAAAAGTGTCAACACAAAGGTTGAGTGAGTTCATAGAGTTTGTTTTGAAATGTAAAGCCTTTCAAAATCGTTTATGCAACAAAGGCATCGTAAATCCACTCGGCCCAAGTTCCGCCCATACAAAACTTGCAACCTGTGTATTCACAACCCATTGCCAAAATGTATATAGTTTATGTTCAAGCGCATGATGTCAAATGAATTCACATAATAATGCATGACTTAATGTATCAATTTTTTTACTTGACATAATTATACCAAGACATTCAGCTCAATGATGTTCCCAAGACATTCAGCCCAATGATAATCCCAAGACATTCAGCACAATGATAATCCCAAGACATTCAGAACAATGGTAATCCCAAGACATTCAACACAATGATAATCCCAAGACATTCAGCACAATGGTAATCCCAAGACATTCAGACAATGATAATCCCAAGACATTCAAAGACAATGGTAATCCCAAGACATTCAAGACAATGATAATCCCAAGACATTCACTCAATGATTTATGATATTGGATATGACTAAACATTAAGTTCGATTAAGTATGTAGTTTCAAATAATCAAGATAGTCATAAAAATAGTTGAGCATGTATCTCCCAAAACATTTATGAAAACAAGTAAAAGTAGGGGCTATGAAACTCACTTGGTGGAATGATGCGAAGACAAAAGTGAGTACACCGAGATGTAGTGTGAATCTTAAAAATGACCTATTATGAATGATATGATATGTAATGAGTTGCAATGTAATGTTATGCATGCATTTCGTATGTTATTTATACCATTTGCGAGTTTTGAAAATAATACTTATCGTCGAAAAATACTCTTTTGACGTCTTGACCATTCTTAAATCACTTTACAAGTATTTACGCCAAAATGTCATCCTACAATGGTTTCGTAATGATTTATGGTGAAATTTTCACTTTTCGTCGCAAAACAATGTCGTCGGAATTTTCATAAAAGTGACAAAAATGGCTTTGGAAAACTAGTCGTAAAATAGTGTACGTCGATCGTTAGAGAACGAACTCGACGGTTTTGGAAAGTTTGTATCGAAATCTAAAAGTTTCAGTTCAGGAGTTTTCGTCCAAAAGGTCTCGAACATAAAGATAATAAGGGTTAAAGATAGTGATTTTTGCTAATTGTTGTGAAAAAAATGAGTTTCGGCCAAGTTTAAACATCCGTAAATAATTTATTACAACTCCGCTATACAAACGGCTTGTCGTTTTGAAAAATATGGTCGGTGAACTTGACTTTATTAGAAGACAATTCGTTCCAAAAAGTTTCACATCATGGTTAAAAAACAGCCGCCAACATGGACGTATGACTACCGTAACACTTGTATCGTAAAAATAATATAGTTTTTAGGAAAATAATAGTTACGGCAATTTCACGAAAAAGTGCATATCTTTGTCGTTTCAAATCCGTTTTCTACATATAATACGTCCTTAGCTTCGTATCAAAGTATACTAATATATTTTTGATAAGTGGAAATAATTTGTGAAGCTTAGGACTCGTTTTTAACTCGTAATAACCAAAAACATGTTGCTGAAATTTCAGAAATAAATATATTTCGTCGTCAAACTTTAAAAATTCATAACTTCTTCGTTATAACTCCGTTTTAATCCGTTCAAGCGGCCACGGATTCGTTTTAAAGTATATTTTCTAAATACTAAGGCCAAAATTTCGTGCCTACTTTCGGATTTTCCAGAAAATCAAAACAAGGACAGAACACTTTTATATACATATCGAAAATAGTTTTTCTCGGACAAAACCTATTCTAATCCCTTCAAATCAACTCCAAAACTAATCTAATCCTACCATACACCTTCTTAGGGTGTCATGGGTTCCTAATCATCATCAAGACCAAAGAATACCAAGGGGATAATTATAGGATGACCATATATATATAAAACTCCAAAAATCAAGTAAAAATGGTATAAATCACATATGTCTTGCATGTTTGTACCAAAAATGAAAAGATACATATGAAATGAAAAGGAAACATGAAAAATGAAAGAAACATGCTTACAAGTGAATATGATGAGGTGCAAAGAACAAGGTTAAACCTAAACACTCTTGGTTTTTATTTCAAAACCTTATAAAGAGTATTAACTAGATTGTTTATAACTTGGACTTGAGAAAAAATTTTATGATCCCTTCTTCTCCTAGTATATGGCCGGTTTTGGAAGTGAGAACAAGAGAGGAAGAAGGTTTTTGCTTACTTGAATTATTTGAAATTGGATACAAGTGAATGAAGTGTTGGAGTGTAAATGTAAACTATCAAGAAAATTTTTCAACATGTATTAATTGTCAACCCTTCAAGGACCGGATTTCATGGGATATTTGTCAACAAATATATATTTTTTTTTTTACTTGTATGTAAATATTAGAAAATGTAAGTAAAGTGTACATATAGAAATACTTGTAAGGTTTTGTATATACTTTAGTGTCTTTTAGGAAATTTTAGGTGAAAGTAATTTTTAATAGATCAAAGTAGTGTATATTGATATCATAAAAATTATAAAAGTACATTCCTTGTGAAATTTGAGTGATATAATAATTATCGTATAATTTTTAAGAAAAACGTCGTAATAATTTAACTTTAACGATTTATGTACCAAATAAATTTGAAACACTAGGAAAACTAAAAATATAGTTTTTATAAACTAAATGTAAGTTTAAAAATACATCGGGATCATTTTTGAAAGTAACAGATTAAATATTCAAAATAATAACTCACGCGATAACGTTTATTAAATATAAAAATTACGCGATAAATGTGAAATGAAATGTCATGAATGAACTAATGAGATGCAAATGATGTCAATGAAATGTAGACTAATCTTAGTCCATATGAAATGTTCGTGATGATATGATCATGAATTCGCCGCTAAACCTTTAAGGTTACGCGAATTTGAAACACGTAAACCAAGTTTACGATAAATGTTGAAATTGTGAGGCATAAATTGTTTCGAGAAATGACCTGAAAGTACGGGTTGTCACAACTTCTTGTCAAGGAACGGGCACTAGGTACTTTAGTCATGCTTAAGGTGCTTCAGAGAATGAGGTTTCAACAAAGAAAGGTGATGTAAAGGTGTGGGATTAAAGCACAAACACAAATGGTTTAAGTAGTAAAGGATCATACAAGAAAATTAAAGTCTAAACCACTAAAATCCTTAAAATTGCAATCATTTGCATGCATAATGGTCAACTACTGAGATAACATCTTCTAGGTGAGTTATTAAAGACACTGTTGAGTCTTGGAATGGATAAAG
Organism: Chrysanthemum lavandulifolium; assembly: GCA_022545495.1. NCBI lineage: Eukaryota > Viridiplantae > Streptophyta > Magnoliopsida > Asterales > Asteraceae > Chrysanthemum > Chrysanthemum lavandulifolium. The sequence goes on from CM040242.1 coordinate 154,156,108, forward strand.
GTGAGTTTTAAATTTTTATAGCAGTTTTCAATTGTCTTTGTTTACTTGGATCCATCTGATCCTTTTCAAAAAGGATCCGGCTAGCTTTAGCCAAAGGATCCGGCTCACTGAGACATAGAAACAGAGAAATAAATAAGAGTTAACTAACTTTATCCTATATAACTTTAGATAATGAGTGTAAGGAGGTATCTTAAATAGTGGAAATCCTGAGAACTAAAAACTAATGATGAGAAGTTGCTAATGATGTGTTTTATAGGGAAATGCGAGCTAAAGGAGGCTAATAAATGATCAAGAGTGAATCTAGTCAGTTTGGGGAGTGATCAATGGTGATAAGAATCAGAGAATGATCTAGAAGAAAAATAGAAAATTTCTTAAAAAATTATAAGAAATAAAAATTTAATTTTATAGCATTTTAAGGGTAAAATAGGTAAAAGAAATTTATGAAAAATATAATTAATATGAAAACAAGTGAATTAAGATGAGAGGAAGAAGGTGTAAGAACCAAAGTGGAAAGATGGTGAGTATTTGAGAAATGATAAGTCAAAAACATCTTAGAAGGATCCCAAATCATCCATCTACTAATACTAAGGATAGCTCAATTGTGACTAAGGGAGTATAAGCAACTTATCTAATAAGGTCAAGAATGTAGCCGGTTCCTCCGGATCCCTTACAAAAGGGATCCGGTCAGTTATAACAAAGAGATCTGGCGTATGAGACCAAAATTTAGACAGTGGGTCGCCAACATCTTGCCTACTTATCGAATTTCAGAACTTATGTTTCTAACAGTAAGTATAGATGAAGTCTAGTTTAGAATAGCAAGGATAGCAAGTAAAGTGAACAAATGGGCAATCAAACGAGATAATGACCAACTTTTGATATAGTATCAAAAGTGGTAAAATTTCTTAGTTAGAGTTAAAACATCTAAAAATGTTTGTTCAACCATCCATACTACATAAGTTTCAGATCACTACAAAGTTAGACAAATATTTCACAAACATAGCAAGTTTTAAAGACAATGTATTACAATTGTTTTAGCATTAACCAAATACTACCAACCCACAACATCCATTACCTCTTCACTTCTTTTTGCCCATGAGAAAAAGAGCAAGACATTTTAACATCTATTTGGTTTGCTAGAATTCTTTCGAAGGACTTGGAATGCTAGGAAGTTGATCAATGTAGGAGATATGATCAAGTTGATAGTTTTGAATTGGATCATTTGGATCAACCTCGACTTCATCAAATGAGTCAGTAGAAGGATGTGGCCTTTTACCTTCAACCATAAATCTCTTTGCATATCCCCCGGTGAGAGGTACCATGACATGATCAGCAAGAAAGTGGTCATCGTTCATGGGAGAAGGTTGCATTTTATGAACGTGCCTTCCAAGGCGAGTGAGTAACATGGCATAAGGGAGAACCATTTTGTCAGTTTTTAAGACATTACCAATTTCTTGGCCATGTAGTAAGCAAGGTTGAAAGGTCTTTGTTTGATGAGACAACATAACATGTAGACAAGACAAGCATTGGGGTGATCTTTGTTTCCAGCTAGACAAATGACATTTATCTAAGAATTTCTTCCCACTTCTTGTAAAGTGGAAACATCTCACAACGCTCCATTTGGAACGGATCTCGATGAATGAGTTCAAAGTTTCGGGTGACACGAGTTGGTGAAATTCTTTCGATAAAGACAGTGTTTTATACCTCAATGGGGTCATCAAGCGGGGTGTGGTAAACCGGGTTTGATTCGACCATTTGGTCGAGCTTAGAAAGAGAACACTCGCTTGAATACATACATACACCATGGCATGAAATTTGATGGATTTTGGAAAACACAACAATGGGTTGGACAATGGTTTGATTATTGATGATAAATGATAGAGAGATTGTTCCATTATCATTCGAATGATTCAGACACTATTGTAGAATTTTAGAACGAAAACGGGACAAATTTGTTTGTTGATTTCAAGGAGGCAATCAAAGTTGATTGCTGAGAAGACTTCGCGAATTTCGGTATCATCAAAAAAGGATTGCCCAAAAACAAGTCCTTCATGAAAAAGTCATTTTTGGAGCATCTTGAATGCTTTTCTGTCTTCAGGAGAAAGGCCATCTTTTTTATGATGCCTAGGAATGTAGTGGATAATGTCATGGTGATCTTGTTGAGTTGACTTAGGCATGTTTGAACCTACAACAAGACAAAATGAAAACGAAGTAAGGAATTTGATAGTGAATCGTGTGCTTGTGTAGTTCTATATAGAAACTTGCTTTTAATTTTCAATCAAATGGGTTTTGATTATCATAATTTGGTTTGAAGTTTTTATATTATGACTACATTAGGACCTAACAATCTATTTTAACATGTCCTTTTACTTGTGTTAACACTGCTAAGCACATTTCTTAACCCTTCATGATTATAATATAGAAAATCATTTTGTTGGGGTTCTTGAGAAAATCCTCTTGAGAAGAATGTAATTCTTAACTAAGGTGGTTATCTTAGGTGACTAATATACACAATTTGATACCAATTAAGAGTTAATTGTGATAAACCCATTTGGATGATGATTAAGAACTAAAAACCTAGAACTAGAAGTTATAATGTAGTGGAATTATTACTTACGAGGATGATTAGTTCACAATGATAGATGATGAATTGGTTCCAAGACGGGTGGGAGTGAGTTTTTGGTCGAATTGAGAAGAATAGAGAGAGATGTGAAGTGCACAGTGATCATCAAATAGATGAACTATTTGCTGATATGCCCGGATCCGCCGGATCCTTTGAGAAAGGGATCCGACACCTTATAGATGAGGTATCCGGATTATTTTGTTTAGTTTTTGGTGTAGAGTTTGATTCTAATTGTTAATGTTAATTATTATGTATTATGGTGAGATAATTATTGGTCCTAAGTCTATGGTGTGGCTTGAGAGAAGGTAGGACTCACATATATGAATTTCCTAGAGTTGCGAAGAAGAGAAAAATGAACAAGAGATGAGGCAAACGAAATAATAATCATATTCCATTCATTTCAATGCATAATGCAATACAAAGGATTGGATAATTGATAAAGATATAAATTCCTAGAATAAAATACAATGATCCACGCGTTAACTTGATCATTGGATAGATAAGCGTGATGAGAGAAATGACCATGATCATAAGGACGACGCTTAAACATATTTGCGGGGGTTATCTTCTTCTTTAGAGAAAGTTTTTTCTGCAGATGAATGTTGATTTTGAATTTTGAATTATGATTGAAGTTTGAATGGGAGGGATTAGATAAAGCAAGATTTTGAAAAGATGGATTATTGTAGCTAGACGTTCGAGTGATGTGGGAATTTGTGAAGAGGGATTTTGAATGTTGTGGTTTGGTGCTTACACATATTTCACATTGGAGTTAGATAACAAAGATTTTAAAGACACTGAATCATTTGAAGCAAACATGAATCTAGAAATTATATGTACTAAAGGAAACACATGTAGATAAATATGAAAATTAGCAAGGCTACTTATAAAAAGATTAACACATATAAGTAGAGAAAATTCTATCTGAGTGCAAGAAAACACATGTTATAAGAAAAGTTATTTAAAGAAGTAATTTGCATTTTCTTTTCTTTGAAGATTTCTTGATATTGTTTTCTAGAGACACTTCATAGGCCTTTAGACATGCCTAGAGGCTTTATGACAAAGGATTTTGATAGATCCTTTTAGTGTGTAAACTTTGATCTCTCCTATGGTTGAAAATAATATTCGAAGTTTTCCTATCATAAAGATACTTAGAAGAGTGTTAAATGTCAGTGTCTAATAAATTAGTAAGGATGAATATTAAAAGAATATTATCCAAACTATCAGTATCTTAATGAGGATTTTAAGAAATAGGTTTAAAGTTAGATATAAAGATTTTCCTTCTTTGTAGTTTTCAAACGCTCACTAATCGTTTCAAGTTTTTAAAGTACAATATACTTTAAGAAACTTGGTAACGAAGCTATGATGCCAATTGTTCAAAACTAGAAAGGGGGAGGGGGTTTGAATAGTTTTACTGATTAAAACTTTTTTTAAAAAATTTTAGATCGACTTATGTCAATCTACTTTGATGTGTTAGATATTGATAGTTTGATAAGTTGAAAATAAAAGACTAGTTAGAGTAAACAAAGATAGAACCGTTAACACAAGTATTTATAGTGGTTCGGCTACAAGGTTACCTTCCTTGCCCTACTCCACTCCTCGAGTACCCAGATTGAGAGTTCGTAAACACTACACCATAATCTCCTTTTCTTGTTGGAGAAGCCTTTACAACGTCACTTACAATTTATCCGGTACAAAGCTAAATATCGGGTTCTTCTAGAAGGTAGAACCACACCTACGTCGCTTACACTTTATCTAGTACAAGGCTAGATACCGAGTTCTTCCACAAGGTAGAACCACACCTACTTTATCAGGTACAAAGCAAAATACCGAGTTACTTTATAATGGATGAGCCACAACCCAACTACACCAATATATCACAACACACCTATAACATACTTAGGAAGAATTAGCTACAAGAAGAACTTATGTGATCTAGTGATGATGATGAAGCCTAGCAAACCTAGTTTACGAGCTTGCAAGTCATCTATGCAAATGATCTTAGTCTCGCCTTTAAGAGAAACCTAGAGAATCACTAAAGAAAAAGCTACATGGAAGATCCTAAGACCTGAGGTTAGAGAGAAAATAATATAGAGAGGACATGTGTGTGAAGTAGTTAAAAAAAATGAGGAAATGGCTAACTATTTATAGGCAAACTGTTCTCTGATCAATCGGATCTTCCGGATTCTTCCCCAAAGGGATCCGGCCTGTGTAAACCAAGGGATCCGACACCTAGGTCAGTCCAGTCTGGATTTTGGTTACAATTTCGGGTTTTGGGTTATGGGTTATGGACTATGGGTCATGGGTACCCAATATGATGTCATGCATGATGTAAAACACACTTTGGGTTATGGGTTATGAACTTTGGGTCATGGTTCATAGAGTTTGGGTCATGGGTCATGGATTTTTACCCATTTTGATGTAATGCACATGGGCCATGGGTCATAGGTTATGGGTTTTGGGTTATGGATAGTCCAAACTTCTTTGTATATTTATTTGGTTAGTTTATAACTATGTGTTTTTATAAAAGTGTAAGTAACAAAACTTAATTATAAGTGTTTTTATAAAAATGGTTTTAGTTTTATGTAAACTATTTAAATAAACATGTTTGATGGGTTATTTGTTTAGTGAAATGAGTTAGTAAACTATTGGCTCAAAAACTTACGTATTATATATAGTTCGTTAAAATGATTTTACGATTGTTATAGACAAAACATAAGAAGATCGTAAGATATAAATAAACGTTTTTACGGTTTATATGTATTAACAACGTTATTTATATTAGTTAATAACTCATGATCAACTAATGGGCATTTAATTAATTGGTTAGATTAATTGATTAATTAACAGGATACTAATTAAGTGATGGACTTAATAATTGGGTTAGACCAAAAAAATGAGGAGCTCATTTTGGGTCCATGCAAGCCGAATACTAAGGGCAGAAAAAAGGGAGGAAAAACCCATGAGGTTAAGTATAATTGTCATTAGTGAATAATGGTATGATCTAATCATATCTTATGGATATATCATAAAAATATACACCTCATCCCTCCCCAAAAATCAGCCGTGACCTAGGGTTCATCACCCAGAGTTTTCAGGTTTGATTCCTAAACCAAGAAAAAGTGTTGTGGAAGGTTACATCGTGAGGTACATGAAGGAATAGCATCCAGTGATATACTATGACGTGTTGTATGGATACATCATAGAGACAACCTATTTTGGTTCATTGGGTTTCGTGTGAATCCATGGGTATTCGGGTTATTTGATAAGCTCCATTTGGTTCAACCAATCACGCTTCAAAGGTATACTAACTGTTATTATTTAGATTAATTATACGCATCATATGGATCGATATTAGGTGACCTTTTTCCGCTGCAACATTGATGTTTTTATATAATGTACATCTTAAATCACAAACATAAAACAAGTAGGTCTCGATATGAATTAAATACAAAGCTCGTGACAAATGTAATACAAAGTCTCTTTAGAACTTTATAACAACAAATGTTGTTAAAAGTTTAAAGATGATAAGGATTTAAAACGTACATTTTTAATGGGTCATTTAAGCCCTTAATTGCCCACTTTTATATCCGTTACTACTTAATTTCGTTTCTTTTCATTTTTCAGGTCTCTTGGAAGCAAAATGCTGGAATGATGCTTATTTCGACGAAAAAGAGTGAATATATGAAGAAAATGGCTAAGTCAAGATCAAAGACACTCAAGCTGCTGAAACTAAAGCTGACGGCGTCCCAACTAAAGGGCGACGTCCTCCTCTCACAATTTAATTAAAATACACCGACGGCTCGAGACTTTTGCTAAAATACACCGACGACGCCAGCATTGAAGAGGAAGGCGTCACCAAGACTTTTCATCTCGGATGGCCAAGATCCGTAATCGACGACGTCCCTGCTGACGCCCGACGGCTTCACAACTACAACGTGATGCCGTCCCAACGGTAACTTGGCCAAGACGAAAACCTTAATGATGGCGATCTGGCGGCATCCCACCTATAAGACAACGTCGTCGCAAGTGTAAATCTATATATAAAATTTGATTTTTCAGTTTTTAAGGAGGTAGACTTATGGATTAAAAACCCTAAACGTTTGTAGTCCGACTTGGACAGTATCTTAGGGTCCCAAACCCTATTTTACACATCAAGATAAGTGTTTTGTTCCATTAGTATCATTATGTCTTCCATTGAATATGTGTATGCTTGCTTGTTTAACATGTCCGGCTAAATTTCTTGTGTGTTTGCTTAGATCTATGAAACCTAGTTATTAATTATTGATTGGTTGTCTCTTATCTTAATTGTAATTGGCTTAGGAGTGAAATTAGGCTATCGTTGTGTTTAAATGCTTGAGTAATCTTTGTGAACATTAGTTTATGAATCACTTAGAGGATTTCATAGTCTAAACATCCAAATATAACCTTAAAGTTAGTTTATGAAACATCTATCGGATTTCGTAGGCAATAACCTTAAGGTAGTCTCAAAGAGTTAGGAAAAAAGGCACACCCTACGACCTTAGAAAACACAACGCGTTAAGAATAAGGACGTGACAATTCAACAACCAATAAAAGATAACTAGGGAGTAATAGTATCTAGGTAAACACATTTTTAATCATCATACGAGCACACATCGAAAAGACATAGACTATCTGTAGTATTAGATAATTAGAATAGTAGAAGTAATCGGTAGAAGTACCACCCCCAAATCCATTGCCCCGAGATTTTACCCTTTGTTTTCTAAAAAAAATATGTGGAAAACTAGAAGGGGGGTTGAATAGTTTTACCAATTAAAACTCATTTTAAACTATTTAGATCGACTTATGTCAATCTATTTGGTTGTGTGTTGGATGTTGATAAACAAACATATAGAAATATAAATATGTAATGAAAAGATAAAGAGTAAGAAGCACAAAACCACAACGCGAGTATTTATAGTGGTTTAGCTACAAGGACACCTTCCTTGCCCTACTACACTCCCCGAGTCACCTACTCGAGAATTCATAATCACTACACAACACCGACTCCTTATGGTGGAGAAACCTTCACAAAGTTGCCTACGCTTTATCCGGTACAAGGCTACATACCGGGTCCTTTTCACCAAGGAGAACCAATCCTATCACAACATCGCCTACCCTTTATCCGGTACTAGGCTAGATGCCGAGTTCCATTACAATGGAGGAACTACTACCCAACACTACACCAATACCCTAACCCCAAAGGAGATCTACTCCTTATAATAATATCAATAAGCATAACAATATCCTTTGACCCAATACTAATCTATCTTGTACATCGAATCACACCATATCGAATGTACATCTTAGGAACCTTTCACTAATGCCTTCGACTCGATCTTCAAGACACCCTTCACTAAAGTCTTGTGTCTTGACTTCTAGGCACCCTTCACTAATGCCTATAGTCTTGACTTCTAAGCACTCTTCACAAGTGCTTATAATACGGATGATTGACACCCTTCACTAATGTCTTCGTCTTGACACTTGAGACATCTTTCACAAATATCTTCAACACTACACTTCTTAGGAGAAAGAAAAGAACCATCAACAAGAGAACTTCAGTAGTCTTGATGATGAGGAACCATGGAAACTCATGGACTTGAGCTTTCTTGACTTCAAAGGTGGTGATCTCGCCTTTAAGAGGAACCTAGAGGATCACACAAAAACAAAACTACATACATAGATCACTTGGATATGGGGTTAGAGAGTTTTTAACTCAAAGAGAAAGTATGTGAGAAAGGGGTGAGAAACAATGAAGAAATGACTCACTATTTATAGAGAGAAAATGTCTACTGTTCCACGGATCCCACAGATCTAACCTTTAAGGGATTCGTCTAGTGTAATGTTAGGGATCCGTGGGACGCTCCTCTTTACCCATGGGTATTTTGGTTATGGGTCATGGGTCACGGGTTATGGGTTGGTCCATAGGTATTTCATTAGATACAATGTACCTAATAGATGCAATTCATCTAGTCAAATGGGTATGGGTCAATACTATGGGTTATGGATATGCTCCATGGGTTGTACCATTCTAATACATACTAGTTATGTATATATTTGCCAAATATGTAAACACTAGTTGTTGTACATATGTATTACTAAATCATAAAATCACTTATACTTGTTTTAGTATTTTATGCGAAAACGTAAGTGTGTTAGAAAACTATTGGCTCAAACCATTTACGTATTTTATTTGTTTCGTTAAAATGATTTTACGTTTGTTATCGACAAAACATTAGAAGATCGTAAAATATAAATAAACGTTTTTACGGCTTATTTGTATTAACAATCTCCCCCTTTTTGTTGATGACAAAACATATAATTATTTTAAGGAAAAAACTAAAATTCATAAAAGTTTGAATTCATAGTTTTTACTTTCTTCTCCCCCTTTTTGTCGAAACAAAAAGAGCTTCGAAAATAAACTAACACATTGTTTTAAAAAAAACATGTGAAAAGAAGAAAAGAAAGAAAATAAAGAGCAAGTAACGGGAAATAAATTCTCGTCTTAACTCCCCCTTGCGAGTCCATCCCTATGTGAGGGCGTCAAGAAAAAAATAATACTAAGCTAGTTCATTTGCAACTAAGTTTGCAAAAGATTTCGTCTATGCGGCGAATATGCTCCCCCTTGATGATTGCAACTTTGCAAATGGACGTCATGAAATATAATCCTAATATTGCAAGTGATTTTGCAATGTATTGCTTTGACACAAAGCTCCCCCTAGCTTAGAGTGTCAAAGTCTTCATGTGTAAATTGAAAAACTACAAAACAAAGGTTAGAAAAATAAGTATATAATGTATAATTTCCTGCATATATGACTCAAGTTATTAGAAAACTAGTTTTATATTGCACGGATCCCACAGTTCCCTCTTTGGGGGGATCCGTCTAGGCAAATATCAGGTATCCGTCTGGCTGATGATATAACAAATAATGTTAACATCAAAGTGAGATATGTATTACACATCATAATCATATACTCAGAAATATATCAAGTATCATGTAATTTCATTTAATAAAACTAGAGATATGATATACATGACTCTAAAAACTAAGAAAATGAACGATACATGACTTGGAATTACTAGACTTATCTAAGTAACGCTTGATACTAGAACACCACTAAAATCCTCTAGCTCAAGTTTGTTTAGGTTAATTCTCATCGAAACGTTCGAGGAGGTGATAGAACATGAAACGTTGATCTTCTAAGTAACACTTGCCATTGGTAGTTTTGTGGGAACTATTCTTTTAGGGATTGGTTTAATTGGAGGAGAGAGCCTACCATTTGTGGATTTAACCGGAGATGATTCGGTTGAGGAGATTTCGTGTACAACACGAGCAATTTTCTTGGGTGGTCCTTTGGTGGATGAGTTACCACTTGGAGCTTTCCTTATGATGAGATAATTCAAAGAGGTTTGTAAAGGTTTCTAAGTGCTGGAAATGAGGATGAAGATGATGACTTTAAGAGTCCTAATAATGTGGTTTATAAAGTGATTGGCTCCAAACCGTCAAGTTTATCACACAAGCTAACCACTTGTGAATGGTCAACCGTAATAAACTTCAAACAGCTCAGAAACAATGCAATGAAGATCAGAGGAATATAGTGTTTCCCCAGGTCGTTAAGTCCCAACGAGCTGTGCGACTGAATAACCAAACGTGTAGTGATCGGGTGATATTGAACGGGTTAAGGTTTGTGATTCTGAATAATTATACCTAAAGAAAAAGTTTGTAACTTACAGGGGCTTAAATGCAAATTAAAGAAAATTAAAAAGCTAAATTATATTAAATAAACGCTATCACTATTTTTAAATTTTGATTTTCTTGATTTTTCTTTTATAAATTTAAATTAAAAACTACGTAACGTACAAAAGAAAATGTTAAATTGAAACAATATTAATCCTAAAAATATAAAAATGAAATTTTTACAAACCTAATCATAATATAAAATTTTTGAGAAAAAGAAAACTATTTTTATGACTATTTATTTAATTATTATTAATTAAAAACCTTTTTTACCTATTTAATAATACCCTAAAATATAAGAAAATATGAAATAAAGCTAGAAAAGTGAAATTATGACTTAGAAAAATCTAAAATTGCTAAATAGAATTTTCAAAACTAATTTTGTATTTTTCTGATTATTTTTCTAATTTCTATGAATTAAAAACTATTTAAAACTAATTAAATTGCTAAAAATTACAAATTAAACTATGAAAAATCTGGAAAAATTATTTTTTTGCTTTTTATATTTATCTTAATCTATGAAAAATGAAAACTTATTTTTTTTAAGCTTTTCTGATTTATTTGTATTAAAGGCTAATTAAAAGGCTTAAAAGCGATTAAAATAAAGAAAAATAGCAAGCAAGATCTTGAAAAATTTTAAAAAATTCAGGAAAAGTCTAAAATATTATTCTAAGTCTATGAAAAACATAAAAACATATACTAGTGTGCAAGATATGGGAGCTGTAGTGAAACTGCTTATGAATAAGCACTTCAAAATAAGCCAAAGACCACAAATGGACACCAAATGAATGCAGAAGCTAGATTATGCTATAACAACCTAATACCAACCTATTTCAACCAATATAAACCTCTGGAAAGCAGGATGCAAGGATCTAGTGTGATTTGCACTTAAGAGCCAAAACAGGTTTAAGCTACTACTTTGTAGCTTGAAAATAAGCCACTCAAATAAGCTGAAACTCAAAACCAGATGTGGGATCCTAAACTAGACCTGGCAAGGAACTTATAAACCAAAAATCAGACTAAGATAAGCTCTAATGAGCTTATGGAGAAACTCAGACAAAACACATGCACACTCAAGATACATCGAGTGTGTGCCTGGCACTTTGACCAATAGACAAGCTAATTTAGAGCTTTTACAAAATTACTAAAATCTACAAAATCATATTTCAACTCTTGACCAATTGAAGTTGTTAAGCCCAAAGTTTCACTTGAATTGATCCAATAATGAATCAATGAAAAATCAACCAAGTTGGGTGAAAGCTGAGTTTTTCATTTTTTTTGACTTTTGACAGAAATGATATTTTTGACTTTTGTGAGATTTGATCTTAATTCATGAACTGATTATGATGTTTTATAGTAAAATGGAACTGATGCAAGCTACTCTAATTATATCTGAACACAGATCAAGCTTATGATCTTACAAATTTCTAACAGATATGAAACTAGGACAGATTTGTATTGATTTTGACTTTGAGAGTACACAGATGCTAAGTTTTGACAAATTTGATTCTAGTGACCTTAATTGAGACTGAGTATGCAGATGATAAGTACAAACCAAGGCTTAAGTTCAAACAAGCTAACTGATCCAAACACACTTTCAGAAACAGTTTTGCTACCACTCTACTTAATCCTTTTATTCTGACACTTAATCCTAATCAGTAATTCAACTAACACCTAAATTATGCTATTTCACCAACAAACACATTCAAATGAACAATAAGCTTAAAAATCAGATTATGACAGATATGGATGTATGAAAACTCACTTGTGTCCACAGCCACTATGGCTTGCCAAGAATCAAAGAACCACTATCCTACCTTATCTCAACCCATATTCAACTCAGAATCAACCCATATCCATTTCCATATCAGCAATTCAGAAGCAAGTCACAAATGAGACTGTAAGTTGACTTTTGTTGACCAAGTACCAAGTTTGCTTGAACCTTAGCAATAAGCTTACTAAAAGCTATCAGTAGCTTAAATAAGCTTATTAGAACTAGAATTAAGCTAATTGAAGCTTGAGTATAAGAGCATTAAAACTGATTTTATAACAGTGAACATAAAAACATGAAATGTTGATATAACCTTGAATTGATACTTGAAAATAGATTACAATGATAAGACAACTTAAGTTTAGTACATAGAAACAGAAGATTACAGTTTGAGACTTAAACTAAAACATTAATAATAAAAACGATTTGCAAGAAAATATAAAAATTAACTACTACTTCTCTTTGCCTTCTCCTCTTCTTTTTATACACCAAAAGTCTTCCCACGTGTACTCTGAGCAAATCCCACTTCTTTTCTTGGCCATTGGATGAGTTGGGATGATATTGGCCATTGATGGCTTTTTTGGCGGGAAATTGATATTGCAACTGGGGGAAGGTTTGAGTGCAAGGGGGAAGCATTTAATGTTTCTTGGATGTTGTTGAGGTGGAGGGGACATGGTGTGGAGTATGTGAGCTGGAGGTGAGGTTGAGGTTGAGTGTTGCAAGGCAGCAGGTGGGAGAAAGGAGAAAAAGGAGGGAAGGGGTGGTTTGTTTGACCGGGGTTTGACTTGGGGTTCTATTATTAGGGAGGGGTTAAAACAGGGGGTCAAGTGGGTATATGGCAGGGGTCACAGGTCATGGGAAGGGTTCAAGGTTCAAAGGTGTTTTAATAACATAAGGACCAAACTTGCAATTCACCAAAAACCAAGGGACCAAATCTGCCATTTCTGATTTTCCATGGACCAATAATGTACATTCTGAAATTATAATTCCAGGGACCAATATTGTCATTTTTGAAACTCAAAGGACTAAACTTGTAATTTCTCAAAACTTTTGACATTTTTCACCAAAGGACTAAATATGACAACATATGATTTCAAAAGGACCTTTGGTGACTTTTCTTTAAAATAAGTGCTCGGGGACTATTTTGTCAAGATTTGAAAGTCGGGACCTGAAAGCGCCAATTATGCAAACTTAGCTCATTTTTCATCCGATTTTAAACATTTTGCATCTGAAACATATAAAATACAATTTCGAGATATTTTCAGTATTTTGATGCATTTCTGAGCATTTTTAAGTGTTTTGCAGTTCAGATTTGACCAAAAATGATGAGTATTTACACACTCATCATAAAGTAAGGGATTTGGCAAGTGCATTCAAGACTTAAGCCACTAAAATTCATTGGAATGTGATGATTAGCATGCACAAGAGTCAACTTCAGTGTTGTACTGATCTAGGAACTTATTTAAGATGAGATGGAGTATTCAAGTTAGCAAGAAGAGCGTGAAATGATTGTTTTAGCTAGAGTTGACATGAATCTGTCATACGGATCCTACGGTTCCCTCCAATGAGGGATCAGTCTAGGCTAATCCTAGGGATCCGTCTCTCAGTAGCTAGGAAAAGATAAAAATGATGTTTGTAAGGTCTAATGCCTATTTATTATTGAGTGTTTCAGTCCATCTAAGTGTCTTTAAATGAAGAGGTACTTAAGTACTTAAGGGTAATGAGTGATGTAGCTAATGATTGTCTTTTATGGAAGAAATTGGAACTTTTATGAATACCAATGAGTGACCAAAGATGACACTAAAGATTTGAGAGTGTCAAATGAAGCTAAATGATCTTAGAGATCAGATAGTAACTTAGAATAATGTCTTGGAGGATATCCTAAAGGCTTTAAGATGGAAAGACTAGAATTTGATCAATTTCGACCAATTTTGAGGTAAGGATGATTAAAATCAAGTTTTCCAATATATGAAAGATTTCCAAAGCTAGATGTTTTAACATGTGAGGGATCATGTGTAAGTATAAGAGCGGAAGAGTAATGAGTTTTTGGTGAAACGATAGATCTAGAACCTTTTAGAGTGTGATCTAAGTGAGTTAAGCGTGAGTATGAAGCATTTACTCAAACTTGATAAGGACTCAATTTGTCCTAAGGTACTTTGTCTTAGCTTAGTGTGAATTGATCTAAAGATATGTTTTGAAATACAATGATTGCAATTGCATTTCTGTTTGCCGGATCCCATGGTTCCCTAAGAGTAGAGATCAGTTTAGCACAAAATTCGGGATCCGTCTCTCTGCTAATCAGAACCTTTACAAAAGGTATGCAATGATTTGCACAATGCATCATATTTCAATGCTAGTGTTTTTCTAAGAGGTTCTAACACTAATGTAGTGGAGAAATCAAATGTAAGATGTTTTATTTCATAAAGGAAATTACATTACATTGATAAAGCATGGATACTAAGGATTGATCCTATTTGAAAGACTACCAAGTTCCTTGAGCATTATCACTTGAAGGATCATCAAATGGTTGATGAGTGTTTGCCAATTCAGGAATGAAGAAAGTCTTCATGAGAGATGTGTTTAGAGGTTCCATCATCTTGTTCACAAGTACGTACAACGGACTTTGAAATTGAGTGTGGAAGTACATGATGTGATGATAAAGGCGTGTCAAGAACATTCCATAAGGGATTAGTGTGTTCTTTGAGGCTTGAAGATTTACAATTCACGTTGCGAAGAAGTAGGCGAGATTGTATGGTTGTTGTGTTAGCAAACAATACATTATGTGAGCTGTTACACTTACACAGCGTGTTCGGGGTCAAAGGAACTTCCTTTTCTTCGAGCAAGTTTCATAACACCTTAGGCAGTGAACCTAATCATTGTAGTGTAGTATTAGGGTAAGTCACGGGTATTGAAATCGTTCTCTAGGGGAATAGGAATGCTAGTGAGAAGTTACTACGCTAAGGTTGGGGTTGAGGAAGATTATTTTTTATCTTTTTATGTTTTTTAGAAATTGAAAAGGTATGAATCTCGGGGTTTGGATTTGGGGGTTGGTATTTCTACCGATTACTCTACTTATCTAATTATCTAATCTAAGGTGTATGTAGTCTATGTCTAATTATTGTGTGCTCGTATGATAGTTTAAAGATGTGTTTACTTAGGTTTTATTACTCCTTAATTATCTCATATTGATGGTTGAATTGTCATGTCCTTATTCTTAATCGCGTTGTGTGTCTAAAGTCGTAGGGTATGCGTTTGTCCCTAACTCTTTGAAACTACCAAAGGGTCTCGTCTACAATATCTCTAGGAATTATAAACTCTAACTCTAAGGTACTCTTTGGATGGTTTAGCCTACAACTACTCTAGGCGTTATAGACTAAGGTTCACAAAGATTAATCAAGCATTAACTACACAAAGAATGACCTATCGCATTACTAGATCATTAACAATTAAGATAAGAGACAACCAATCAATATTCAATAATTAAGTTTCATATTTCCTAAGCAAACATAAAAGTAAATTAGCCGGACATGGAGAACATGCAAGCATACACACAAGTAATTGAAGACATAATTGAATTAATGAAGTAAAACACTTATGTTGATGTAAGATAGGGTTTGGAACCATAAAATACTGTATAAGATAGCCTTGGTTCTGTTTAGGTTTTTTTACTCCAAAAGACTACACACTGAAAACTGAAAAAATCGGATTCTATATACAAGATTACAATCGCGACGGCGTCACCTTATGATTTGTGACACCGTCGGGTCGCCGTCATTAGGGTTTCATCTTGGCCACGTTAGTCTTGCGACGACGTCACCTTATGCTTGTGACGCCGTCCTCTTGACCTCGACGCCGTGCGGATCAAATCTAGGCCGCCCGAGTGCGACGACCTACTCTTTTAAAGCGACACCGTCACCGAAAATCTGAAATTTGGCTCTTGTATCGTCACAACATGTGCTCGACGGCGTCGCAGTAACACCGAGGCCGCCCCTTGTATTCAGCAGATCTGAGTGACTCGATTCTTGACTTTGGCCATTTTCTTCAGTATATCCGCTCCTTTTCGTCCAAATAAGTGCCATTCCAACAATTTACCTTGAGAGACCTAAAAGTGAAAAGGAACGATATTAAGTAATAACGGATACAAAGTGATCAAATAAGGGCTTAAACGACCCTCAAAAGGTACATTTTAAAACCTTATCAAATATCCCTACACTTGGTATTTGCTTGTCCTCAAGCAAATGTGCTTTTAGCCAATTAATTTATAAGTTAGGGGTCATGAAGCATTGGTTTAAAACAATCCACAACCCATATAAGCCCCGCAAAAGTCATAACAAGCACGAAAATTACATACTAGCACCTCACATGGGGTGTTTGGACACTCACATCTCTCGGGTGTATATGAAATATAACAAGTTGGAAATGGAAGATAAACACTCATTAACCGGTCCTAGTACATAGATTACCATAGGCTTGAGAATAGATCAAACCTCCATCGCTTTGGCGTAAGCACCTAGGAAAGACTATCAAAGAGGTCTTTAAAGGGTTGTAATGTTAGGCTTACGGTAGGGAAACAAAGGGTTTGGTGGGATAGGATATTTAGTGGTGGCAAGTCAAAATCTTTATGTTACAAGCATACGAAGAATGGCGTTGCTAAGCCAAGACTCGACACTCTAAACTCGAAATAAACAAACATAAATTTAAAGATAGATGTAGGATGGAAGCCCGTATGTTTTTTTTTTTTTTTTTTTTTTTTTTTTCATACGCTTTTACTCTACCATCCTCTACGGTAACATCAAAATGATAGGGATTTATAGGCACATCCCTACACTTGAGTTTTATTACTCTAACACTAATTTGACCCGAATTGAAAGATCAAAACACTTGGAGTACATTATAACGCAAATAAAGGGAATTTTAATTTAACGTTCCTTCCGTCATTTCATAAACTTTAACTTTCTCCATGAGTCCCAATCGTCCCAAAACTGTGTACAAAGGATATGACTCGACTTAGCAACTCATGCAAGCAACTAGATAATTGAACTAAGGGTTTAGTGTGATAACAATAATGCACTAAAAGTGAGTGCATACAAGGTAGGCTAAGGCTATTTGGGTGTACATTTGGGGGTGGGGTGTAAAAAATGCTCTTCATTGATATTCCGGAAAAACCGAAACATCATGAGAACCGCGAAAAGGATATCAAACAAGGGTTATCCGAATGCCTCTTATCATTTAGTTATTCCTAACTACACAAGTGTAGTCTTACTAGCGATCTCGGAATGCATCACAAAACAAGTTCTAGAATCTATTATACTACCGGTTCACACACTAAGCATTAAAGATGAATGCTTTAATTCCTACTAATCTAAGGGCGATCCTCACATTTTGGGTGGAATTTAGGTGGTAAAGGGTTTTTTGTGCTAGTCATATAACTTCCTATCCGTGAGACGCTTTTGTTAAGACTAATGGCCCACTCCTATATATCATGAAAAATTTTAAATTTGGTGCCAAAATTACCCTAACCGACATTTTCTCATGGTTTATTACACAAATACAAGTGGACAAAGCAAATAATCAAGGATAAGCATAGTTTCAAAGTTCCGCTTTTATTTTCCTCCCTAGGTTAAACCGAACATTGTCCCCAATGTTCCCGAAAGTATCAAAGTTATGATAATAGAAGGTAATTAAAACAAAAGAAACTAATACTCCCCGATTAGCTCGGTAGGATCCGTGTGTGAAGTAGTGGTTAAATCCTTTCCAAGAAGAATGTATGCGTGAAAAGCTCCTTCCAATCTGGCCACGGATTCGTTTTAAAGTATATTTTCTAAATATCAAGGCCAAAATTCGTGCCCTCTGTCGGATTTTCCAGAAAACAAAATAAGGACAGAACACTTTTAATACTTATCGATAATAGTTTTTCTCGTACTAAACCTATTCCAATCCCTTCAAATCAACTCCAAAGCTAATCTAATCCTACCATACACCTTCTTAGGGTGTCATGGGTTCCTAAACATCATCAAGACCAAAATATACCAAGGGATAATTATAGGATGACCATATATATATATAACTCTAAAAATCATGTAAAATGGTATAAATCAACATAAGTCATGCATGTTTGCTCCAAAAATGAAGAGATAAATATGAAATGAAGATGAAATATGTAAAATGATAGTAATATGCTTACAAGCTATTATGATGAGGTGCAAAGAACAAGGTTTAACCTAAACACCCTAGGTTTTTATTTCAAAACCTTAATAAGAGTGTAATCTAGATTGTGTTTATACTTGAAAATGAAAAACTTGATGATTTCTTCTACTCTTTAATGGTGACCGGTTTTGGGACAGGAAGAACAAGGAGAGAAGATTTTGCTAACTTGAATTATTTGAGATGCATGAATGAATAATGAATAGTTGAAGAAAATCTATACTTGAAGAAAAAATTTACCAACATAATGCTATCCCCCCTTGCCGGTTTTGGGGAGTTTTGTCAACAAAAATATATTTTTTTTTTTTTTTTTTTTTTTATTTGTATATAATATGTACTTGTAACAATTTCAAGTGTAGTGTAAGTAACTTGTAAGAAAATGTATACATTAAAGGTAAAAAGTAAGTTTTAGGTAAAAGTAAGTTTTTAATAGATCAAAATAAAGTATAATGAGATAATAAAATTGTAAAAATACATTCCTTGTAAAATTTGAGTGATATAGTAATTATCATGTAGTTTTTAAGAAAAGCGTCGTAATAATATAAATTTAACGATTTATATACAAAATAAATTTAGAACACTAGATAAACTCAAAATATAGTTTTTATAACTAAATGTAAGTATAAAAATATATCGGGATCATTTTGAAAGTAACGGATTAAATATTCAAAATAATAACTCACGCGATAACGCTTATTTAATATAAAATTATATGTTTAATGTGAAATGAAAATCATGCATGAACTAATATGATGCATATTTAGTTTAAGAAATGACCGAAATTGAGAATTGTGACATTCTTCCCATGTCAGCGGAATCACGTCCTCGTGATTCGATTAACGATACTATGGTCCGAACCTCGACAAGAGTTCTAAAAGTTCATGCTCGAACGAATAGTCTAAATGATCATGTCAATGCTCATGCATAAGGGTTCCTCATCCACTAATTACATGCCCGTGATTAGATTTGATGGGGTAAACTTACCCAATATCGAACGTAGCCCTCAAAAGACCTTTAGGTAGTGACTTGAGTAAACTTGTTTCTTAGCTCGATTTTCGCAACTCATCAAACAAGAACTATCACTAGATCAAGCTAGTTGTTAGAAACAAGTCTTTTGAATGAAGTCTTTTGAAAGATTCGTTCGATATTGGATTTGCTTACACAAATCAAATCAAATCAACAAAATATATAACAACTAAGGTCGATATCAATAGGTCTCAAATTAATCAATGTCGTGAACGTGGTAAGAATTGGAAGGAAGTTATGCACTCAAAATCATGTTGTACGTAAATAAAGTGGTTGATCAAAGGAATGTACCGTTACGCGTTGCGGGCTTCCTCGGACCCGGATAGAATGCTCGACCACGCGGGAGGAATTTCAATGTTCGATCTTGTGGGCCTTCTATTGCCAACGCCAGTTTGGACGATTACCTCCTTGATTGGGAGTTCTTTTCGACTTTGGACGGTATTGCGAAGGTGATCTAGACTTCCACACTGTAACATGCTTTTCTCGTCCTTGATTTCCAGCCTGCTTGAGCAATTTCGCGAAGTGGCCCGTCTGTCCACATTTGTCGCACCTTGGGCAGTCTCCTAAGTGATGATAATTACATCGAGTGCACAAAGGATGTGGACTGCATATCCTTTGCGCTCCGGGTGTCGCCCATAGTTACGGGTTATTCACGCCTCTTGTTTTGCTTGATTCGGTCTCGGTTTCTGGTGATCCTCCTGCCGCTTTCGTCCATTGTCCTTTGCTTTTGTTAGTTCTCCGCACCGATCACATCATTTGTCAAGCGATACGCCATACTCACGCGGCTTGCGAGTGGTTGGGTTCGACGGTGACATCCCTCCTAATTTCGGTATCAATCCCCATATATATCGGTCAATCAACTTCTCCATAGTGGAAACCATGTGAGGAACCATCCTAGTTAACTCGTGGAAACGGATCGTGTACTTGTCGATCTCTACTCCAACCATCAAGTGATTCCAAAATTCCACTTCTAGCTTCGCACTTCATCTTTTCTGCAGTACTCATCGGTTAGTAGTTTCTTAAATGCTTCCCAAGATAACGCATTTGCAGCCCTCTTCCTCTAGTCTCGCAATTGGTTGTTCCACCAGTCAATGCTCGACCCGTAGTAGACCAACAGAGAACTCAACCTTGTTTCCTTCAAGACATTTCGTGATACTAAGTTTCGACTCAACATTCTCGAACCAGTTAGTAGTCCAATGGCACCCTCAAGTACCATGAAATTCCATTGGCTTGCATGTCATGAAAGTTTTGTAGTCGCATCCTTGACCAACGTTTGAAGTACCTTCTCCGTTGTTGGTCTGCCTAGCATCGAGATGTGTTATAATTTGGGTGAGTAGATCCGCTATTCCAAAGCAGCGTTGTTGTTTGGATTGTCATTGTTGTTTGGGTTGTCGTTGTTGTTGCCTCCCGAGCGTGTGTTTCTTGCGACCATGATCCCACAGAGGACCAAAACATCGGGTTGAGTAAACGACATTCGAACGAAGTCGATGAGGTGCGAACGGTGGTAATGTGTTATAGTGATCGAAACATGACAGAAGAGACATGCTATGTCTAACAAGTCGAAAGATGGAAAAGAGAAGATATGAACAAGGTACGGTAATGTAGACGTGAACGTAAAAACATGCTATGCATACCCACCCGACCAATGCAACTTCAGGTGACCAGACTCAAAAGACTCGACTAAACATGATTTAAAACTACCACTCTTATCATTGCATGGTTCTTCATAAATTAGACATAGTTGATCAGGCTATGTATAATTTATGATTAACGATGCAACGATAGGACTAGATGACTCGGATGATGTTCAATGTTTAATAAAATAAAATAAAAATTTTTCGGTTATAGGCGTGATTTTTATTTTTGAAAATCGGCATTCTCTATAACCTTTGGCTCGATACCAATCTGTCACACTCACGGGAGCGGAAATACGAGGTGTAACGGAAAGGAACATAAGCACAAGATAATAGAACATACCAACGTTAAGATTTAAAAGAAATAATACACCATTACAATACTAGTTTAGCCGACATCGGCAAATATATTACAAAGTTTAGTTCCCAAAATATTATGTTCTATTACATAATGATTTGTAGTAACAAGTGAAAACTTCATTATGCAAGACCTGGTAGAAAAGCTTACTAACGATCACCGAAATGCATGAGAGAAAACGGGTCAACTATGAAAATAGTTGGTGAGTAAACATGTTTAGCAAAATAAGAAAACTCGTATGAAATATTCAAAGCTTTCGGTCAACGAAAATAGTCCACAAAGCAAAGGCATTGTAAATCCACTCGGCCCAAGTTCGCCCATACAAAACTTGCAACTGTGTATTCACAACCCATTGCACAATATATAGCGATGAAGTAGTCAAGTATAAGCGGTCATAATAGTTCACAATATAGTACCACGAATATAATAATTCGTGGATGCTACCGATGAAACCAAATTAAGTGGGTGCCACTACCCAAAGTTATGTTGGGTGCCTCTTCCCAAAGATATACTGGGTGCCTCTTCCCAAAGATATCTTGGGTGCCTCTTCCCAAAGATACGCTCCGAACACCTCTTCTTTATAGTGATACTCCGAACATAGGAGACTTTATAGTGATGCTCGAACATGGGAGACTTTAGGTCAAGGTCATAACATGTACGGTTCAATAAAGTTCAAATAAGTCATAATTTCCTAATTAAGTTCAAGGATTTGATTCGAGTTCACAAGTTCTAGTCAAAAGAGTTCACAAAAGTAAGAATCAATTTAATTCAAGTATGGTTCATGCATTTCACCCCAAAATATAGTAAAACGGTAAAAGGGGATGTGATTACTCACTTGATGAATAGATGCGATGACAAAAGTGGTTACTCCGAAATGTAGCGTGAATCTCAAACCGACCTATTATGAATGATATGATATGCAATGAGTCATGATGTAATGTTATGCATGCATTTCGTATGTTATTTATACCATTTGCAAGTTTTGAAAATATTACTTATCGTCGATAAATCCTTTTTGACGTCTTGACCATTCTTAAATCACTTTACAAGTATTTACGTCAAAATGTCATCCTACAATGGTTTTGTAATGATTTATTGTGAAATTAACACTTTTCGTCAGCAAAATAAAGTCGTTGGAAATTTCATGAAATTGACAAAATGGCTTTGAAAAACTAGTCGTAAAATGGTGTGCGTCGATCGTTAGGAAACGAACTCGACGGTTTTAGAAAGTTTGTATCAAAATCTAAAAGTTTCAGTTCATGAGTTTTCGACATCGAGGTCTCGAACATAAAGATAATAAGGGTTAAAGATGGTGATTTTGTCTAATTGTTGTGTAAAAGTGAGTTTCGCCAATTTTAAGCATCCGTAAATAATTTATTAAAACTCCGCTATACAAACGGTTGGTCGTTTTAGAAAATATGCTTGGTGATCTTGATTTTATTAGAAGACATTTCATTCCAAAAGTTCCACATCATAGTTAAAACAGCCTTCAACATGGTCGTTTTAGTTACCGTAACACTTGTCTCGTAAAAATAATATAGTTTTTCTAAAAATAATAGTTACGGCAAGTTTATGAAAACGTGCATATCTTAGTCGTTTCAAACCGCTTTCACGTATTATATGTCCTTAGCTTCGTATCAAAGTATACTAATATAATTTTGATAAGTCGAAATAATTTGTAAAGCTTAAGGCTCGTTTTTGACTCGAATAAAGTAAAAATAGTATGCTGAAATTTTCGAAAATATATATTTCATCGTCAACTTTAAAAATTCATAACTTCTTCGTTATAACTCCGCTTTAATCCGTTCAAGCGCCACGGATTCGTTTTAAAGTATATTTTCTAAATATCAAGGCCAAAAATTCGTGCCTACCTGTCGGATTTTCCAGAAAAACAAAATAAGGACAGAACACTTTTAATACTTATCGAAAATAGTTTTTCTCGTACTAAACCTATTCCAATCCCTTCAAATCAACTCCAAAGCTAATCTAATCCTACCATACACCTTCTTAGGGTGTCATGGGTTCCTAAACATCATCAAGACCAAAATATACCAAGGGATAATTATAGGATGACATATATATATTATATATATATAACTCTAAAAATCATGTAAAATGGTATAAATCAACATAAGTCATGCATGTTTGCTCCAAAAATGAAGAGATAAATATGAAATGAAGATGAAATATGTAAAATGATAGTAATATGCTTACAAGCTATTATGATGAGGTGCAAAGAACAAGGTTTAACCTAAACACCCTAGGTTTTTATTTCAAAACCTTAATAAGAGTGTAATCTAGATTGTGCTTAGAACTTGATCTTGAAAATTTTGATGATTTCTTCTACCTTTAATGTTGACCGGTTTGGAGGAAAGGAAGAACAAAGAGAGAAGATTTTACTTAACTTTTGAATTATTTGAGATGCATGAATCAATAATGAATGTTGAGTGTAAATCTATACTTGTAAGAAAATTTTACCAACTTAATGACTCATCCCCCTGGCCGGATTTTTGGGGAGTTTTTCAACAAATATAATTTTTTTTATTTTTTTTTTTTTTTTATAATTGTATATAATTGTTTGTATGAAAAGTGTAAGATTAAATGTAACTTGTAAGATTTTGTGTACATTAGTGTATTTAAAGGTAAAGTTTTAGGTAAAAGAAATTTTAATAGATCAAAATAAAGTATAATGAGATTATAAAATTGTAAAATACATTCCTTGTAAAATTTGAGTGATATAGTAATTATCATGTAGTTTTTAAGAAAAGCGTCGTAATAATATAAATTTAACGATTTATATACAAAATAAATTTAGAACACTAGATAAACTCAAAATATAGTTTTATAACTAAATGTAAGTATAAAAATATATCGGGATCATTTTTGGAAGTAACGGATTAAATATTCAAAATAATAACTCACGCGATAACGTTTATTTAAATATAAAATTTGCAAAACCATGCATTAATGTGCATATTGATAAGAAAATCATTTGAATGAACCATGAAATGTTGCATAGTTAGTTAACTTTAAGTTTTAAAGTTTATGTTATCACTTATTGTTCACAAATATCAAACATTTAAGTTTATTAGTGACATTATTGGTTTCATGCATATGATTAGTTTATTAACAAGTTTGTACACGTAACAATTCATAATGAAGGTCAATCAAGGCTTAAGCGTAGTTTTGGCAAAAGAAGTATATGCGAGGCGAGGCTTATGCGTGGGATCCTACTTACGCGTAAGAAATGTTACGCGTAGGAAAAGGGTACCTTATGCGTAGGGCTTACGCAGAGGCGTATAAAGACCTTACGCGTAAGGCTTACTCGTAAGAGTACACCTTATCGTAGAGTCATCGTTTACGCATATCCTTCACGGGATACGCGTAGTCCCATTGTAGAACCTTATGCGTAGTAGTTACGCGTAGGATTTCTCTTACGATAACCGCCACGCGTAAGGTGATCCTTATGCGTAGAGATTCAATGACCTTGATTCTGAGTTTTACGAGTATCAAGCCTGAAATAAAACATCATAACATCAATATTAACAATATATTCATTCTAACATCAAATCATGGCATGAAAGCTTGTTAACCATTTATGCGTAGAAACACTTACGCGTAGGTCAAAACCCTAAGGGTTATGAATTACGCATAATAGTTTTAACCATAGGATTAGCACCAATTCAATTCTGGTAGGTCATGGATGTTATGAGAGTCTATAAACAGAGTTATAACATCTAAATCGTGGTGAATCAAAAATACCCAAACTCAAGAACTTTAAACCCTAACATCCTAATTTTAATCAATGAGAGTTTCGGGTGGTTATAGAGCACGGAAACCTTTAATTCAACATGATATGAACATCACACAACAATCTTTTGACCAAAACCCTTCACATTTGAAAATACCCAAATCGACTCATAAACCCTAATTATCAAAATCCATTAATTCGTGTTTCTGGGTGTATTTTGAGCATAGAAAAGATATCATTGATGTTGTTAAAGCATTTTGACACAATCTTTTTAACCAAAACACACAACAAATGATTATATGTTCTAACCCTTACGCGTAAAACACAAAATTCATTGAATCTTAAGTTTTAACCGTTGGATTCGTATGAAATTCAAAACCATTGTTTAAAATTACGTTAAGAACACAAAACCACTTACAGATTGATGATCGAAACACGATTTCTTGAATGAATATTAGGCGAGGATCTTTTAGGTTAGAAGTAATAAATGTGAGGGTAATGTTAGGTGGAGGATGTTTTATTAAAATAACTTTAACATTTTGACAGCTTTTGGTCCCTCCACCTTTTCCTTTTACATACAAAGCCATTTAACTTCCATTTTGGTTATCAAACAAAGATTTTAAGAAAGAAACTTGATGACACTCCCCTTGACTTAGGTAAATGATGAAAGGTTATAAATTTTAGTCCGAGGAGTGTCATTTAAACGTAAACATTTACCACCATTGATAAAAGAAACAACCGGATAAGATAACATGCAAGTACACATATGTTTTGAAACAGTTAATGAAATTTTCTCCCCTCAACACTTGATCGTAAAAATACTGAATTTTTGAAAGATTATAGTGTTGATGGAAGAAATGTACTTGCCATGTTGAAAGAAAATTAGATTAGAAGAATATTTTTGTTGTTTTGTAAGATTTTATATTTTTGTATTTTGTTTTGAAATTTATTTACAAAAGATGTTTTGGTGTTTGATGGGTTTTAAGACTGCTTTTAAGAGGTCATCCAATTCCTCTTGAGTCAAACACCTCATACCAATCCGTGGACCAACTCATTAAACCTAGCGGGAGGCAAGGCTTTGGTGAGAAGATCCGCCAATTGGTATTCTGCACTCCACAAAGTATAATTCAACGGCACTGCTCCACGTGGTCCTTGATGAAATGATAGCGAAGATCGATGTGCTTTGATTTGAGTCTTGAATCGAGTTGCACGAGATCGCAATGGCACTCCGATTGTCGCGAGACATCGGGATTCATCAAACACGTAACCATAGTCTTTGAGTTGTGTTCTCATCCGGATGACTTGAGCACAACACGCGGACATGGCTACATATTCGCTTCGTTGATGACAACGATGTACAATCCGCTTCTTTGATTGCCAAGACACCGGTTTATCACCAAGAAATTGTAGAGCTCTCAAGTACTTTTCTTGAGTCTAAGCATCCCGCGTGGTCGTCCTCAAAAGCGATTAGTTCAAAACCGAATCCTTCTGATACCGGATCCCCAAGTTAATGGTTCCCTTGATGTATCGGAGGATTCTTTTAGCCTCGAGAGGTGGGTTTCAGTTGGTCGCGATCGATAACGGAGCATAGATAAACGGCAAAGACAATATCAGTCCGCTAGCTATTAGATACATGAGAGACCCAATAATACTTGGTATTTGGTAGGGTCAACTAATTTCCCATGTAAATCGGCGTCTAGCTTCTTGGTATGAGTCATTGGTGTGGCATAAGTATCACTGTGTTTTCATTCCAAATTTGTTTAACAATTCAAGGGCATATTTTGGTGACTCAAGAAAATACCACGGGTGATTGATGAACTTGTAATCCTAGAAAGAATGTAAGTTCACCCATCATGGACATTTCAAAATTTTCTTCATTAGTTTTGCAAAAGCGATTGAAAACTTTGTATGTGTAGACCCAAAATGATGTCATCCACGTAAATTTGAACAATTAAGATATGTGCCCGTGATATTGTATAAAAGAGTTGGGTCAACCGAGCCTTTGGTGAAATTATTAGCAATGAGGAAAGATGATAGCTTATCGTACCATGCCCGAGGGGCTTGTTTGAGACCATAAAGAGCTTTGTTCGGTTTGTAGACATGGTTCGGCACTGGATCAACGAATCCTTCGGGTTGGTCGACATAAACCGTTTTTCGGTTGTCCATTGAGAAACGCAGTTTTGACATCCATCCGAAAGACCGTCATATTCATATGAGCCGCGACGCGAGAAATATCCGAACGACCTCAAGCCGAGCAACCGAGCAAAAGATTCTTCAAAGTCTATTCCTCTTCCCGACGATAACCCTTAGCAACTAGACGTGACTTGTTTCGGATTACGCCCTTCAAAGATCGAATTTGTTTTTCCAAATCCATTTGAGACCAATGACGTAGACCCATGTTGGTCTTTCAACCAGTTCCATACTTCAAGACATTTGAATTGGTTGAGTTCTTCTTGCATGGATTCAATCCGCTTGTCTTTGTCATTGCGCCTTTAATGTTTTTAGGCTCAGATTGGCGAGCGGTGAGTGCATAAATGCAATGTTCACCATCCGTGTGAAGACGTTGTCTCGTAACGATCGGTTGATTTGGGTTGCCAATAATATTAGCCGAGGATGGTCTTTTGTCCATCGATGTGTAGAGGGTTGATGTTGGTATACATTGTGCGATTTTGAGGATTCAAATGGTTTGTTGACGATTCTGCGACATCCGTGCAGCAGCCTCATTAGCAAACGGGTTAAAGAACTTGGATCAAAATCTGCAGTGGGGTACTTCATTTAGAATATCATCACCGGTTCATCATTGTTGGAAGCGGTGTGTTCAACTGTTGTGTTGGAGTCAAGCGGTGTAGGTGCATCTTCAACAAGAGTTGTTGTAGCAGTGTATCGTATAGGAATATTATCGGGTTGTGCAATGAAACATTGGATACACCTTGAGCACGTTCATCAATATCGTCACGAACAGAGGAGCAAATAACCTTTCCATTTGTTGACGAGTTAGGGGGCTTTGTTCACCGATGATGGGGTTGAGGAAGTTTAAACGGTTGTGACCGGGTTCTAAGTATTATACTCGAAGCCATTTCGTGAGTTCATAAAATGAGCATGAATCGTTTCCATCACCGCTTTGTACGACGATTCTAGATTCGTAACCTTTAGAATTCTCACAATATCTAATAAAGACTCAATGTCGGCTTTGGCTTTGAGCTTTCCAAAATCATCACGATCATTATTCGGATAGCAAAGGGATCCAAATACATGAAAGTGTTTGAGATTCGGTTTATGGTTGTGGACAAGCTCAAAAGGTGTTTTGTTGTGGCGTTTTGTGATCATAGAACGGTTTTGAGTATAGCATGCGATGATACGGCTTCGCCCACAAGTAATCTGGAAGTTTAGCATTGATTAACATTGTTCTTGCGCTTCCACTAACGCTCGGTTTCGTCTTTCAACAACTCCATTTTGTTCGGTGTACGTGCAATAGATGTTTGATGTTGAATTCTACTTTCTCATAGAATTCACGAAGCGTTTGGTTAACAAATTCGGTTCCTTTGTCATTCGATTAGCCCGACGGTGTTGCGGAGTGAACTCGTATTTTTGTGAGAAAGGTGATGATCATTTGTGGAGCTTGGTCTTTGCTTCAAGAAAGTAGACCCAAGTCCATCGTGAGTAGTCATCAACAATTACTAAGATGTAGCATTTGCCATTGATCGCTTGCACGCGATCGGTCCACACAAATCCATGTGAAGAAGATGAAGCACATCCGAGAGCCGTGTTCCATCTTTGAAGGAAAATGAGCACGAGTGCTTTTCCCTTGTTCACAGTGAGCAAAGGTGATCTTTTGAATACCGAAATCGTGGGAGACCTTCAACTAGTTTGTGTCGAGCAAGGTTGGTGATGGTTTGAAAGTTTAGATGTGAGAGGCGACGGTGCCATAGCAAGGATTTTGTTGATGTTGCCTTTGAAAGTAAGCGGATGGGAGATGAAGCAACCATGTCTTGCATAGAGATAGTGTAGAGACTAGAATTACGCGAGCCGGACATAAGGTCATTTCCTTGTAGATCACGAATGAAACAAGTTTTCTCCCCGAAAGCAACCTCCAAATCTCCATCACAAACCGACCCATCGAAAGCAGTTATGAGCGAGGCCTTCCACATAGTAAACCCTCGCTGATTTCGATGTTCCTATTGACATAATCTCCGTAGCCCATGATAGCCAAAGTGATCATTCCGAACTCGACAGTGCCAATGAACTTTGCAATAAAGTTTGATAACAGTTTAAGGTTGCTCGTCATGTGTCGGGAACATCCGCTATCAACAATCCAGAGAATGATCAGATCACCGCATTACACATGCACGACACGGATGGAATAGAAGTAGATGTGGAACCCGAGATGTTAGAGGGTTCAAGCGGTATATTAGACATACACACATTAATAATTTTAGGCATCCATTTAAATCCTAGTGTGTTATATATCCATTTCGCCATCTATAACTACTCTTTGCTTTAGTCTTAGTGAATGCACTAGGTGGTACTACATTCTTAGGAGGTGAAACTCGAGCTACAAATGACATCAATGCTTGCCTTAGAATCTAAAGAAGGCGGTCTACCAAGCACGGACTTAGAATGATTAGTGGGCCTAGAGGTATTCCGATTCTTAGGATTCCGTAAACGAGAGATTATAGCTTTAGCAACACATTTGTCATGACAATCGAATTCATACTTTTACGACAAATAACACAAGGTGCATCGATGAATATCAAAAGTGCTTAAAGGTTTAGCATTCGTTACATCACTATTTCTATTACATTTGCCGACGCAACATCTATAGTGGAAGCAACGTGAGTCTTATTCATAGTCCTAGGGTGTTCTTCTACTTTAGCATTCCTTATTGATCTTTTCTTAGGTCGCAACTTCCTATTCTTCGATTGAGTGCTCCTAGGTCGTGAAGTGCGGACGTTTGGAAAAGACACAACTATTCTGTTTCAAGAGAAGGAAGCACGTTAGCAACTTGTGATTTGGCAATAGGGATTCTAGGTGCACGATTACTAAGTGTTACCGGTGCTAATCTCTTAATGATGGTTGGCGGAAGTTGTTCATACTTTCCTAACATTTCTCTTAACTTAGAGATAGTGTGAATCAAATCTTGATTTTCGAATGAATATTACCAAAGAAAATTCATGACTTCTATAGTGTGAGCAAGATAGTGATCAAGTTCGTTTGATGCTTCATGTCGAGTCTTATTGAGTAAATCAAATATGACACCATATTCTGCTTAACTTTTACAAGTTCTTGTTCATATTTAGAGATTTGACTTTTCAAAGACACGCTTTGATCATCCAGTTGCTCAATTTTAGGATCGAAGATTTTGCACTCAATCGAGCGATTTTCTTTTGAAAACTAAGTTGATGATTGTGAATATCTTTTCACACCAATGAAGACGACATTTTGCATTGTAAAGTTAGTTAAGTAATTGTTTATTTTCGACTTTTAAAGACTCGACCGAAGCACATTATCGATATTCTCAACAGCTACCACAGAGTCAACATTATCGCAGAGATATAATCGATGCATGTGGCAAAGAATAGAATAACACAACATTATGGATATCAAGACGAGATAACATCTTCCAAGAGTCGATCAACATCTTTTCTCAACATTTTCTTTTACGCTTAGTATTAGAAATAGATGTTTCAGCTTTTCTCAAAACGACCTTCATCACTCCAAGTTCCTTATGAAAATCCTTTTCCCAAGCTAATG
This sequence comes from Chrysanthemum lavandulifolium, assembly GCA_022545495.1. NCBI lineage: Eukaryota > Viridiplantae > Streptophyta > Magnoliopsida > Asterales > Asteraceae > Chrysanthemum > Chrysanthemum lavandulifolium. The sequence continues at coordinate 154,186,979 of CM040242.1, forward strand.
CACAACTTTTCAAATTTTTAACATTTGGTAAAAGATTTTTCCGAAAAATGTCTCTTTGTTCTCGCTAAAGGCGATTGAAAGTGTTGAACTTTGATTTCGTAATGATGTTCTATCTCATGTTCTAAAGTTTTGAGGTCACCATGAAAATATCAAAATATCTAAGAATTTTGCGATTTTCGTGTTTTGAGTTTACTTCACCGATGGAAGGTAAAGGACCATAAATTTGTGCATAATCGGTTGGGGATTAACATTAGAAGACTCGGTGTTTTGATGATAACCTTTGGTGTGTTAGACGAATCCGTTGGTGTGACAAAAGTGACCGTTTTGAATAATTAAAAGGTTTGTTGTAAACAATGCTTTTAATTTTGATCGACTCGTCTTCGCATCTAATTCCTCTTGACGATGATATTCAACAACACTCATAACAAGATATCATTAATTTTATATTCGCACCTGGAAACTTCGTGATTTGGTTTGAATGTTTTGAGTGAAAGCTTTGGTTTGTAATCGCCTAGATTTGGTCCATATCCTTTTGGATTGGGTTTTAAAGTAAACTTTTCAATAGTCATTCGATTCACCATGTTTGTAAACAACAGCTTTAAACTCTTTAATTTTGTTTTGCAAGCCAATAATTTTTGCAAGAAGGTCATCTACCCGATTCGTTGAATGCTTTTGTATGTGGAGAACTATTTTGACAAGTTAACAACTCAGCCTTAGCTTTTGATTTTCCAAGGTGAGGCGTTAATTTGCTTTTTATGTTCATGTTTCGCTTGTTCTATTTCGCATAACAAAGCATTCTTCAAGCGGCTAGATCACGATCCGTCTCTAAATATTTTTCGCTTTGATGAGATTTAGCAAAGCGGCTTCAAAACCTTTTCACGGTTTTCTTGAGTTTTGAAAAAGTTGAGTTGCATTTGTAAGCATTCAAAATCCTTGGTTAACAATGCATTTTGCTTTTAAGTCCTTATTTAATGCATAACATTCCTCCATTTTGATTTGATGGTCTTGAATTAAACGAGCAAAACTGGATGAGGCAACAGATTCGGTTTGTTCAACGTGAGTCACAACATGATCATTATTTAGATCCTCAAGTACAACCACGGAGTCAATTTGATTATCAAAGGAAACCATAAGGTCATCTTGATCGTCAAATGTAACTACTGTGGTTTATTTGAAAATCGTCGAATGAGATGTAGATGACTCATTTTGAACATTCCGAGCCGTGCGGATTCGAGATATTGGCGGAGATATTAGTTCGAGATATGATGATGGTTTGTTCGGCACTGAGACAAGCCATCGATGTCATACACTGGGCCTGTGTCACTCATGTGTAACTCATGCATATTAGCCATCAACATAATAAATGCATTGGCCCGCAAGTCCTCCATATCATCATCCGAGTCGCAGATCCGCCATAAAGCTCGTTCTTTGTTTGTGAGAGATCCACCGACTTCATCCTTAAGAGCCAAAAGAAGAGCCTCTTTGAAATAAGCACGCCCCTAGTCCTTGGCTTTGGGCATGCATTAGCTGTGTGTCCTTCTCATTGCGGTTGTAGCATGGAAGACCATTCAACCCATTTCGAGCATTTCCTATTCCACCACTTGAGCTTGTTGTTATTCCTACCCATAGCATTAAACCCTTGACCACCTCCCATTTGACGACCATAACCACGATTCTCGAACTTCAACTCGTCCATTGTTCACAATAGACTGATTTCGTGTATTGGATGAGGAACGAATACGATTGTTGGATTTGTTGGTATAACGGCTAAAAGCATTAGCAATCATAACAAATCCACATTGTAATGCTTCGAACGGATCGATTCCTCATTAGTTTGACTATGAAGTGCTTGATCATTGTTGTTGTTGTAAGGAACCAATTGATTTTGTTGAGGTTGTTGTGATTGATCGTTTGTGTGACCGAGGTAGTTGGTTGAGTTGCTTGTTGAGGAGGATAACTTTGTTGAGCATATAAGGCAAGTTGTTGATTTTCCGGATGTGTAGGTTGAGCAATTTGAGCACGGAGAATCCTTTCCCGATCAACTTCCTTTTCATGAGGCTTCAAGTAATCGTACAACAATCCATATGTAGAATGATGCATATTCTTCGCAGACGGAGAAAATGACATACTTCTCCCATTCGGGACCAAGACTACTCAGAACTTAGTATTCACCGCAATTCTTGGCATGATGATGTTGTGTTTATCCAAATCATTGATGATGTCTCGAAAATCGATGATGATAAGACTCTAGTGTCTCTCCGTGTTCAATCATGAAGTGTTCATAAGCCAAGTAAATTTTGGATTCCAAATCCTCCCGATTGAGTATCGATCCTTCCATAAGAAGATGAATATGGTCCCACATTTCCTTTGCGTCTTTTGAGCATCAACACTTCAAGAATTGGGTTAGGTAATCCTAAAAGGATATATTGCATTGCAAGCTCATCGACTTCATAGTGTAGAAGTTCATTGGATTTAGATCTGCAACAAGAGCAATGTTTGTTTGTTCATCTCTTGGTGGAATAGCAGAGGATCTCCGGCACAATGATGAGAGGCATCTCAAATGGACCTTCCAAGATAACCTTCTTTAAGAACTTTCCATGTGGCTTCTTCGGATCACAAAACCTAAAGAACCTTATCACCCATTGATCGTAGTTTCGGAGTGAGCATTGGAGGTCTATCAAGTGATCCAAACCTCATGAATTGATTGTTGGTCGCTTAAAGCTTCACACATCTTTGCAAACCAAGTGGGTTCCTTCATAGTGTTCCTTGATGGATGTTGATTGAATTCATTTGTGTAGGGTTGAACTTGAAGACTTGGCGGTGTTTGAACCATTTGTGGTGGAGGAATTGCACCAAGTTGTGGAGTATGTTGTTGATTAAATTGTTGTTGATAAATTGCTTGTTGTTGATTCCATTGTTGATGTTGTGGACTTAGTTGTTGTTGTCGTTGAGAATAAGTGTAAGGAAATAGTTAGAGTATGGTGGTTGAGACATGTTGAAAACTTGTGTTGGTAAAATGGATCTTTGTAGTCGAATGAACCTTTGATGAAGAAGTATCCTTAGGCGTAGAAATCACAATAGCCAAGTAGCACTTATGCGTAAAAACACCAAAGTTACGCGTAACAACAAGAAGTCGCGTAGAATTTAGCTTACGCGTAAGTAGGAAAAGATGCTAAAGTTATGCTTGAAAAAGTTAGGCGAGAAAGTTAGGCGTGGGATTATCTTATGCGTAAGACTAGGCTTAGCGTAAGAAAAATCTTATGTAGGATTTCAACGTAAGCTTATGCTTATGCGTAATTTTAGGGTTTTATCCCAAGTGATCTTTACACTTCACAAAGGCAAAAGATATCCAAAGTCGACGTATTTTCGGGCTTATCCAAGCAAGAAAAACACGGAGTAAACCACGAAAACGAAGATCAAACCAAGGAAATACTTACGCGTAGTTTTAGGGTTTCACTACGCGTAGGTTTACTCGTAAATTTGATATTGCTCAAAGATGTTTCTAAACCAGTTTTTGTGTGATGAAATAGCTTCAAGAGCACCAAATAACACAAGAATGTGAAATTTGATGAACCAAACCTTCTAAAACAGTTACGCGTAGAACTACACCCACGAATAAAAACTAGCTCAAAAACAATGATCCACGCATAAAGTTCTAAACTTTTTGCCAAAAAACGTTAGTTAAACACCTTATAACATTGAAAGTACAAGAATCTTGGATTAAAAAATGTAAAAAATACGTTTTTGATCAAGCCAAAGGTAAGGATACGCAAGTTAAGCGTGAGACCAAAACTCACTTCAACAACACGTTCACTCAACTATTAGGCTCTGATACCACTGTTAGGTCACTAGTTTTACAAACACAAGTAATATAGAAAGAGATAAGGCGATTGAACAAGTAAAACACACACACACACGAAACAATAATACGGTTTAGGCGTAGAGTATGTGATGAGAGAAAAACTTGAACAACCAACCCTCAAATGAGGGTTTACAAGAGTATTTATAGGAGGAAAGCTAGGGCAACACTCCTAGTTTCCATCCTTTCCTTAATGGACTAAGGCCTAGGCTTATGGGCCTTCTACATAAGCCTAAGGCTAATTGCAAACATAAAGGCCATAATAAAGCTAACTATTACATATTAATTACAAACACTTGATTATGGTTTAGGAGTGATTCCAACATATCTAGACCTCCTAAATGTTCATCATGTGTTTTAGTATGATCTGACCCAAATACACTCCTAAGCATCTCAAATCCTTCTTTAGCCATTTCAAATTCTTGGTCCGATTCATAAGAATTATTCTCAAAAATTTGATCACTATGTTCTATTTTCCTAAAGGATTCCTCACGCGTGTCATATGCTTTGAAATCTATCCCACGCATGCAACTAGGCAGTTCAACTATAACCATCTCACAATGTTGTTTAGGTTTAGGTTCCATGTTCTTAAAAACTAGGTGTTTTTTATCATGGTGCCTAAGATCATTCAATTGATGGTTTATGCATAGGAGGCTTTTCTTAAAAATTCTCCAGATGGTCTCGCTAAAAGGAGTTGATCCTGACAACGATTTTTGAATAGAAGCCACACAAACACAAAATATATCAAATCCATCCAACCTTACACCCGTCTCCTTTTGGATATCTCTAAGTTCACTCACAAATTCATTAGAACAATAAAAACCAAACCAATCTGCGAAATTCAATTGTTCCTCATTTGTTAATGATTCAAATGCAACTTCACTTGCCATAGCGACAAATGAAAAGGGTTTCTGAACACAAACACAAAGAAGGGGATAGACTACAAGGAAGCTAATAAAAGAAAAATCTCACTTGATAGGAATCTTGTGAGTAGACCTAAACGAAATATAAATCAAGCCTAAACAATAACTATTCAACGGCGCGCCAAAACTTGATACGCCACACGCTGCGTTCGGGGTCAAAGGAACATCCTTTTCTTGAGCAAGTTTTATAACACCCTAGGCGATGAACCTAATCGTTGTAGTGTAGTATTAGGGTAAGCCACGGTATTGATATCGTTCTCTAGGGAATAGGAATGCTAGTGGGAAGTTACTACGCTAAGGTTGGGGTTGAGGAAGATCATTTTTATCTTTTATGTTTTTAGAAATTGAAAAGTACGAATCTCGGGGTTTGGATTTGGGGTTGGTATTTCACCGATTACTCTACTTATCTAATTATCTAATCTAAGGTGTATGTAGTCTATGTCTTATTATTGTGTGCTCGTATGATAGTTTAAAGATGTGTTTCCTTAGCTTTTATTACTCCTTAATTATCTCCTATTGATGGTTGAATTCTCACGTCCTTATTCTTAATCGCGTTGTGTGTCTAAAGTCGTAGGGTATGCGTTTGTCCCTAACTCTTTGAAACTACCAAAGGGTCTCGTCTACAATATCTCTAGGAATTATAAACACTAACTCTAAGGTACTCTTTGGATGGTTTAGCCTACAACTACTCTAGGCGTTATAGTCTAAGGTTCACAAAGATTAATCAAGCATTAACTACACAACAAATGACCTATCGCATTACTAGATCATTAACAATTAATATAAGAGACAACCAATCAATATTCAATAATTAAGTTTCATATTTCCTAAGAAAACACAAAAGTAAATTAGCCGGACATGGAGAACATGCAAGCATACACACAAGTAATTGAAGACATAATTGAATTAATGAAGTAAAACACTTATCTTGATGTAAGATAGGGTTTGGAACCCTAAAATCTTGTACAAGACAGCCTTGGTTCGGTTTAGGTTTTTACTCCAAAGACTACACTTGGCGAAAAATTCGGATTCTATATATAAGATTACAATCGCGACGGCGTCACCTTATGATTTGTGACGCCGCCGGTCGCCGTCATTAGGGTTTCGTCTTGGCCACGTTAGTCTTGCAACGGCGTCACCTTAAGCTTGTGGCCGTCCTCTTGACCTCTAACGTCGTCTCGAATCAAATCTAGGCCGTGCGAGAGCGACGACCTACTCTTTTAAAGCCCTGACACTTTCACTTGAAAATAAGCAATTTAGCTCTTTGATCGTCACAACATGTGCTCGACCGTGTCGCAGTAACACCGATGCCGCCCCTTGTATTTCAAAGATCTGGTGACTCGATTCTTGACTTTGGCCATTTTATTCGTATATCGCGCCTTTTCGTCCAAATAAGTGCCATTCCACAATTTGCCTTGAGAGACCTAAAAGTGAAAAGGAACGATATTAAGTAATAACGGATACAAAAGTGATCAAATAAGGGCTTAAACGACCCCTCAAAAAGGTACATTTTAAAACCCACAACAAGCGGGAAGGATTTCTCGATTTCCCCTAAGACTCCAAACATTTTCATGTAGGATGAGTGCGAGAGCCTTATACTATTCTCGGATATCCCGTGTATAGATAATGTTTGGATCGGAGTAATAGGGTCGAGGTTTGCATATTATGCGATTCAAATCTTCCGGGGAAGGTATGTGTGAACAATATGAACTATTTTCTTCACGAAAGTTGAAGAGAGAATCAAGAGACCAATCTTCAATGAAGCCACATTGTCCATGATTTGGAATTCAAAGGATGTGAGCAAGTTGCCCAAGGGTTAAAACAAACTTTTGGTTTTTGATCCAAAACCAAAGAGATAGAGAGCGATTCTCGTTACGAACGAGTTCAACTTGGCGGAAGAATTCCAATACAAACCTTGGACATATTTTCTCGTTAATTTCGAGAAGACATTCCAGTCCTATGGTTCGGAAGGAGGTACTAATACCTTCTTCATATTGTAGAGGAGTGTCGACAATACGTCCTTCATGGAAATGAAGGGTTTCGAGATTATTGAACCCATGGACATGATTGCCAGGTGTGTTGGGTTCAAGGGAGATGTTAGGAGTGTAGACGCTAATGAGTGAAAAATCAAACTCATATTCATGCGACATAGCAAAACCTATAGGAAAGAGAAGTTAATAGGATGTGACGTATTACGAGTAAAACAATGATTACCTAACGTTTTTACAAGATGTTTATTAACAATGACATTTAACTCACTTAGTGTTTCACATTCTAGTAGAACATTTCTTTTTAGGAGGAAAGTGATTTTTATTTTGCATGGAAAATCTGTTATCCAGAAGGACGGTTCCCACGGTTCCCTTCTATCAGGGATCCGACTAGTATACCTACAGGGATCCGTGGATCAGTAGTAATGTATGATTTTGATAAAACATAATTTTATAGTTTTATACCAAGATATGTGTATTAGCCTACATTTTCTTTTAGCATGCATTAATGGTTTCTAATGTATCACGAAAAGATACGAAAGATATAAATCAAATGAAATGAAAAAACACATTAAGATAATAAACTAGATAAACTAGAATATTAGTAATATTTCATTTCAATGCTAAGAATGATACAAAGGATTGGGTATATATCCCCAATGTAGATTAACAACACAAAGTATATGTCTCCGTATGAGAACTTCATCATAGGGAACACAAGAGCGATGAGCGTTAAAGTGATGAGCACGAGGGCGATGTAGACCATGTTGATGACGAACCTTCTTGGTTTGAGATGAGATGAGATGAAGAGGAAGATGAAGTTTTAAATGAGAGGTAATTTTTGAAAGTGATTTGAAAAAGTGGGGATTTGATAGAGTGGACGACGGAGGGGTTTTTATGGGGAAGGAGGAATTTTTGATATTTTTGTTTTGTTTTATTATTAGAAGGATATGATTTTAGGATTAAATGAAATAAAACACAAATTTTATAAACCACGACTTTAGACGAAAAAGTAACACGTATGTGAGAAAGGCTTCCTAATGAAGCTACATGTAATACATGAATATGCATAAAAGATAATCATATAAATACCTATGTAAGCATACTTATTTATCAAGCTAATGTTATTTAGAGATAAGTGGAAAGTTATACCTCAAATGCACTTAGGAATGTCTTTACAAATGACACAACAAATGTCAGTAGACAATTCCGGCTCCTTTGTGTTTAAGATACCTTCTTAGGGAAGGTATTCTTGTTACCAAGCGATTCCTATGGCTTGGTAGGTATGAGCTTTAACTAAGAAACATGACAAATAAGATTAGTGCAATTAAATGAATAGTAAAAAAAATGTTCTCATCTAATCAACATCCAAACAAATAGTTTTAAAAGACATGGTGTTTGTTTTTATGAAAACCCTTCTTTGTAGTTTTCAATTAACCACGGATCGTATCAAGTTTATAAAGTACAATATACTTTAAGAAACTTGGTAACGAAGCTCTGATGCCAATTGTGGAAAATTAGAAGGGCGGTTGAATAGTTTTACCAATTAAAACTCATTTAAAACTATTTAGATCGACTTATGTCAATCTATTTGGTTGTGTGTTGGATGTTGATAAACAAACATATAGAAATATAAATATGTAATGAAAAGATAAAGAGTAAGAAGCACAAAACCACAACGCGAGTATTTATAGTGGTTCGGCTACAAGGACACCTTCCTTGCCCTACTCCACTCCCCGAGTCACCTACTCGAGAGTTAGTAATCACTACACAACACCGACTCCTTATGGTGGAGAAACCTTTACAACGTTGCCTACGCTTTATCTGGTACAAGGCTAGATACCGGGTCCTTTTCACCATGGAGAACCAATCCTATCACAACGTCGCTTACCCTTTATCCGGTATTAGGCTAGATACCGAGTTCCATTACAATGGAGGAACTACTACCTAACACTACACCAATCACCTAACCCCAAAGGAGATCTACTCCTTATAATAATATCAATAAGGATAACAATATCCTTTGACCCAATACTAATCTATCTTGTACATCGAATCACACCATATCGAATGTACATCTTAGGCACCTTTCACTAACGCCTTCGACTCGATCTTCAAGACACCCTTCACTAATGTCTTGTGTCTTGACTTCTAGGAACCCTTCACTAATGCCTCTAGTCTTGACTTCTAAGCACTCTTCACAAGTGCTTATAATACGGACGATCGACACCCTTCACTAATTTTTTCGTCTTGACACTTGAGACATCTTTCACAAATGTCTTCAACACTACACTTCTTAGGAAAAAGAAAAGAACCATCAACAAGAGAACTTCAGTAGTCTAGATGATGAGGAAGCATGGCAACTCATGGACTTGAGCTTGCTTGACTTCAAAGGTGGTGATCTCGCCTTTAAGAGGAACCTAGAGGATCACACAAAAACAAAACTACATACATAGATCACTTGGATCTGGGATTAGAGAGTTTTTAACTCAAAGAGAAAGTATGTGAGAAAGGGGTGAGAAACAATGAAGAAATGGCTCACTATTTATAGAGAGAAAATGTCTACTGTTCCACGGATCCCACCTTTAAGGGATCCGTCTAATGTAATGTTAGGGATCCGTGGGATGCTCCTCTTTGCCCATGGGTATTTTGGTTATGGGTCATGGGTCATGGGTTGGTCCATGGGTATTTCATTAGATACAATGTACCTAATAGATGCAATTCATCTAGTCAAATGGGTATGGGTCAATACCATGGGTTATGGAGATGCTCCATGGGTTGTAGTTTTTACCCATTATAATACATACTAGTTATGTATATATTTGCCAAATATGTAAACACTAGTTGTTGTACATATTTATTACTAAATGATAAAATCACTTATACTTGTTTTAGTGTTTTATGTGAAAACGTAAGTGTGTTAGAAAACTATTGGCTCAAACCATTTACGTATTTTATTTGTTTCGTTAAAATGATTTTACGTTTGTTATCGACAAAATATTAGAAGATCGTAAAATATAAATAAATGTTTTTACGGCTTATTTGTATTAACAAAATATATAAAAGATAAAAAAGAATCATCCTCAACCCCAACCTTAGCGTAGTACACTTCTTGCTAGCATTCCTATTCCCCTAGAGAACGATATCAATACCCGAGGCTTACCTAATACTACACTACAACGATTAGGTTCACTGCCTAGGGTGTTGAAAAACTTGCTCGATGAAAAGGAAGTTCCTTTGACCCCGAACGCACTTCGTACGCGCATTAAGTTTTTGGCGCCGCTGCTGGGGAATAGAATATCTAGTTAGATTTCTATCTCGTTTAGGTTCCCTTGCTTGATTCTTATCAAGTGAGACTATTTCTCATTTTTAGCTTCCTTGTAGTCTATCCACTTCTTCGTGACATTGTTCGTAAATCCCATCACTCACCATGATTCGCCTCTTTCGCCGAAGAAACTTTACACTACCAGCTCCTAATCCCGCAATAGAAAACGCAATCCCACAAAACCCTTCACCCATTCACCACTTTGGAAATCACCTAGGGCATAATGAAATAAATTGGCAACAACATAGTCCTTTCTATGACTCAGATTCCGATGAAGAATTTGACTATGAGAGGCACTTGATAACGGGGAGGTCATTGATGAAGTTAATTTTAAAATGGAAGAAGACCCCTCCCAATGTTTTGACCCTAGGTGTAAAATCGAGGTTGATGGCCCCTTTAACATGAAATTCCCTTGTAAAATAGGATTTGAAAGTTTTGATGCTTACTTGCACTCATTCTTACCTTTAAACCTAATCTCAAGGAATCTATATAATAAAATTAAGTTAAATGAATTAGTCTAGCAAGGGGACAATGTTGTTGTCGCGGTCACTTATTTGGATGTGTTTGTTGGAAGTTTTGCCTATTTGGTTGAATTCATGGTCTTAGAAGATTTAGGAGAATTCATTGATGGAAGCCTCACTCAAGTAATATTTGGAACATCCTTTAAGAGAATGACTAAGTTGAATGAACGGATGATTGATGTTTAGTCACAATGTCTCGTACGCACCTTAGGTTTAAGCACAAAGATATAGAGGCATGTAATCGAATGGCTCCCATTCCGATACTTAGTGAAAGAGACAAACAACGAGGACTTAGGCATACTTATGAAAAAAATGAAAGGTACTATAAAAAAATGCCTAGAGTTAGGAGAATAGTACAAGAAAAATGAGAGAACATTGGAATGGCTTAGATATGGGCACGTAAGCGTGCACGAGACAACGTAGGAGCACGACATCGAGTCTAGCTACAAGACTCATAAATAAAGAAAAGCGCTTCGTGGGAGGCAACCCATGCTTACTTTTTTGCTTGTTTGTGTGTCATATATCTTTTTCATTGATGTTTATTCTCATGTTTCAATTTGTGAAAATGCTTTATTTTATCTTTAAACTCGTCTTAATTACATATAAAGGTATTTTACAAAAAGGATAAGTGTAGGGAAGATTACATACATTTTTAAAAGGACGTGAACATGAGAATTACAACTATTGAAATTGATGTATATGTGTGTTTGTTAGAGTCAAATGCTTGTATCGAGTCATAATGGATGTTTTACAGGAATTTTTCCAGATTCTAAAGATGTAATTTTTCCAGAATTTCTCCAGGAAAATGCAGCAGACCAGTTTCTGTCAGGACAACCTGACGGCATCACGATTAGAACCTGATGACGTCAGAACGAGCAGAAACAACTTATAAAATTTTCTCGTTTTCCGTGCTACTTATAAATTTTTGGAAATTCTCATGTCTTAATTTTTCAGAAAATCTACAAACATCCATTCCACAAGCATTATATCCTAGTTTAGTCGTGTCATATATAGTTTTACCACAGATTTTACGCGAAGGTTTCGTCTATTTTCTTAAAGTGCGCAGGTTATATTTGGAAAGAAGAAGAAACTCAACATTGGATGGAGCTTATCACGTATACATTCTTCTTAGGAAAGAATTTAACCACTTCTTCACACGGATCCTACCGAGCTAATCAGGGGAGTACTAGTTTCTTTCTCTTTTACTTACCTTCCTTTATCATAACTTTGATACTTTCGGGGAACATTGGAGACAATGTTCATTTTAAGTGTAGGGAGGGAGAATAAAACAGGAACTTAGAAACTATGCTTATCCTTGAATATTTATCTTGTCCTAGTTCATTTGTGTAATAAGCTATGAGAAATATTTGTTAGGGCAATCTTAGCACCAAATTTAAAATTTTTTATCACATGTACGAGCAAAAACATTAGTCTTAATAAATCGTCTCATGGATAGGAGTTATATGACTAGCACAAAAACCGTTTACCACTCAAATTCTAACCCAAAAATGTGAGGTTCATCCCTAGATCTTTAGCAATAAAGCATTCACCTATAATGCTTAGAGAGTGTACCGGTAGTATAATAGATTCTAGAACTTGTTTTGTGATGCATCCTGAGATTGCTAGTGAGACTACACTTGTGTAGTTAGGAATAACTAAATGATAAGAGGCATTAGGATAACCCTTGTTTGGAACCCGTATTATAATTACTTCTTCCACATCGGTTGAGTAATTACCCCACACCCTTGCGATGTACTCATCTTTAGTACACGATACCCCTAGTTAACCCCTCAGAGCCTATCCTTTTCGCGGTTCTCTAGATGTTTCGGTTTTCCGAAATATCAATGAAGAGCATTGTTTACAACCCACCCCCAAATGTACACCCAAATCGCCTTAGCCTACCTTGTATGCACTCACCTTTAGTGTTTTATTGTTATCATACTTAACCCATAGTTCAATTATCTAGTTACTTGCATGGTTGTTAAGTCGAGTCATATCTTTTTTACATAGTTTTGGGATGATTGGGAGTCATGGGAAAAAGTAAAATTTTATGGAGTGACGGGAAGGAACGTTAAATTCAAATTCCCTTTATTTACGTAATTAAATACTCCAAGTATTTTGATCTTTTCAAATCGGGTCAAATTAGTATTAGAGTAATAAAAACTCAAGTGTAGGGATGCTCCTATAAATCCCTTCTATTTTGATGTTATCTTAGAGGATGGTAGAGTAAAAGTGTATGAAAAATAATAATAAAATAAGTAAAAAAAAAAAAAAAAAAAAAAAAAAAAAAGACATACGGGCTACCATCCTACATCTATCTTTATATTTATGTTTTTCAAATTTATGTATGTTTGTTTCAAGTTATCTAGAGTTTAGTGAGTCAAGTCTTTGCTTAACAACGCCATTCTTTTCATGCTTGTAACATAAGATTTTTGACTTGCCGCCACTAAATCGCCTATCCAACCAAACCCTTTGTTTCCCTACCGTAAGCCTAACGTTACAACCCTTGAAAAGACCTCTTAGATAGTCGTTCCTAGGTACTTACGCCGAAGCGGTGGAGGTTTGATCTAGTCTCAAGCCTATAGTAATCTATGTACTATGACCAGGTAATGAGTGTTTGTCTTCCATTTCCATTTACTATATTTCATATACACCCGAGAGATGACAGAATCCAAACACCCCCCTTGTGAGGTGCTAGTATATAATTTTCGTGCTTGTTATGACTATTGCGGTGCTTTTACTTGTTGTGAATTATGTTAAACCAATGCTTCATGCCCCCTAACTTATAAATTGACTGTCCAAAAGCACATTTGCTTGAGGACAAGCAAATACCAAGTGTAGGCATATTTGATAACTGATTTGCTATTTCATCCTGCTTTTAATATTTATAAAACTTGAATAACTTAGGATAGATACATACTAACGGGCAGAGTACCCGATCAGATGTAGTAAAGCCTTAGGTAAATCCGAGTATTGTCCCAAGAGAGCTGTGACCTTGAAAGAACTAAGATGATTAGATAAAACATAGATAATATATGGTAGACAAGGTTGTTATAATCCATAGATATGCCAATATTCTGCTTACACAGACACCAGAAATTTAGGTAAAAGTGATAGATAAACAAAGCTTAACAAAGAATGCAAATATGAATAGATTCTCGATAAGAATATTCAATATAGTGGTTAATTATCACCAGACTCCTTTGGTCGATTCGTCATGACCGATGGTTCTTAGATTCCTCACCAAGATGAGCAGGTCACCGGGATCATTCGGCAACCTAATAGAAGTCATTAAGCAGCAAATCTACTAGATCTAGATGGTGGGAACCCGGCCGTTAGGAACTTAGATTCCCCCTAACCTCTTAAATACCTCCACTTGATAAGTGATCCTTTGGTCGATTCGCACACGAAGAGTGGTCGTACTATGGCCAATTCCTCCCATACTTCGCTATCTATTAGACTGGGGTCAGTTGGTCATATCTCCCAGTCCTTTAGATACTACCAAGCTTATAATACTACCAAGGCTAGCGATCTATGAAAAGACTAGCAAATGTCTATAAAGAATTATAGAGAATAACAATAACATAAATGCGAACTTTAATTAATAACATGAATTCATAATATAAGATCTAGAAAAATATAAAAAGAATCCAAACTCGAATACAAAGGAAATCATAGACGAGGACTTCGTTATTCATGCTCCTAAACCATGCTTCTTCTTCTGTGTTTTGATCTCCCCAAACCCTAGAAGGTTTGGGAAAGGAGAGATATCCAATGCTGATGAAATCATCGACTATTTATAGGCTTCAAAATAGTTACCGCGTAACCTTATTAGCTAGTTGCGCCGTAAGTTCCTTTAATCTTCAGTGCTTATCCATTGGCTACGGCATAACTTAATTTGGTGTTACGCCGTAGCTGCTATAATCCAGTGTAAATATTTGTTACGGCGTAGCCTGAGCTGATAGCTACCCCGTAGTCTTTGTAATCAGTAGTTATGGCGTAACCTACTCTGAGGGTTACGCCGGAGTCTTCGAAATCTCTAGTTGCGTCGTAACTTCATCACTTGGTTATGCCATAATTCAGAGAAAGTTGAATCAATAGTTCTTGAAAACGTCCAGTTGCAGTTTCCTTACTTCGAATGCGTCCTGAAATGAAATAACAAGGAATAAGGATGTTTTCATTAATAATATATTCAAAATGTGATGATAAAGGGGGAAATTAACGCTTAGAAACTCAGGACTATTTGATGTTATCATATATCCCCTCACTTAAACTCTACTTGCCCTCAAGTAGACTAATTTAGACTGCAAAAGATACATTCCTGAAGAATGCGCAGTTATGATCTCCATGCAAGAATATTAATAAGAACCGAACACCTCACGAAATGGGAACGAAAACACTCTCACTCATCCTATTCTAAGTGTTAATTTCGGGGTGATCACTCAATTGCATGGACATAGTAAGTATTCTATCATAAGCTTGGCAATTACACACAACTCCACCACTAGAGCTAAGGTTAAGACAAATTTTTAATGTTGGGTTCAGTATCAAAGGCTTAAAGGGATAGTGTCATTACTAACGTGTCACGGCGAAATGGACAAAATCAATGATACATGACCAAATCCATGGCCAAGACATCAAGGATTGCTCGCTGCATCACCTAGACACGCTTCATGACAAAAAAGGGTAAGGATAGGTATGGGATATATAATGGGTGAAAAGAAAAAGAAAACAAATAGTTTTATCTTAAAACCGAGTTGCCACCATTCAACCAATAATTTAAGGCTTGTCTTCATATGGTCAGTACATGCATCCGAAATCCTTCTAAATTATTCTAGAACTTATTCTTCTAACCTTTGAACGCGATCGAGAAGATCAGTGCCAATTTTCTTCATGCAGTGCTTTTTTTTTGCGTATACTATGATATGCTTGAGATACAAAGATAAATATCCCCCCACTTGAACTGAACATAAGGTGATTACTTTGGGATTTTTGACAATCTTAAGCGAGATGTAGATAATACTCTTCATGGACTTTATTTGAACCTCAAACTAGGGTGAACAATGGCTTCTAGGTAAAAAGGTAAAACTACATGGTAGGCTAAGGTGTAAGGTTGTATAGAAAATAAAGGTTAGGAAATGAAAGGATAGGCTCAAAAGGGTGTAACTAGGGGTATCTTGCACTAAAGGTGAGTGCAACAAATAGGGTTAACATGGGGGTCGAAAAGCCAATATGACTAATCGATAAACGCACACAAGTGAACACATATAGGCTATTTGGGTGAAATCCTAAAACATTTACTTTTTTCAAATTGCCTTTTCCAAATGCACCAAGCTAACTTAATACACTACTCGTCTATGGTCTCGAAGTGATGTAAAAGCCAAGTTCTAAAGTTTACAATACTATCGGCACACTCAATTTATGGTAGATTTGGGTAAAATGGGGGAAACGGAAAGGCTAATTCTCACCAATGGCAATAAGGGTTAAAGTGTGCTCGGCTTTTATGTGATTCTAGTTTGGTTAAAAATATGACAAAAAATTTTCAAATAAGCTTAAAATTATTAAAACCAACTAGAAAATTAGGGCAAGTAAGCTAAGTAATCATACACTTCATTTCTATTCCTATCCCCCCACTTGAAGTGTACAAAGTCCCATTTGTACGAAGAAAAAGGAAAAATAAGATAGAAATGAAAAATAATCAAGAAAGAAATAAACTCCCCTCTCGAATGGTTGCTCAAGATGTCTCACTAAAGGTTGAAGGTGGGTCAAGGGTGGCTAAAGCATATGAGTGCTTGATGAGTGTCTAAATACTCATCATTTTATCTTGTTTAGAATGCCAAAACATCCGAAAACACTCGAAACACATCAAAATGATAAAATATCACAAACAAGTGTTTTATGTGTTTTAAATGCAAAACATCAAAATCTGGTGAAAAACGTATCAAGTTTGCATAATTGGCAGTTTTAGTCCCCCAAGTTTAAAAAGTTGTCAAAAACAGTCCCTGGTAAAGCAAAATAAAGAAAAATATCATTTTAAGTCCTTAGGGATTCATAAAGTTGTCAAAACAAGTCCTTGAAATCAATAATTGCAAGATTACAACTTTAGTCCCTTAACTTTTAAAAATGACAAAAATGGTCCTTGGACATTTAAAAATAGAAAATAATCATCATTAGTTCTTGTAC
Organism: Chrysanthemum lavandulifolium; assembly: GCA_022545495.1. Lineage (NCBI taxonomy): Eukaryota > Viridiplantae > Streptophyta > Magnoliopsida > Asterales > Asteraceae > Chrysanthemum > Chrysanthemum lavandulifolium. Next base: position 154,203,778 of record CM040242.1, read on the forward strand.
TATTCACATATGGCAGGAATGGTCCTTGTGAGAGCTTTGGAAAATTATCAAGATCAGTCCTTCAACTTTGGCAGATTTACACAAATGGTCCTTGATATTAAATAAACCAATTAGACCCCTTTTGTGCAAAAAGAACCCCCCATTTTGGACCCCCCCCCATCTTTAAATATCTGGTCAAATAAAGTCAAAGGCGCCAAATACCAGGCACTGTAGCACCTTCTCCCCCATGGTTGTTTGAGCCAAAACCAATGGTTTTCACCACTTGTTTTTCACTCCACATCACCCCTAACACCTGTTTACCAACTCCTTCCACCTCCACATCAATCCAAACCCCATTAATTGAAAGAACCTGCTCAATTGAAAAATGGCGCCAAATGTGACATTTGGCAATTTTGATGATCTGGCCCAAATCAATGGTTGGAAATTGGTGGGATTAGCTCAGAGATGTCGACAAGATGGAAAAGGTCGATAAATACAAGTGGGAAGCAATGTGAAGAAATATCTAGTGTAATTTATTTTAAGCTTATGTCGTTTTAAGTTTTCAAGTCTTCGATGTAAATTTAAACTTTCAAGCATTTTGTAATCATATTCCGTGTGTTATAAACCATTTTCGATTATCAATTCCAAGTTTTAACGGTTTCAGTTTATGTTAAATTCCATGGTTAAAATCTCATAATATGCAAAAGTTGTTAATGGTTGTTGTTACTATGCTTAAGCTCATATAAGCTTTTGATAAAGCTTATAAGTTATTAGAAACAATTTAAACTCGGTTTAAACTCAAAATAGAAATATCACCAAAATACCAAGAAAATAGCTAAAAATAAAAAATAATGGAGAAAGGTACAAGAAAGATGGAGCGGTTGATTTTGGATTGCTTATTGGTCTAGAGCTTCTTGGGAAGCAATAGGGTGTAATCTCGCTTATTAGTTCTCGGTTTGGTGAATGAACTCAATTTGTAAGCATCTTTCTTCAAAATTTGCAATCTTAAGTATAAGTGTTATAATCCTGTTAATCTCAGCTTAAATATGTTTAATCTTAGTTAATATTAGTTAATTAATAGCTTGCTTGGTTTAAAAATTTGTTTTAGTGTTTAAAGTCTCAAAACTGTCTCATTAAGGGGTGTTTGGATTCATTAATTTAATTGTGTTATAGGTTGCTTGTGTTAATACTAGTGCTTGTTTCATGTCTACTTAGTATCTAATATCTCATTTCAACAAGAAAATCTAGTCCTAATTTGTAAAAAGTCAAAATCTAGTTTAATTTCTTAGTTCATAATGTTAAATTTTAGAGTGCAAAACTCATCACATTAGCTTAAAACTTGATACTTTAGCTTAAAATCATCTTAACATAGCTTAATATAACATATATAATCAGTAAAATCAATCTTAAGTTCATAAAAGTCAACTAGTTAGTGTATTTAAAAAGTCAAAATTTTCTAATACCAGTTTTTGAATAAAACTTAGAATTTCACTGTGTGCTTAATATTAAGATTCAGCTTATAAGCATCTAGGACATTAAACTTTAGTTGCTTAAGAAAATTAGAAAAATATTATTTTGCTTTTAATCAGCTTATAAAGTACTTATTGGTTAGCTTGTTTTAGATACCTTGTCTGAAAAGCTCCCTATGCACGTTTGGTACCAACTTCATAAGCCCTCATAGAGCTTATTAGTTAACTTAAGCACGCATATTTTAGCTTTTGAGAAGCTTAACTATCCATCTCAAAGTTACAATATTAGCTTTTCAATTTCTAGCTTATAGAATAGTCTCGCAATAGCTTTTAGTTTTGTCCATTTTGTTTAGAGTTAACCAATTAATCGGTGTTTTCAATTTTTCAAAAGCTTCTTAAAAGCTCGATTTGTGAAAGCTAATCTTTGTAATTTAGCTTTTGGATAGTTTACTTGGTCAACTTGCTTGTTCAATTGCTTATTTTCATTTCTGAGCTTATTCAAGTGCTTAAATAGTAGCTAGAAGGTGCCTAGTGATTTAAAAGGGTGTACTGTGTAACAGTGGTGACTTGTGCTTATTTATAGCTTATTCAGTGCTTATTAGTAGTTATTGTGCTTATTCAGTGTTCATACTAGCTTATTTACAGTTACTCAGTTTATCTCATTGTACCTTTTGCTTATTCTCTAGCCAATACCATTTTAGCTTAATCTTTGTACTTATTCCATTTTCAAAAGCCAAGCGTGACAAAATCATCGCTTGGTTCGGTGCTTATTGGTCATTTTCATAAAAAGTGGTAGTTATGAAATTTGCTTATTTTCTTGTACTTAATAAGTTTGTAAAATAAAATCGAAAAAAAATGTTCAAAAAAAGGGGGTCAAGGCTCGAACCCGAGACCTCCCCTTAGGAGTGTGTTAGAAGTGTACCGGATACCAGTTGCCCTTGGGACTTGTCTCGGTCATTTTATGCAAAATCAAATACATTACCACGTTTTATCCGGTTTAGCTTATTCGTTTATTTAGCTTATTTCTAGCTTATTTAAAGTAGCTTTTTCAAGTTTTGTAATTTTCATAAATTTGTATTAGTATAAAGTATTTTATAAAAAGTTTGATTTTTCTCAATTGTTTTAGTATTTTTAAACATTTAATTAGTGTAAAATATTAATTAATTCATAATAAAAATATAAAAGTCTAAAAATATAAATCTTTTTCTAAAATTTTCTTTTGTCATATAGCACGTAAAAAATTGTTTTACACTTGTAGGACTTTTATTTCATAAATTTTACGTTTTTGCTTGCACTAGCGTAATTTTATAAATAACGACGTTTTCATTTTAAATCTAGTTTTTAGATAATTTGAGTTTACGTTTTAGTTAAAATAGTTTATTTAAGTTATTTTATTTTATAAAATCACAAAAACATCATTGTAAAAATAGTGATAGCATTTATTTAATATATTTTATCTTTTATTTCTTTTAATTTGCATTTAAGTCGTTGTAATTTGTAAATCTTTTCTTTAGGTAATTATCCATCAAAATCCTTCATCGATCACTATCCTTAGTGATCATTCTATCATCGATCAAGTGTTTATACACCAATTCATCCTCCGTGGGACTTAACGACCCAGAATCCACTTTATTCCTCGATCTTCATTGTATTGGTTTCGAGCGGTTTAAGTTTATTATGGTTAGCCATTCACAAGTGGTTAGCTTGAGTGATATAGCTTGATTGTTTAGCACCAATCAAATTTTGGCGCCATTGCGGGAGGGTGTAAGCGTGTTTTAGCATTTTCGGACCCGCACTTGCACATATACCACAATCTTTGTAAAAGTTTTACGTAAAGTTAATATAAATCAAAAGTTCATTAACACTTTTCCTAAAGTGTTAAAACCCAAAACAATATAAAACAACAAAACAATCGTAACGTTTTCTAGCTTGTGTTTCTTTTAAGGTGATTCTTAAAGAGATACGATTTGGTTAAACGAGACGATACCAAAAATATTGTCCAAAAGTTTTAAACCCTTTGCACAAATCATACCTACGTCTTTTCGGTGGTACTTAATTTATACATAAAATCAACCACCGCAAATCAAGGCAAGACACCTACTAACCGGGGTGTGACCATAATAAGTTCCCGAACATCGATTTAAAACTTGCCTTTGTGTCCTTGTGATTTGGTGTACCTTTTCAAAAAGCCATTTCATTTGTGATTATTGGTTAAGTTCACTTGTCGTTTTGCCTCGCATTTGTTTTGAAAATTGATTTTATACTTAGTGCATGCGCACTCGTTCTTCCAGTTCTACAAGTCCACTTTCGAACTTGGAAAGATTCCTCGTGAGACGAGAGGACGTTCGGCTCCTTCACCGGATCGAGGCGTCTACCACCACCACCACCGTCGAAATGGCGGAAGACAAACCGATGAATGAGCTTCTCCAAGCACCCATCGAGGGTTACGGAGATGCCATTGTTGTCCCACCATTGTGGGTGATACCTTGAGCTCAAACCGGGTTGCTTAATCTAGTAACCCAAAGCCAATTCTATGGTTTTGGCGGGATGATCCTCATGCACACATTCGATGGTTTAACAAGATTGCATCTACCATCAAGTACAAGAATGTCCCACATGAAGCTATCAAGCTTCTTTTGTTCCCATTTTCTCTAGAGGACAAGCCGGAATTGGCTTGAGAAACAACCCCTCGTTCCATTGAGACATGGGAGGATCTAGTTACCAAGTTTGTTAACGAATTCTATCCTCCATCCCGAACCACAAGTCTTAAGAATGAGATAATGAAATTTTCTCGAGATTTGATGAATCATTCGGGAGGCATGGGATCGTTACAAAGAATTGCTCAAGTGTCCGCATCATGGTTTTACCGAGTTAATGCAAATGGATACTTTCTATAATGGTGCGAGACAAGTCGACCAAGACTCTTTGAATGCCTCCGCGGAGGTAATTTCCTTAGCAAAACCACAAAAGAAGCCTTACAAATCATTGAAAACAAGTCCCGGTCCGTCCTTTCCGAACAAAGACATATCGGACTCGATCTAATGTCGGACCTTCTACTTCATCTCATGTGAGTACATCTAGCATCGATGCTAAGATTGATAAACTCACGATATTGTTCGAGCTTTGGTTCTTGCTAACCAAAAGAAAGTCACATTCACTCAAACACCATCACATGGTGAAGTGAAGAAAGTTGAAGTTTGTGTTACTTGTGGTGGTCCTCATGCATACTACAATCTGATCGCCACCGATGGTAGTCCGTTTGAAGCAAATGCTATAGCGGTACTTCACATCAAGGAGGTAATCAATACCGTCCTCGAATGAACCAAACTACCGTGCTAACACTTATCGGGCACCACCCGTTTTAACCGAATCCTAACGGAATCGAATCAACCTAGAATGAACCAAGGTTATCAAAACCAAGGTAATTTCTATCTGGACCCAATCAAGGTTTCCAACAACAAGGAACCTTCATCAAAACAATTTCAATCGTGGGAATCAATTTCATGGGAATGTGAATCCTAATCAAGGAATTTTCAACAACAAGGTCCTAATCAAAACATCCGACCTCGAATTTCCCTCCACATCCTCCGGTACCATCATCGATGAGTTATTGAAGCGTTCATGAAATCCCAAGATGAAATGAACAGTTGTTGGTCGGTCGATTGTCGATCTCAAGAAGTCTTTAAATGATCAACCCTCGGGCTCGGAAAACTTCCGAGCAACACGATCGCTAACCCGAGGGATCACAACCAGAAGTGGTGTTTCATACAATGGACCCGCTATTCCTACTACCTCTTCTTCTTCTTCTCTCCCTAAGGTAGTGGAAAGTGAACCTAGGACACACAATGGACCTACGACTCCAATGCCTCCTCCACTAAGAGAAATGAGTCAAGTTACCAAGGCGACAAAGGACAAGGAACTTCCTATTGATAATGGAAGTACCACACACGTCCTACCTTTGGTAGTCCAACCTCAAGTTGTCCAGAAACCCAAGTCTAATCCAGGAGTTGTTTTTGAACCACTGTAGCTCCGTTGAAAATACCAAATCCAAATCTTCTATTCCTTACCCATCACGTTTGAATGAGCAAAGCTCCATGAGAAAGCTAGTCATCAAATGGACAAATTTTCCAAATTTTCCAAGAACTACACTTTGACATAAGCTTTGCGGATGCTATCATCTTGATGCCCAAGTTTGCATCAACTCTCAAACACATGTTAAGCAACAAGGAAAAGTTGTTTGAAATGGCTAAAACTCCTCTTAACGAGAGCGCTGTGAGTTATCACGAAGAAGCTTCCGAAAAGCTTGGAGATCCGGAAAATTTCTCTTACCTTGTGTATTTCTAGGAATGGTTGAATGCTTTGCCTTAGCGATCTTGGTGCAAGCATCAACCGATGCCTTATTCGATATGGAAGAAACTTTCTCTTCGGAACTTACTCCTACATGCATGACTCTCGAGCTTGCGGATCGTACAATATCCCATCCTCTTGGCATTGCCGAGGGCGTATTGTGAAAGTAGGAAAGTTCCATTTTCCGGTGACTTCGTGGTTGTTGATTTTGATGCCGATCATCGGGTTCCTCTCATTGTTGGTCGAGGATTCACGAGAACGGGCCGTGCTCTCATTGATGTATTTGAGCAAGAAATCACATTACGTGTTGGTAATGAAGTCGTCACTTTTAACCTTGATCAAACTTGAGGTACTCGCAAACTATGATTACGAGTCGGTTAACCGAATAGATATCATTGATGTTGCTTCGAAGAGTACTCTCAAGAAGTTCTTGGTTATGATCATAATTCTTGAGTGATAATCTCACTCATTCATCTCAACCCATCATCGCCAATTCTACTCCTTCTCTCACTCCATTTGAGGAAAGTGACTTCATCTTAGAAGAGATTGAAGCCTACTTATCTAGTGATTACATTCCATGGGAAATTGATCACGCTCCCATCGACATTGAGGGGACATACTTCTCATTGAGAAGTTGCTTAATGATGATCCATCATCATTTTCACTCCCTCCCGTCGAACTTCATAACAAGGAAGTCAAGTCGGTTGAGAAAAGCGAAGAATTTCCTGAAGTCGAACTTAAGGACTTACCACCTCATCTCGAGTATGCATTTCTTGAAGGTGATGATAAATTACCAGTCATTATTGCTCGAGATTTGAGTAAAGATGAAAAGTCTGCTCTCATAAAAATCTTGAAGTCACACAAGCAAGCAATTGCTTGGAAACTCTCCGACATTAAGGGTATCAATCCTGAGTTTTGTACTCACAAAATCTTGATGGAGGATGACTTCAAACCAGCAGTTCAGCATCAGAGACGAGTAAATCCAAAAATCCATGATGTTATCAAACAAGAGGTTATCAAACTTCTTGATGCAGGATTGATTTACCCAATCTCGAGATAGTCCTTGGGTTAGCCCAATTCATTGTGTTCCTAAAAGGGTGGCATAACTGTTGTCACAAATGAAGATAACGAGTTAATTCCAACTCGATTGGTTACGGGATGGCGTGTTTGCATTGACTATCGTAAGTTGAATGACGCCACCGTAAAGACCATTTTCCTCTACCCTTTATGGACCAAATGCTTGAGAGATTAGCGGGGAATGAATACTATTGTTTCCTTGATGGTTTCTCGGGTTACTTTCAGATCCCCATTGATCCAAAGGATCAAGATAAAACTACATTCACCGCCCATACGGAACTTTTGCCTCTGAGACGTATGCCTTTTGGCTTATGTAATGCTCCGCACGTTCCAACGATGTATGATGGCCATTTTCCACGACATGATCGGGAAACAATGGAGGTGTTTATGGATGACTTCTCGGTCATTGGGGATTCATTTCAAACATGTCTCTCCCATTTAGATAAAATGCTCAAGCGGTGTGAAGACACCAATCTTTGTCTAAAGCGGGAGAAAAGCCACTTTATGGTCAAAGAAGGCATAGTCCTTGGCCATAAGATTTCAAAAATGGGATTGAGGTCGATAGAGCAAAAGTCGATGTTATTGCTAAGCGCCTCATCCTACTACCGTCAAAGGTATTAGGAGTTTTTAGGTCATGCGGTTTCTATCGTAGATTCATACAAGATTTTTCTAAAATCGCCCGACCTATGACTCATCTTCTTGAGAAGGATGCTCCTTTTATCTTTTCACCCGAGTGCATCATAGCTTTTGAAACATTGAAGAAAAAGCTTCTGAAGCACCCATTCTCGTTGCTCCCGATGGGATTTACCCTTTGAGCTCATGTGCGATGCAAGTGATTTTGCTATAGGTGCGGTCTTAGGGCAACGAGAGCTAAGCATTTTCACCTATCCACTACGCAAGTAAGACTATGATCAAGCTCAAACTCATTACACCACCACGGAAAAAGAGCTATTAGCCGTGGTGTATGCATTTGAAAAGTTTCGCCGTTCTTAATCTTGACCAAATGTGTAGTGTATACGGATCACTCGGCTCTCAAATATCTCTTTGCAAAACAAGATGCAAAGCCGAGATTGCTCCGTTGGGTTCTCCTTCTCCAAGAATTTGATATCATCATACGTGATAAAAAGGAGCCGAGAACCTAGGTGCGATCATTTGTCCGATTAGAGAACCCTCACCAAGATGTTTTCGAGAAAAGGAAATAAATGAAACATTTCCTCTCGAGACACTCAATGCGGTTTCTTTTCGTGGAAACTCTTCTACCCCATGGTTTCTTGACTTTGCAAATTACCATGCGGGTAACTTCATAGTGAAAGGGATGTCGACCCAACGAAGAACAAATTCTTCAAAGATGTTAAACATTACTACGGGACGACCCTTCTTATTCAAAATCTGTGCGGATCAAGTCATCCGACGGTGTGTTTATGGACAAGAAGCTCTTGACATTCTCAAAGCTTGCCATGTTGGACCCACCGGGGCCATCATAGTCCAAACTACACCGCCAAAAGGTGTTTGATTCGGGTTTTATTGGCCCACAATCTATAAGGATGCCCACGATTTTGTCAAAACACGTGACGCTTGTCAACGTCATGGAAATATCTCTCAAAGAAATGAAATGCCACAAAATGCCATTCAAGTTTGTGAGATATTTGACATCCGGGTATTGATTTTATGGGGCCATTTCCATCTTCTCGAGGTAACAAATACATACTCGTGGTCATTGACTATTTGTCAAAATGGGTTGAAGCGAAAGCTTTGCCTACCAATGATGCCCGAGTTGTTGTGAAGTTTTAAAATCTCTTTTGCCGTGTTTGGAACTCCTCGTGCTATAATCGGTGATCGTGGTACACATTTTTGTAATGACCAATTTGATCGTGTCATGCAAAAGTATGGTGTTACCCACCGTCTATCTCATCGCATACCACCCCAAACAAGTGGGCGGTGGAAGTCTCCAACCGTGGTATTAAAAGAATTTTTGAAAGGACGAGGTGAAAATCATGCATCTGGTCGGATAAACCGGATGACGCACTCTGGGCCTTTCAGACGACTTACAAAACACCCATCGGGTGTACTCCATACAAGCTAGTGTACGGAAAGGCATGTCATCTTCCGATTGAATTAGAGCACAAGGCTTCTGGGCCTTAAAACATGCAAACTTCGATATCTGAGACACCGGTGATCACGGAAAAGTTCAAATGAATGAACTAAATGAACTCCGTGATCAAGCTTACGAGAACTCTTTGATCTACAAACAAAAGACAAAGAAGATTCATGACTCAAAAATCAAGAACCGCGTTTTCAACGTTGGTGATCGAGTCCTTCTTTTCAATTCTAGATTGAAGATTTTCTCAGGAAAGCTTAAATCCCGTTGGTCTGGTCCATTTACAATCACTAAGGTTTATCCTTATGGTACCATTGAGTTATCTCAACCTGATGGTCCAAATTTTAAAGTAAATGGTCATCGATTAAAGCACTACTTTGGAGAGGACATTCCACCCGTGATTGTCCCGGATCTACAAACATTCCCCATGAACCAATGAATGCGGGGATCGAGTCAAGCTAGTGACTCGGGAATCAAAAACAGTAGCACACACCATATGGGTTTTCATCCATATTTCTGTCTTCTTACCCCTTTTCTACCATCCTAGTGTGGGGGAGTTTTCCCATTGTTGTATATATTAATCTAAAAAAAAAAAAAAAAAAAAAAAAAAAAAATGTGTGTGTGTATATATCAAAAACAAAATAATGGCCATAGTATTTCCTTTTATGTTCTATGTTTCGCATAACCGCGGTACTTTGAATATTGAGGGCAATATTCATTTCTAGTGTGGGGGGAATTCTCACGAATTTCATCATGTAATTATTTCACCCAATTCCCGTTTTTGGCCAAAATTTTTTGGAGTAAGTGTTTTCACTTACTCGGCAAATGGTAATCATCCGCCATGTCTAACCCACATAAGGATTGGCTAATCCAGAGCAAACGGCTCTTGGTAAAGATATCTCAAATCCGTTTATGGCTTGCAATTTGCCTAAAATTGTATGGTGTTCACTCACCATATCTTTAAACTAGTGAAAAGTTGGCTAGCCCGCAAGTTTATGGCTTGTGGTAAAGGCGATTGAAAATCCATAATTGGTAATCGGCTCACCAAAGATAATATTGATAATTTATCTAAGAGTTGGCTAGTCCGAAGCAAACGACTTACGGTAAAGACAAATCAAATCCGTTCACGACTTATGATTTGCTCAAAATCATTTGGTTATCGTTGTGCCAAGGTTCTTACTTGAATCAAAACAATTGGCTACTCGAGTAATGGCTTTTGGTAAAGAGATAAAATCCATTAATTTTTCTTAAAACTTTGCTAGGGACTAGCAATATCTTAGTGTGGGGATTGATGAGTGTCTAAATACTCATCATTTTATCTTGTTTAGAATGCCAAAACATCCGAAAACACTCGAAACACATCAAAATGATAAAATATGACAAACAAGTGTTTTATGTGTTTTAAATGCAAAACATCAAAATCGGTGAAAACGTATCAAGTTTGCATAATTGGCGCTTTAGTCCCCAAGTTTAAAAAGTTGTCAAAACAGGTCCTGGTAAAGCAAAATAAAGAAAATATCATTTTAAGTCCTTAGGGATTCATAAAGTTGTCAAAACAAGTCCTTGAAATCAATAATTGCAAGATTACAACTTTAGTCCCTTAACTTTTAAAATGACAAAATGGTCCTTGGACATTTAAAAATAGAAAATAATCATCATTAGTTCTTGTACTATTCACATATGGCGGGAATGGTCCTTGAGAGCTTTGGAAAATTATCAAGATCGGTCCTTCAACTTTGGCGATTTACACAAATGGTCCTTGATATTAAATAAACCAATTAGACCCTTTTGTGCAAAAGAACCCCGCCAAACCCAAAAGAACCCCCATTTGGACCCCCATCTTTAAATATCGGTCAAATAAAGTCAAAGGCGCCAAATACCGTGCAATCGTAGCACCTTCTCCCCATGGTCGTTGAGCAAAACCGATGGTTTTCACCACTTGTTTTTCACTCCACATCACCCCTAACACCTGTTTACCAACTCCTTCCACCTCCACATCAATCCAAACCCCATTAATTGAAAGAACCTGCTCAATTGAAAAATGGCGCCAAATGTGACATTTGGCAATTTTGATGATCTGGCCCAAATCAATGGTTGGAAATTGGTAGGATTAGCTCAGAGATGTCGACAAGGTCAAATGAGGTCGATAAATACAAGTGGGAAGCTATGTGAAGAAATATCTAGTGTAATTTATTTTAAGCTTATGTCGTTTTAAGTTTTTCAAGTCTTCTAGTGTAAATTTAAACTTTCAAGCATTTTGTAATCATATTCCAGTGTGTTATAAACCATTTTCAGTTATCAATTCCAAGTTTTAATCTGGTTTCAGTTTATGTTAAATTCCATGGTTAAAATCTCATAATATGCAAAAGTTGTGAATGGTTGTTGTTACTACTGCTTAAGCTCATATAAGCTTTTGATAAAGCTTATAAGTTATTAGAAACAATTTAAACTCAGTTTAAACTCAAAATAGAAATATCACCAAAAATACCAAAAATTTAGCTAAAAATAAAAAAATAATGGAGAAGGTACAAGAAAGATGGAGCAGAGCTGTTTTTGGATTGCTTATTGGTCTAGAGCTTTTGGGAAGCAATAGGGTGTAATCTCAGTTATTAGTTCTCAGTTTGGTGAATGAACTCAATTTGTAAGCATTTCTTCAAAAATTTGCAATCTTAAGTATAAGTGTTATAATCATGTTAATCTCAGCTTAAATATGTTTAATCTTAGTTAATATTAGTTAATTAATAGCTTGCTTGGTTTAAAAATTTGTTTTAGTGTTTAAAGTCTCAAAACTGTCTCATTAAGGGGTGTTTGGATTCATTAATTTAATTGTGTTATAGGTTGCTTGTGTTAATGCTAGTGCTTGTTTCATGTCTACTTAGTATCTAATATCTCATTTCAACAAGAAAAATCAGTCCTAATTTGTAAAAAAGTCAAAATCTAGTTTAATTTCTTATTGCAGTTCACTGTTAAGGTTCTAGAGTGCAAAACTCATCACATTAGCTTATTACTTGATACTTTAGCTTAAAATCATCTTAACATAGCTTAATATAACATATATAATCAGTAAAATCAATCTTAAGTTCATAAAAGTCAACTAGTTAGTGTATTTAAAAAGTCAAAATTTTCTAATACCAGTTTTTGAATAAAACTTAGAATTTCATTGTGTGCTTAATAGTAAGATTCAGCTTATAAGCATCTAGGACATTAAACTTTAGTTGCTTAAGAAAATTAGAAAAATATTAGTTTGCTTTTAATCAGCTTATAAAGTACTTATTGGTTAGCTTGTTTTAGATACCTTGTCTGAAAAGCTCCCCTATGCACAGAATTGGTACACAGTTTCATAAGCCCCTCAAGAGTTTATCAGTTAACTTAAGCCTGCATATTTTAGCTTTTTGAGAAGCTTAACTATCCATCTCAAAGTTACAATATTAGCTTTTCAATTTTTAGCTTAATAGAATAGTGCGCAATAGCTTTTAGTTTTGTCCATTTTGTTTAGAGTTAATAATTAATCGGTGTTTTCCAATTTTTCAAAAGCTTCTTACAAGTCGATTTGTGAAAGCTAATCTTTGTAATTCAGCTTTTGGATAGTTTACTTGGTCAACTTGCTTGTTCAATTGCTTATTTTCATTTCTGAGCTTATTCAAGTGCTTAAATAGTAGCTAGAAGGTGCCTAGTGATTTAAAAGGGTGTACTGTGTAACAGTGGTGACTTGTGCTTATTTATAGCTTATTCAGTGCTTATTAGTAGTTATTGTGCTTATTCAGTGTTCATACTAGCTTATTTACAGTTACTCAGTTTATCTCATTGTACCTTTTGCTTATTCTCTAGCCAATACCATTTTAGCTTAATCTTTGTACTTATTCATTTTCAAAAAGCCAACTGTGACAAAATCATAAGCTGGTTCAGTGCTTATTGGTCATTTTCATAAAAAGTGGTAGTTGTGAAATTTGCTTATTTTCTTGTACTTAATAAGTGTGTAAAATAAAAATCGAAAAAAAAATGTTCAGCAAAAAGGGGGTAGGCAGGCTCGAACCTGAGACCTCCCCCTTAGGAGTGTGTTAGAAGTGTACCTGGATACCAGTTGCCCTTGGGTCTTTGACTGGTCATTTTATGCAAAATCAATTTCTTATATACGTTTTATCCAGTTTAGCTTATTCAGTTTATTTAGCTTATTTCGAGCTTATTTAAAGTAGCTTTTTCAAGTTTTGTAATTTTCATAAATTTGTATTAGTGTAAAGTATTTTATAAAAAAGTTTCGGATTTTTCTCATTTGTTTTAGTATTTTTAAAAATTTAATTAGTGTAAAATCTTAATTAATTCATAATAAAAAATATAAAAGTCTAAAAAATATAAATCTTTTTTCAAAAATTATCTTTTGTCATATAGTACGTAAAAATTTTGTTTTTACACTTGTAGGACTTTTATTTCATAAATTTTACGTTTTGCTTTGACTTAGCGTAATTTTTATAAATAACGTCGCGTTTTCATTTTAAATCTAGTTTTTAGATAATTTGAGTTTACGTTTTAGTTAAAATAGTTTATTTAAGTTATTTTATTTTATAAAATCACAAAAACATTATTGTAAAAATAGTGATAGCATTTATGTAATATATTTTATCTTTTATTTCTTTTAATTTGCATTTAAGTCGCTGTAATTTATAAATCTTTTCTTTAGGTAATTATCCATCAAAATCCTTACTGATCACTATCCTTAGTGATCATTCTATCATCGATCAAGTGTTTATACACCAATTCATCCTCCGTGGGACTTAACGACCCAGGAATCCACTTTATTCCTCTGATCTTCATTGTATTGGTTTCTGAGCAGTTTTAAGTTTATTACGGTTAGCCATTCACAAGTGGTTAGCTTGAGTGATATAGCTTGACTGTTTAGCACCAATCAGTGCTCGTGGTGCTTCTAGGAGTGGCTCCCGGATGCATGTAGGCCACTCCTCCTTGGACTCCGATATCGGGGATGTTGGGCTGGTACACGTACTCCGGACCTTCCCACCTTGGGTGACTCAAATGCATGTGCTGTAGCATCTGGCTAGTCCGATCCGCACTCCAATGAAAGTAATCCTGTTGGAGCTGCTACACCTGATTCAATGTACTTGAAAAACCCTCAAACTGGTTACTAAGACCATATAGACCCACTTCGAGGCTTTCAATCTCCTCGTTGAAGTGGGATGACTTTCCCTCAAGCCTCTCATCAATGATCTGCAACCTCTCCCCAACATTCACATATGCCCTTCTTCGTCCCCTAGGCACCTGTTCCTCGGCTGCCTCCTCAGCTTCACCACCTGCACCACTAGGTTCTCCTTCTTCTCTCCTAGGGGCAGTCCTAGCTAGCTGAATCGCACCATAAACATCCTGGATGCAAATCCCAAACTACACAAGCTTAGGCAGGTCAATCAAATAAGTATCCCTACCAATGGTCAATCGGGCCAAAGCTGCATCAGTCATAAGATCAAAACTCTTTGCCAATCTGCCGATGAAATGTGCCCCCTGCAAAGGACTCCTACCAGAAAACCCCTTAGCAACCACAGCCATAAATCTAGCAAAATAATAAGGAACGTCAATGTTGTTCCCTCCTTCCATTCCCTGCATCAGATAAAGATCATCCATGGTCATCTTCTCCTTGGCTGAGTGCCTTGCTCGGAAAGAGCAAGCAATTAGGCGGTGCACAAGTCGACGAATGGGGCTCCTCACCATAACATACGACGGAGGGCTCCTTGGATTATAGCCCCCTGTGACAGCGATCTGGTCAAAATAAGCAGCAAGGTCTTGATTCTCATCCATTCTTCTCCAGCATGTGTTATAGAACCACTTAAAAGCCTCAGTCTCCATCTCCACCTCAGTGTACAAACCCATACGCATAGTAAACTCCCTAAGAGTCAATCTCCTCCAAACGCCCCCAAACTGGAAAAACATAGAATCCACTTCATCATCATCAACCTCAGTCTTAAACTCCACACTAGCAAGGAATTCACGAACGTACTCCGGAATGACCGGCTCCGTCATTCGAAACAACCTCAACCAAAAAGTACATGTGAAATCCCCAGCAGTACATGTGAACTTGATTTTGCAAAACTTTCTCAATCTCCTACCAGCTTTACCATTTGCCAAAGTACCAAATGCCTCAAAATCAAGAGCCTCGGGTTGACTGATATCCTTTGCCATTCTCATACTCTTCCACGCACAGTTGCCTAATACCAGCATTAGGGTGTGCCAAAAACCTAGGCCAATTCGCGGGGTTGTTTTCACCTGAAAATAAGACAAGAAACAGTAAGTGCATACCTAACTG
Source organism: Chrysanthemum lavandulifolium (assembly GCA_022545495.1). Lineage (NCBI taxonomy): Eukaryota > Viridiplantae > Streptophyta > Magnoliopsida > Asterales > Asteraceae > Chrysanthemum > Chrysanthemum lavandulifolium. The sequence continues at coordinate 154,219,052 of CM040242.1, forward strand.
ATGTCAAGTTACAGCGTAACTATGACAAACAACTACGCCGTAATTGCAGATATAAAGGTTACGGCGTAACTATACCCTCAGTTACGCCGTAACTTCCCCATAAACTCAGTACCTCAGATGTTTCAATTACGCAATAGATTACGCCGGAACCATCAATTTTAATCAAGTGGTGAAAAGTTTTGATATATTTTTAACCTATTAGTGCTGAGGGACCGCGCCTAACCCACTAAGTTTGTGTTTGACCCAAAACCCTATTTTAATAAAGCCAAAACACCCAAATCAACCCGTAGTGATAGGACACGAATCAAAATAACATGGGGAAATTATCAAAATTATCAATTAATCATTCCAGCATAAATAATTAATTCGAATAGGCAAGATCTCTAAAATATTAAAAAAAATTAAAAAAAAAAAAAAAACCCTAATTGAAATAATCAAAAAAAACAAATCAAAAAGAGTAGTGATAGATCTTACCAGCCATGGAGAATGATTAGATGAAGTGATTTCGAAGAAAAATTTTCAGAGAGAAAATTTTACTGTTTGTGTGGGCGGTGAAAATATGTGTAAAACCTTGTTTTTATTCCGAAAGGTTTTTATACCGCTATGACAGTTACGGCGTAATTCGATATATTAGTTACGCAGTAACTAATATTATTAGAGATTCAATAGGTTGCGAAAGGGTTACGTCGTAATCCAATTAAGGGTTCCGCCGTAATTAATTTTAATCAAAGGTCAGATTTTTATATATAAATCTGATTATATAGTGGTTACGTCGTAACTCTAATAGAGAGGTTACGTCGTAACTAAATAGTCAAAAAGATTTTATTAAAATTTTTAATAAATTGCAATACGGTTACGTCGTAACTAGATGAAGTAGTTACGCCGTAACTAATAGTGTCAGAATATTATTTATGTAATATTGTAATAGGAGAGATTAAGAACGTACCTTATGGGAGTGCTCAAATCTCTTAATGAGGTAAATATGAAATACCTTAGATCTTTTCATTAACTGCTCCCCGGCAGCGGCGCCAAAAAGCTGATGTGATATTTCATCCTGCTTTTAATATTTATAAAACTTGAATAACTTAGGATAGACACATACTAACGGGCAGAGTACCCGATCAGATGTAGTAAATCCTTAGGTAAATCCGAGTATCGTCCCAAGAGAGCTGTGACCTTGAAAGAACTAAGATGATAAGATAAAACATAGATAATATATGGTAGACAAGGTTGTTATAATCCATAGATATGCCAATATTCCGCTTACACAGACACCCGAAATTTAGGTAAAAGAGATAGATAAACAAAGCTTAACAAAGAATGCAAATATGAATAGATTCTCGATAAGAATATTCAATATAGTGGTTAATTATCACCGGACTCCTTTGGTCGATTCGTCATTGCCTATGGTTCTTATATTCCTCACCAAGATGAGCAGGTCACCCGGGATCATTCGGCAACCTAATAGCAGTCATTAAGCACCAAATCTACTAGATCTAAACGGTGGGAACCCAACCGTTAGGAACTTAGATTCCCCTTAACCTCTTAAATACCTCCACTTGATAAGTGATCCTTTGGTCGATTCGCACACGAAGAGTGGTCGTACTATGGCCAATTCCTCCCATACTTCGCTATCTATCAGACTGGTGTCAGTTGATCATATCTCCCAGTCCTTTAGATACTACCAAGCTTATAATACTACCAAGGCTAGTGATAAGGTTTTAAAAGGTACCATTTTGAGGGGTCGTTTAAGTCCTTATTTGATCACTTTTGTATCCGTTATTGCTTAATATCGTTCCTTTTCACTTTTTAGGTCTCGTGAAGGCAAAATCTTTGGAATGTCACTTATTTGGATGAAAAGGCGAATATATGAAGAAAATGGCCAAAGTCAAAATCGATACACTCACGATTCTTTGAAACTAGAAGGCGACGGCGTCGGTGCTAATGGCGACGCCGTCCCAAGATTTTGTGACGATCCGTAACCCAAAACTCGTATTTTCAGCGACGACGCCCGGTTGTAAAGAGTAGGCCGTCGCTACTCGCACGGCCTAGATGCAATCCAGACGACGCCGAAGTCGAAGAGGACGGCGTCACGGACATAAGGTGACGTCGTCGCAAGGTTAACGTGGCCAAGACGAAACCCTAATGACGGCGACACGATGGCGCCACTAAACATAAGGTGACGCCGTCGCAATTGTAATCCTATATATAGAATCCGAATTTTTAGGTCTTTTGTGTGGAGAGTCTTTGGGTAAAACCTAAAACCGAACCTAAGGTGTCTTGTACAATATTTTAGGTTTTAAACCCTATCTTACATCAAGATAAGTCTTTACTTCATTAATTCAATTATATCTTTGATTATTTGTGTGTATGCTTGCATGTTCTCCATGTCCGGCTAATTTATTTGTGTGTTTGCTTATAAAGTATGAAACTTAATTATTGAATATTGATTGGTTGTTTCTTATCTTAGTTGATTAATGATCTAGTAATGCGATAGGTCATTCGTTGTGTACTTAATGCTTGATTCATCTTTGTGAACCTTAGAATATAATTACCTGAGTAGTTGTAGGCTAAACCATCCAAAGAGCGCCTTAGAGTAGGAGTTTATCATCCCTAGTGGGTTTGTAGACGAGACCCTTTGGTAAGTTCAAAGAGTTAGGGAGAAACGCATACCCTACAACTTTAGACACACAACGCAACTAAGAATAAGACGTGACAACTCAACCATCAATAGGAGATAATTAAGGAGTAATACAACCACCAGTGGCTTTGTGGTCTAGTGGTAGAGACTTAAGAAGTTAAGTGAGCCACAAGTGAGAGTAGTACCGGGTGGGTGACCTACCAGGAAGTCCTCACTTATGGACCATAAGCTCCACTGGTACCATCCCTCCACCGCAAATGCTCAGATTGACTGGTCAGTGAGGGGCTTTAGGGAAAATAGCCTGGGTTTAAAGCCCACCCTCCTGATAAGTACAGTCACTGGGACAGGTGCTCATTGCCTCGGGTCGGGTCCTTGGGGGAGGGTCCGGTTGGCATCCTTAGGATGCATGGGACCAGGGTGATCCCACCGATCTTCACCTTTTTGGGAGAGGAGTAATACAACCTAAGTAAACACATCTTTAAACTATCATACGAGCACACATTAATTAGACATAGACTCCCACAACCTTAGTTTAGATAATTAGATAATAGTAGAGTAATCGGTAGAAATACCAACCCCCCAAATCCAATACCCGAGATTCGTACCTTTCCATTTCATAAAATATAAAAGATACAAAATAATCTTCCTCAACCTTAACCTTAGCGTAGTAACTCCTTACTAGCATTCCTATCCCCAGAGAACGATATCAATACCCGTGGCTTACCCTAATTACTACACTACAACGATTAGGTTCATCGCCTAGGGTGTTATAAAACTTGCTCAAGAAAAGGAAGTTTCCTTGACCCCGAAGCACGCGTGTAGCGTTATCAAGTTTTGGCGCTTTGCCGGGGAATAGAATAGCTAGTTAGTAGTCCACCTCGTTTAGGTTTCTTTGCTTGATTCCTATCAAGTAAATTTTTCTTATTTTTAGCTTTCTCTTAGTCTATCCCCCTTCTTCGTGACCTTTGTTCGTAACCCCATCACTTTTCATCATGGAGAATGATAACCAACCACCACTGAATAACCCAACACAAAAAATTTCAATGTCACTCAAAACCCAACCCATTAACCAACACAACCGTCGAAGCTGATATGTGAGTAGAAACACCGACCTTCAGGATTTGCAGAAAATATTCGATAGTACAATTAGGGAATTTGTTGAGAAAGTAGTCGGTATTGCTATAGTTGGCTCTATGATTAGCGATAATTCGGAAAATGGCATGATAAACAACAACGTGGATGTGGAAAATAGTGCTTACTTCAATCTTTACCCCACTAAGGAAGAGGTTGCTTACCATCAATACATAATCAATAATCCACGATCACCTATCATTAGGATATGCCCAAAGATTAGAGAGAAATCACGGAACCTAAAAATCCCTTGTATGATCGGATATAGGAGTGTCGACCACGCTTACATAGATACGGAATCCCCCATCAATGTAATGTCATCTGCTGTCTACAATGATATTATGAATGAGCGACTCAATATTAGGAGAGACCTTAAGTATCCGGGAGGAGTTTGCAACTTTGTGGGAAGAGTCAAGGACGTGCATGTCTTTATAGGAAATTTCACCTACCTAGTTGATTTTATGGTCCTAGAAGATGTAGGATGCGTCATTGACTATAGCTTATCCCAAGTAGTGCTAGGGAAACCGTTTGTTGAAACATCTAGAATGAGCCATAACAAGCATGATGGAGCAGTTAGGTTCAAGGAAGGAACCGATGAGATCACCTATAGGATGCCTTGAAAACAACCGAGTATGGCCACTTGTCCATTTATGATCGAGACAACATCAAAGCTTTTGAGGACAAAAGTAAGGAAGATGTTGAAAAGGTTATAAATTCATGTGGGAAAGAAGGAGGCATTATTATAAGGATTGCTTGACTTTAGGGCCTAGGTATCGAGTCGATGAAGATTTTGTCAACATGATAGAATTCTCATTGAGGATGCGTGAGGAAAGCGTGGGAGCACGACTATGAGTCTAGCTACAAGACTCTTAAATAAAGAAAAGCGCTTCGTGGGAGGCAACCCATGTTTAATTGTTTGCTTGTTAGTGTCTTATATCTTTTATTAATTGTTTATCCTCATGTTTAAATTTGTAAAAATGCTTTATTTTGTTTTAACCTCGCCTTAATTGCATATAAAGGTATTTTACATAAGGGATAAGTGTAGGGAAGATTACACACGTTTTCAAAAGAAACGTAAACATGAGAATAACAATTAACTAAAAGATATTTATGTTTGTTTGTTCGAGTCAAATGCTTGTATCGAGTCATAATGGATGTTTTGCGATATTTTCCGATTCTAAAGATGTAAATTTTCCGAATTTTTTCGGAAAATCGCACCGGTTTTGTCGGGATAACGACGGCGTCAGATTGCAACTTTGACGCGCCAGAAGGAGTAAAACATCATATTACTTTTTCTCGTTTTCTGAGCTATTTATAAATTTTTGGAATTTTTCAGGTCTTAATTTTCTTAGAAATTCTGTAAACATCCATTCCACAAGCATTATATCCTAGTTTAAATCGAGTCTTATATATATTATTACCGCCGATTTTACGCGAAGATTTCATTTTTTTTCTTCAAGTGTGCAGGTTTAGTTTGTCAAGAAAAAGTTACATAAGATTGAAGGAGCTTTTCACGCAATAATTCTTCTTGGAAAAGAGTTTAACCACCACTTTACACGGATCCTACCGAGCTAATCAGGGGAGTATTAGTTTCTTTCGTTTTTAATTACCTTCTTTATCATAACTTTGATACTTTCGGGAACATTGGGGACAATGTTCGGTTTAAGTGTAGGAGGAAAATAAAACGGAACTTTGAAACTATGCTTATCCTTGACTATTTGCTTTGTCCAATTGGGATTGTGTAATAAACCATGAGAAAATGTCGGTTAGGGTAATTTTGGCACCAAATTTAATTTTTTTTATGACATATAGGAGTGGGCCATTAGTCTTAACAAAAGCGTCTCATGGATAGGAAGTTATATGACTAGCACAAAACCCTTTACCACCCAAATTCCACCAAAATGTGAGGATCGCCCTTAGATTAGTAGGAATTAAAGCATTCATCTTTAATGCTTAGAGTGTGAACCGGTAGTATATTAGATTCTAGAACTTGTTTTGTGATGCATTCCGAGATCGCAAGTGAGACTACACTTGTGTAGTTAGGAATAACTAAATGATAAGAGGCATTAGGATAACCCTTGTTTGATACACTGTAATATAATTACTTCTTCCATATCGGTTGAGTAATTCCCCACACCCTGCGTTGTACTCATCTTTAGTACACGATACCCCTAGTTAACCCCTCGAGCCTATCCTTTTCGCGGTTCTCGTGATGTTTGGTTTTCGAAATATCAATGAAAACATTGTTTACACCCCACCCCAAATATACACCCAAATCGCCTTAGCCTACCCTTATGCACTCACTTTTAGTGCAAATTTTTGTTATCACCCCAAACCCTTAGTTCAATTATCTAGTTGCTTGCATAAGTTGCTAAGTCGAGTCATATCCTTTGTATACAGTTTTGGGATGATTGGGATTCATGGGAAAAGTTAAAGTTTCTGAAATGACGGGAAGGGAACGTTAAATTCAAATTCCCTTTCTTTGCGTAATAATGTACCCCAAGTGTTTTGATCTTTTCAAATCGGGTCAAATTAGTGTTAGAATAATAAAAACTCAAGTGTAGGGATGTGCCTATAAATCCCTAGTATTTTGATGTTATCGTAGAGGATGGTAGAGTAAAAGTGTAAAAAAAAAAAAAAAAAAAAAAAAAAAAAAAAAAAAAAAAAGAAAAGAAAAAAAAAAAAATATAGTGAAAAAAAAAAAGAAAAAAAAAACATACGGGCTACCATCCTCCATCTATCTTTGAATTTATGTTTGTTTATTTCAGTTATCTAGAATTTAGAGTGTCGAGTCTTGGCTTAGCAACGCCATTCTTCATATGCAGTTAACATAAAGATTTTTGACTTACCACCACTAAATAGCCTATCCCACCAAACCCTTATTTCCCTACCGTAAGCCTAACATTACAACTCTTTAAAAGACCTCTTTGATAGTCTTTCCTAGGTGCTTACGCCAAAGCGATGGAGGTTTGATCTATTCTCAAGCCTATGGTAATCTATGTACTAGGACCGGTTAATGAGTGTTTATCTTCCATTTCCTATTTGTTATATTTCATATATACACCCGAGAGAGATGTGAGTATCCAAACACCCTATGTGAGGTGCTAGTATGTAATTTTCGTGCTTGTTATGACTTTTATGGGCTTATATGTGTTGTGGACCGCTTTGAATTAATGCTTCATGACCCCTAACTTATAAATTAATTGGCTAAAAGCACATTTGCTTGAGGACAAGCAAATAACAAGTGTAGGGATATTTGATAAGGTTTTAAAAGGTACCATTTTGAGGGTCGTTTAAGTCCTTATTTGATCACTTTGTATCCGTTATTGCTTAATATCGTTCCTTTTCACTTTTAGGTCTCGTGAAGGCAAAATGCTAGAATGTCACTTATTTGGACGAAAAGGCGCGAATATATGAAGAAAATGGCCAAAGTCAAAATCGAGACACTCACGATTCTTTGAAACTAGAAGGCGCGGCGTCGGTGCTAATGGCGACGCCGTCCCAAGATTTTGTGACGATCCGAACCCAAAACTCGTATTTTCAAGCGACGACGTCCGGTTGTAAAAGAGTAGGCCGTCGCTACTCGGGCGGCCTAGATGCAATCCGCACGACGTCGTAAGTGAAGAGGACGGCGTCACGGACATAAGGTGACGCCGTCGCAAGGTTAACGTGGCCAAGACGAAACCCTAATGACGGCGACACGACGGCGTCACTAAACCTAAGGTGACGCCGTCGCAATTGTAATCTTATATATAGAATCCGAATTTTTCAGTCTTTTGTGTGGAGAGTCTTTGGAGTAAAAACCTAAAACCGAACCTAAGGTGTCTTGTACAGTATTTTAGAGTTTTAAACCCTATCTTACATCAAGATAAGTCTTTACTTCATTAATTCAATTATGTCTTTGATTATTTGTGTGTATGCTTGCATGTTCTCCATGTCCGGCTAATTTATTTGTGTGTTTGCTTAGAATGTATGAAACTTAATTATTGAATATTGATTGGTTGTTTCTTATCTTAGTTGATTAATGATCTAGTAATGCGATAGGTCATTCGTTGTGTACTTAATGCTTGATTCATCTTTGTGAACCTTAGAATATAATTACTCGAGTAGTTGTAGGCTAAACCATCCAAAGAGCGCCTTAGAGTAGGAGTTTATCATCCCTAGTGGGTTTGTAGGCGAGACCCTTTGGTAAGTTCAAAGAGTTAGGGAGAAACGATACCCTACAACTTTAGACACACAACGCAACTAAGAATAAGACGTGACAACTCAACCATCAATAGGAGATAATTAAGGAGTAATACAACCTAAGTAAACACATCTTTAAACTATCATACGAGCACACATTAATTAGACATAGACTCCCACAACCTTAGTTTAGATAATTAGATAATAGTAGAGTAATCGGTGAAATACCAACCCCCAAATCCAATACCGAGATTCGTACCTTTCCATTTCATAAAATATAAAAGATACAAAAATAATCTTCCTCAACCTTAACCTTAGCGTAGTAACTCCTTACTAGCATTCCTATTCCCCTAGAGAACGATATCAATACCCGTGGCTTACCCTAATTACTACACTACAACGATTAGGTTCACTGCCTAAGGTGTTATAAAACTTGCTCGAAGAAAAGGAAGTTTCCTTGACCCCGAACGACGCGTGTAGCGTTATCAGCTAGCGATCTATGAAAAGACTAGCAAATGTTTATAAAGAATTATAGAGAATAACAATAACATAATTGCAAACTTTAATTAATAACATGAATTCATAATATAAGATCTAGAAAAATATAAAAAGAATCCAAACTCGAATACAAAAGAAATCGTAGACGAGGACTTCGTTATTCATGCTTCTAAACCATGCTTCTTCTTCTGTGTTTTGATCTCCCCAAACCCTAGAAGGTTTGGGAAAGGAGAGATATCCAATACTGATGAAATCATCGACTATTTATAGGCTTCAAAATAGTTACGGCGTAACCTTATTAGCTAGTTACACCGTAACTTCCTTTAATCTTCAGTGCTTATCCATTGGCTACGGCGTAACTTAATTTGGTGTTACGCCGTAGCTGCTATAATCCAGTGTAAATATTTGTTACGGCGTAGCCTGAGCTGATAGCTACGCCGTAGTCTTTGTAATCAGTAGTTACGGCATAGCCTACTCTGAGGGTTACGCCAGAGTCTTCGAAATCTCTAGTTGCGTCGTAACTTCATCACTTGGTTACGCTGTAATTCAGAGAAAGTTGAATCAATAGTTCTTGAAAACGTCCAGTTGTAGTTTCCTTACTTCGAATATGTCCTGAAATGAAATAACAAGGAATAAGGATGTTTTCATTAATAATATATTCAAAATGTGATGATAAAGGGGGAAATTATCGCTTAGAAACTTAGGACTATTTGATGTTATCAATAACGATATAAAATGTACACTTTTAAGGGGTCATTTAAGTCCTTAATCGCCCACTTTTATATCCGTCACTGCTTTATTTTGTTCCTTTTCACTTTTTAGGTCTCTTGGAAGCAAAATGCTGTAATGATGCTTATTTGGATGAAAAGGAGTGGATATATGAAGAAAATGGCTAAGTCAAGATTGAAGACACTCAAGTCTTTGGCCGAATCGGTTGACGGCATCACACCTAAAGGCGACACCGTCCTCTCTACGAATTTAATTAAAATACACCGACGGCTCGAGACTTTTTCTAAATACACTGACGTCCAGCTTTGAAGAGGAAGGGCTTCACCAAGACTTTTCATCTCGCACGGCCCGGATCCGTAATCATACGGCGTCCTGCTTAAGTTCGACGGCGCCACAACTACAACGTGACACTGTAACAACGATAACTTGGCCAAGACAAAAACCCTAATGACGGCGATCTGACGGCGTCCAACCTATAAGGCGACGCCATCGCAAGTGTAAATCTTTATATATAATTTGATTTTTCAGTTTTTAAGGAGGTAGACTTGTGGATTAAAAACCTAGTTATTAATTATTGATTGGTTGTCTCTTATCTTAATTGTAATTGGCTTAGGAGTGAAATTAGGCTATCGTTTTGTTTAAATGCATGAGTAATCTTTGTGAACATTAGTTTATGAATCACTTAGAGGATTTCTGCAACCTATTGGATTTCATAAACACATCAAACCATGATCATACTAGGCGTACCCTTTGAGGTTTTTAGAGAGAGAAAGTTTAGAGGTTTGGGAACTTAGTAAGAGAAAGTAAAAGTATTATTATGAGCTCCAACCCTCTACCTTAGGAGGTATAGGGTATTTATAGTATCATACATAAACGCCACCTACGGGCTGTGGATCAGGCATACAGTGGGTAAAGACCCGTCCGTCCTCTACGGTGTTACTAAACTAAATACTATCTAATATTAAATAACTACGACTACGAGCTTTCTAACGATTACATATACTTGAGGTGACCGACACTTCAATAACTGGATTTACTAAATCCTAACAATCTCCCCCTAAGGTAGGTCACCTCAAATTACATTGAATACAAACAGATATTACATTAAGATTGTTCTTGGATTCTTGTTAAAGTTCTTTGCTCTGTAGCCCGTAGTCTTTGATTTTTCATGTTTTACATGTTTGGTTAATCCGAGTGGAGGTCTCTAACTGATCCACGTGATAATGAGTTTTTTTTTTAGCCAGCTTTGAGATCATCAGCACTATATATCTCTGACTCTTCCTTTTTACTGTTAACATTATGTGAAGTTGTGACATTGGACTGACATGCTCACATTCTGGATCATGATATCTTCTCATTAGAGTAGCGGAAGCTTTAGATGATTCATGATATTTGCAGCAGCGTAGCAGAAGCATGGAGTGAAAATATCAGAGACGTTGATGCACTTATCATGATTTCTTTAGAAATGAATGTGTTGTGTGAGCATGCGGCTATGGATTAACCTCTCCATTCGATCACCGCAAAGCGTCGGGTGTACCGCATACAATAGTTAGCAATAAAGCGCACGAAAGTGTCTTTGATCACTTCGTTGAATTGAGGTACACGACCCACGGTTCCCGTTGATCAAGACAAATCTTGCTGTGATCGGTATAATTCAAGAATCTCCTTGCGGGGTTTCGTGGCGGATCTAGTCGTTCTCAAACTGGAATGTCTCAAAAAGACAACACGGAGTGAGTGAACCGGTAATTGAGATTCATCGATTGATGAAAATGATTAGAAAAACAATCTTGTATTACTTAATATATAAAGGGTTTTGCAATACAACGAAGGTTTTATGGTAAATCAATTATCAATCATAAACACCTTTTAATTTTGAAAAATTGATACACAGTTGATGTGCTAGAGAAAAATAATTTTAAGCACAACGACCGATTTTTCAAAGGTATCCGTCAATCCATAACCTGAACCAGGATTGATTCATGATTTTGAATCGCCCCATTGTTTATGTTCAGTTGTCGCATGGTTGATCTATTGGATAGATCTCACAAGCCACCTACCAAGAGCTTGTTTGATGTTGGCTCTAGAAGGCTTTCCATCTTCATTGTGACTATGTTTGTATATCACTCAGATGTTTTGGCAATACCACAAGGATAATGTGTAGGACTCTTAAGATATAATCTCTCTTTTCACATTGTGTGAAACAAGTCCTTGACCGTGTCCTAATGACCGTGTCCTAATGAGATTTATTAGATGATCTCGTGGCTCTAGACTCAATAGTGCACATGTGGTTCCTATGCTGGAGACTAGGGAAAGGGCCTCCTTCTTCAATATCAACAAACTTTAAGAGAAAGTCGATAAATTATGTAGGTTCCCCGTGAGAATGAAACAAGTCCTTTTAAGAGGAACTCGAGTGGCTTGGGAAGTTGTAGTGCGAAGCGTCCTTTGGGTCCATGACGCCTTGTCTTCAATACCGGTGTTACCTTAGTAACCACCGGTAGCATATGTATTGAACCCGGTTTACGCCTAAGGTTGAATTAATGGAGGGCTATTTCTTTTCACCCTTTTCTTTTCAATTCTTTTCATTCTTCAACCCCTTTAGTGCTTACCGAGACTTCATAACTAGAACCTTGTTGGGTTTATTCCAGTACTAGCTCAGCCTCAGTCCGCACTCTTCCCGTTTCTCATTTTTCTCCCTTTTTTTTTCATCATACCTAAGGACTTCTACACTATCTAGTGGATTGTCTCTGGGTAGATCCCTCCGGCTCTGGCGGGATCGTGGGAACGAATACCTAACCTAACCACCCTTATAACACCATGCATAAAGTAAATTTGGTCGGTATTTTTGGTATTGTTCATCTGCCATTGGAACCACTTGAAAACCATTTGAAAATCAATCCAGATACTTGCGATATATTATCAAAGCATTTTGTACCTGAATTATTTTTGATATTTTAGAAAAAGAGCTCCCCCTCAACATGTGCATTGAATATTTGAAATCATTTTGGCACATGGAGGCAAGAGGAAGAATTTAATTCATTGACTATCATTTTCAAAAAAATATCTACATCACCTTCCCAATCAAGATTCGTATTTTTCACACTTGGTTAAAGGTATTTTTGGGAAGGAATGTGGTTTTCAAAAAGTTGCTCCCCCTCAGTATGTGCATCGAGATTCGAAAGTGTTTTGCACATATAAGGGAAAACCTGCACATTGAAACAAATCAATCACATTTCAATCCTTGTTAGTTTGATATAGATGCTCCCCCTTAACATGTGCATGAAAAATTTGAAATCGTTTGGCACATGTAGGGAGGAGAGCATGTAAATCACTATAAAATCATTTATCGAATTATCAGTTTAAATCCAATTAAATCACAAATTCTCCCCCGATCACAATTTTCAAATCATTTGAGATTTGTGATCTCGGTAGATTTAAATTGATTTTGAAAGCTTTGGATGAGAATTGTGACTTGCTTATGAAAACATTTAACCGATAAGGATCAAATCTGATACTTTAAACTCCAAAGATTAAACATGCTTGAATATCTTTTAAAAACATGACATTGACAAATAACCTTTTGATTTAAATGAAATCATTCTCCCCCTCAATCAATGAAATAAATTGTTGATTGAGAGATAGAGATTTTAACAAATGTCAAGTCCAGATGATTTTCAAAAATTGAGACCGAGTTATTTTTATTAGTTTTCATTTAGATAACAAATATTTTTAGAAGAATTTATAGAAGGAAAAATATTTGTGAGAGAAACATTTGTCTTTTTAGTGACAAACATTTGTTTGGAGAATCAGAGCATGAATTTGAAAAATAAGATAAAGCATGGCTCTGTTCTTTCTTTAAAAACGGGTTATAGACTGAAATAACTATAAGCCTTTGTTTACATACTATTTTTTTTTTTTTTTTTTTTTAATGTACATTCGAACTTCATCTAAAGACCCGTGTCACTCTTTGAATGACAACACAAAGAGTGTAGATAAAATCGAATAAAAGAAAACATGGGAAAAATATTTTTAGCTTTTTCAAAGATTTTCTGATTTTTATGGAATTATTGAAATTTTATATTTTTCTATTTTCTTTTGAGGGTTTTATAATTTTGTATTTTGCTTTTTGAAAAGATATTTACAAGAGATGGATGAAGAAAAACTCTTACTCCTCTTCTTCCTCTTGAAGACGTTTGAGTGTTTCCGGTTGTAGACTCTTTAGACCAAGTCGTGGGAGGATAAACTCAAAACGTTCTCTAGGAAGAGTTTTGGTGAAGATGTCTGCTAACTGGTATTCAGTCCTCACAAAATACAGTTCCACCACACTGTTCTCCACTTGCTCCCTGATGAAATGATGTCGAATTTTGATATGCTTTGCTCTCGAATGTTGAACGTTGTTGCAGGAGAAAGCAATGGCACTTTTGTTATAACAATACATAGGGATTTTGTTTAATTCAAAGCCATAGTCAGATAATTGGGATCTCATCCATAGGATTTGAGCACAACAAAATGACATGGCTATGTATTCAGCCTCTATAGAGGATATAAATGCACTCATTTGTTTCTTTGAAGACAAGCTCACAAGCTTATCACCCAAAAATTGAGCACCTCCTGACGTGCTTCGACGTGTATCTTGACATCCCGCATGATCGCATCGCATAGGTCGTTAGTGACATACCGTGTCCTTCGGTACCAAAGTCCCATATTGATGTTTCCTTGGAGATACCGAAGACCCGTTTAACCGCTTCAAGGTGCTTTTGGTAGGCTTAGCGTGGTATCTAGCACACATGCATACGTGACGAATATCAGGTCTCGGTGTGAGATACATCGGGGATCCAATCATACTACAATATTTCGTTTGATCTACCATGATCCCCGAGTGGTCCTCATCCGGTTTAGTACGCTCTATCATGGGAGTGTCAACAGTGGTCACAAGAATCAAATCCAATTTCTTTAAAATCTCATTTGCATATTTATATTGATTGATAAAAATGCCTCCGGGCTTTGTGAAATTTGTAATCCCAAGAAAATGACATTTGTCCCATCATAGACATTTGAAATTTGGAGCCCATCTCCTTAGAAAACAATCACATTCATTGGGGTCGGTCGAGGCAAAAATAATATCATGAACATAGATTTGAACGTGAATTAAATGTTTGCACGACTTTTGGTGAACAATGTCGGATCAATCGCTCCTTTGTTGAATCCAGTAGATAGAAGAAACTTTGATAGCGTATCATACCATACCCTTGGAGCTTTCTTCAAACAAGAAAGAGCCTTCTTCAAGCGATAGACATGTGTAGGATGCTCGGATTCACAAAACCTTCAGTTGGTCGACGATACGACTTCTTTAAGATCTCCGTTAAGAAATGCCCCTTTACATCCATCGATAGACTACCATATTCTTACTTGCAAGATTAGCCGGAGGATTTCGATTGCCTCGATACGTGCAACTAGAGCAAATGATTCTTCAAAGTCAATACCCTTCTCTTGACGGTATCCTTTTGCAACCAATCGAGCCTTGTTCTTTAATACATCACCATGCTCATCGAGTTTTACTTTGAGATCCATTTTAGAGCAACGATCATACTTACGATCGGGAGCGGTACTAATTCCCATATATCTTGTCGATCAAACTCATGAATTTCTTCTTGCATGGCATTGAACCGGTTGTCTTCATTCATGGCGTTTTAACGTCTTTTGGTTCGATCTTAGGCGATGACGGAGTTGAAGAAGCACCATAAGGCATTAGTTGCAAGTTGTTTACGAGTGGATCTTTGGACGAGAGGGTTTCCAATGATGTTGTCCAATGGATGGTCATGTGTCCATTTTCTAAGGTGTTCATGTGGTTGTTGTTGAGGAACTAAAGTAGTAGTCGTTTTCTCCCGATGAAGATGGTTCGATGATGGTTCAGAGCAAATATGTTCTCAAAGGAGCATCTTGAGGAGTAGCAAAGGGATTATCTCCATCATAGGTGCTAGAAACAATTCCATAATGTACACTCGATGATTGAGGATTTGATGATGAGACAGTGATCATCGCGGCGCTTCTTGACTTAATGACATAGAAGCGAAGGGTTATCTTCATTGGATGGGATAGGAGCAGCATCTGTTGAGGGATTTGATGATCATTAGCAATTGGCTCATAGTGTTCATCAAACATTGGATCAAACAATTTCTTCAAATCATATTCGTAGGAGGTACATAAGGAGTTGTTGGTGAGAGATTATGTACAAGAGAAGAACTAATGGGACTACTTAATGAAGGTTGTGATGTGTCCGAACTTGATTGTCCCGGAGCCATTTGCGAGACTGACTCATCGAACTTGACGTGAATAGTTTCCATGATATCTCGAGTTCTTTTGTTGTAGATTTGGTAACCCTTCTTGTTTGATGCATTACCTACAAAAGCTCCAATGTCCGCCTTAGCTCTTAATTTACCTAAATCTTGACCGTCATTCGTTGGATAGCACAAAGCACCAAACACACGAAGGTAGGAGAGATCAAGTTTTCGTTTATGGATAAGTTCGTATGGAGTTTTTCCATGAGATGTGTGTATGAGGGAACGATTTTGGGTGTAGCAAGTAGTGGCAATGGCTTCAGCCCAAAGAAACATTGGAACCTTTGAATAAATTAGCATTGTTCTTGCAGCTTCAACAAGGGTTCGATTTCGTCTTTCAACTACACCGTTCTGTTGAGGCGTGCGTGGAACACTTCTTTGATGACTGATTCCAATGCTTTCATAAAATTGACTTAATTCTTTGTTAACGAACTCAGTGCCATTGTCTGTTTGAACAATTCTAACACTCATATTGAGTCGAACCTGCAGCTGTTTGATAAGTTTGATGATGACATCTGGAGTTTCATACTTTGTCCTCAAAAACTTAACCTAATTAAATCGAGAGTAGTCATCAACAACGACTAAAATATATTTCTTCCCATTTATCGTTTGCACTCTCATTGGTCCGCACAAATCCATATGAAGGGTATGAAGAACTTCCATAACTGAGTTTGCAGGTTTGGGTTTGTGGGCATATTTCCTGCTTTTTCCCAATTGGCATGCTGAACAAAGATGATCTTTTTCATATTTTAATATGGGTAAGCCTCTTACAAGGTCCTTTATAGAAAGATCATTAATGGTGCCGAAGTTCAAGTGATTGAGACGATGATGTCATAACCATGACTTAGTTTTCGAGGCCTTTGACAACAAGCAGATTGGAGAAGACTTCATCATGTCTTCGATAGAGATGGTGTATAGATTTGAACCCCGTATTCCTCTTAAAAGTTCCACACCATCAAGTTCTGTAACTTATTGGATTTCACAAACACATCATACCAAATACATAAGAGGCGTATATAAGGTTTTAGAGAGAGAAAGGGAAGAGAGTTGGGAACTATGTGAAACAAAAAAAAATGGTATTGAAGCTCCAACCCTCTACCTTGGGAGGTAGAGGGTATTTATAGTGTCTTACAATAAACGCCACCTACGGGTTGTGGATCAGGCATACAGTGGGTAAAGACCCGTCCGTCCTCCACGGTTTTACTTAACTAACTTCTTACTAACATTGAATAACTACGACTACGAGCTTTCTAATGGTTACATATACTTGAGGTGACCGACACTTTAATGACTGAATTTTCTAATTCCTAACAATCTCCCCCTAAGGGAGGTCACCTCAATTTACACAGAATACAAACATATATTACATTGAGATTGTTCTTGAATTCTTGTGTAAGTTCTTTGCTCAGTAGCTCATAGTCATTGATTCTTCATGTTATCCATGTTTGAAAAATTCAAGTGGAGGTCTTTAAATGATCCACGTGATGATGAGTTTTGAGCACGCTTTGAGATCATCACTTGCGAAATTTCGACTCTTCCATTGTGGTGTTGACATTATGTGACGTTGTGACGGTGGACCGACATGCTCACATTCGGATCATGATTTCTTCTTATCGAGTAGCGGAAGCTTTAGATGATTCATGATATTTGCGCAGTAGCGAGAAGCATGGAGTGAGAATATCGAGTCATTGATGCACTAATCATGATTTCTTTTGAAATGAATGTGTTGTGTGAGCATGCGGCTATGGATTGACCTCTCCATTCTCGATCACCGCAAGCGTCGGGTGTACCATACAACATTTAGCAATAAAAGCGCACGAAAGTGTCTTTGATCACTTCGTTGAATTGAGGTACACGCCCACGGTTCCCCATTGATCGATACAAAATCGCTTGTGATCGGTATAATTCAAGAATCTCCTTGACGGGGTTTCGCAGCTAGTTCTAGTTGTTCTCAAACCGAACGTCTCAAAGAAAACAACACGGAGTGAGTGAACCAATGAATAGAGA
Source organism: Chrysanthemum lavandulifolium (assembly GCA_022545495.1). NCBI lineage: Eukaryota > Viridiplantae > Streptophyta > Magnoliopsida > Asterales > Asteraceae > Chrysanthemum > Chrysanthemum lavandulifolium. The sequence goes on from CM040242.1 coordinate 154,236,578, forward strand.
TTCATCGATTGATGGAAAATGATTTGAAAAACAATCGAGTACTGCTCAAAATAAAGTGTTTTTGCAATACAACGAAGGTTTTAACGAAAATCAATTATCAATCATAAACACCTTTAATTTTGAAATATTAATACACAGTCGATGTGCTAGAGAAAAGATTTTAAGCACAACGACCGGTTTTCAAAGATATCCTTCAATCCATAACTTTGAACCGTGATTGATTCATAGATTTGAATTGCCCCATTGTTTCGCTCGGTTGTCACATGGTTGATCTATTGGATAGATCTCACATGCCACCTACCAAAAGCATGTTTGATGTTGGCTCTAGTAGGCTTTCCATCTTCATTGTGAATATGTTTGCATATCACTCGGATGTTCGCAATACCACAAGGATAATGCGAGGACTCATAAGATATAATCTCTCTTCCACATTGTGTAAAAGAGAGTCTTCATTGATGGTGTCCTAATGAGATTTATTGATGATCTCGAGGTTCTAGACTCAATTGTGCACATTTGGTTCCTATGCCGGAGACTAGGGAGAGGGTCTCCTTCTTCAATATCAACCATCTCTAAGAGAAAGTCGATAGATAATGTCGGTTCCCCTGTGAGAATGAAGCAAGTCCTTCTAAGAGGAACTTGAGTAATTTGGGAAGATGTGGTGTAGTGCGTCACTGGGTCCATGACGTCTTGTCTTCAATACTAGTGTTACCTTAGTAACCACCAGTAGCATATGTATTGAACCCGGTTTCTGCCCTAAGGTTGAATTATTGGAGGGCTATTTATTTTCACCCTTTTCACATTCAATTCTTTTTCATTCTTCAACCCCTACAGTGCTTACCAAAACTTCATTACTAGAACCTTGTTGGGTTTATTCCAGTTCTAGCTCTATCTCAGTCCACACTCTTCCCATATCTCACTTTTCTCCTTTTTTTCATCATACCTAAGGACTCTATACTATCTAGTGGATTGTCCCTGGGTAGATCCCTCCGGCTCTGGGGGGATCGTGGAAACGAATACCTAACCTAACCATCCTTATAACACCATGCATAAAATTAAATTGGTCGGTCTTTTGGTATTGTTCATCAGCCATTTGAACCAATTGAAAAACCATTTGAAAAGCAATCCAAGTACTTGTGATATATTATCAAAGCATTTTGTACCTGAATCATTTTTGATATTTTAGAAAAACGGCTCCCCCTCAACATGTGCATCATATGTTTAAAATCATTTCGGCACATGGAGGCAAGAGGAAGAATTCGCTTCTTTTGATAAATATTTTCTAAAAATATCGACATTACTTTCCCGATTAAAATCAGCGATTCACATACAGTTAAAGATATTTTCGGGAAAGAATGAGGTTTTCAATAGAAATTGCTCCCCCTCAATATGTGCATCGAGTTTTGAAAGTGTTTTGCACATATTAGGGAAAGCCTGCACTTTGGAACAAATTAATCACGTTTCAATCCTTTTTGGTTTAAAATAGATGCTCCCCTTTAACATGTGCATGGAAAATTTAAAATCGTTTGGCACATGAATGGAGGAGAGTTTTCTAAACACTTATAAGACCAATTATCGAGTTATCAGTTTAAATCCAATTTAAATCACAAATTCTCCCCCGATCACAATTTTCAAATCATTTGAAGTTTGTGATCTTTATAATATTAAATTGTTTTTGAAAGCTTCTGAGAAGAATTGTGACTTGCTTATGAAAACATTTAACCGATACGAATCAAATCTTCAGACTTTAAACTCCATTGTTTAAACATGCATGAGTATCTTTTGAAAACATAACATTAGCAAAGGTTTTGAATCAATTGTATAAAACATTGTTCATTTTGTTTGAAAAATAACTTTTTGATTGAGTTGAAATCATTCTCCCCCTCAATCAATGACAAGAGTTGTTGATTGAGCGTTAGAGAGTTTGACACAGATAAGCTCGGATGTTTTTCAAAAATAGAGTACGAGGTATTTTCAAAGCAACGTTGTTTTCATTAGATGAAAAAAAAATTCAGAAGAATCATTAGAAGGAAAAATATTTTGGAAAGAAAACCATTTGTCTTTTTGGTGACAAACATTTGTTTTAAGAATCAAAGCATGAGATTTGAAAAAAAAAATTAAGCATGGCTCTGTTCTTTACTATTAAAACGGGTTACTGCCTGAAATGACAATAAACCACCATTTTTCTCCGCCGCATTATTATTATTTTTTAAATCAATTTATGTACATTTGAAGAACATCTAAAAACCCGTGACATTCTTTGAATGTCAACACAAAGTCCGTAGATGATATCGAATAAAGAAAAATATGACAAAATAACAATATTTTTGGGATTTTTCAAGATTTTCTAATTTTCATGGATTTTGAAAATTTTATATTTTTCTATTTTCTTTTTGTGGGTTATGAACTTTTGTATTATGATTTTTTTTAATAAGTGTATACAAGAGTTAGATGGAGAAGAGAAAACCATTCACTCCTCGTCTTCCTCTTGAAGACGTTTGAGTGTTTCCGGTTGTAGGCTCTTTAGACCAAGTCGTGGAAGGATAAACTCAAAACTTTCTCTAGGAAGTGCTTTGGTGAAGATGTCTAATAACTGGTATTTACTCCTCACAAAATAGAGTTCCACCACACCTTTTTCCACTTGTTTCCGAATGAAATGATGTCGAATGTCAATGTGCTTTGCTCTTGAATGTTGAACGTTGTTGCAAGAGAGAGCAATGGCACTTTTTTTTATCACAATACAGAGGGATTTTGTTGAATTCAAAGCCATATTCAGATAATTGGGATCTCATCCATAGGATTTGAGCACAACAAGATGACATGGCTATGTATTCAGCCTCTGTAGAGGATATAGAAGTGCTCATTTGTTTCTTTGAAGACCAGCTCACAAGCTTATCACCCAAAATCGAGCACCTCCCGACGCATTTGACGTGTATCTTGACATCCGCATGATCGGCATCTGCATAGGTCGTTAGTGACATACCGGTGTCCTTTGGGTACCAAAGTCCCATAATGATGGTTCCTTGGAGATACCGAAGACCCGCTTAACCGCTTCAAGGTGCTTTTTGGTAGGCTTAGCACGATATCTAGCACACATGAAAACAACGAATGTAATGTTTGGTCTACTAGCCGTGAGGTACATCGAGGATCCAATCATACTACGATATTTCGTTTGGTTTACCATGATCCCGAGTGGTCCTCATCCGTTTAGTACGCCTATCATGGGAGTGTCAACGTGGTCACAAGAATCAAATCCAAATTTCTTTAAAATTTCATTTGCATATTTAGATTGATTAATAAAAATGCCTCCGGGACTTTGTGAAATTTGCAATCCCAAGAAAAATGACATTTGTCCCATCATTGACATTTGAAATTTGGAGCCCATCTCCTTAGAAAAACGGTCACATTCATTGGGGGCAGTCGAGGCAAAGATAATATCATCAACATAGATTTGAACGTGAATTAAATTTTTGCCTGACTTTCTGGTGAATGATGAGTGTCTAAATACTCATCATTTTTGTATAATCTAAACTGCAAAATCATCTGAAAACACTCAGAAACACATCAAAATGATCAAAATATCACAAATCAGTGTTTTATGTGTTTTAAAGGCAAAATATCAAAATCGGATGAAAAATGTATAAAGTTTGCAAAATTGGCGCTTTAGTCCCCAAGTTTTAAAAGTTGTCAAATCTAGTCCTCGGAATATCAAAATGTGGAATTTTATCATTCAAGGTCCTCAAGTATTCTAAGTTGTAAAAATGATCCTTGAATGATTCTTTGGTCAATTGGCAAGAAAGGTCCTAAACTTTGAAAATTGCAAAATTAGTCCTTGGACCTTTTAAAATGGATTTTATGCAAAAAGGATCCTTGTTTTATCAATGTTTGTCATGTTTGGTCCTTGTGAGAAGTTTGGAAAAATGGCATTTTCAGTCCTTGAGTTTGGATAAATTACATGTTTGGTCCTTGTGCTAACTTAACCAAACGGACACTTATATTTAACCAAATCCAATCCTTAACTATATCAAAAGACCAAATCCAAACCCCCTGGCCCAAACCCTTGACCCGGCCCTTTGATATCACACTCCGGTCAACAGAAGTCAAATCCAGACCTACGCGCGCAAAACCACCTCCACTGTAGCTCTTCCTCCTCCCCAGCTGAAACCCAAAACCAGTCCTGGTTTTCCCTCCTTTTTCTCAACCCCCATACTATGTCCCCTCCACATCCTCTAAACAACAAAAACTTTAATTGATTGAACCAAACCCAATTAATGATCAAACCTGCTCAAAGAAGAATTTGGCGCCAAAATTACAAGTGGACGGATATGATGGTTCTAGCCAATCCAATGGCTCAGATTTGGTGGGAAAGATTCAGAGGTCAAAGAGGATTGCAAAAAGTCTATAAAGGAAGGATAGGATGCAATGTATCTTAGTATCTAGTGTAAAATTTAGTTTTCTATGTCGTTTTAAGTTATTTTCAAGTTTCCAGTGAATGTTTTAGATTCCAAATACTTTCTTAAGTATTCTTAGTGTACTTTTAATCCTTTTCAGTAATAAAATTCAAGTTTCCAGTTCCAATTTCAATTTATGCAGTTTTCATTGAAAAATCTCACAAAGTATTAATGTTGTTGTTAGTTGTTGATAAGGACTGAAATAGCTCATGTAAGCTCCTAAAAAGCTTATTCAAGCTTTTAGAAACTCTAAAATTCAGTTTAGCATCAAAAACACAAAAATCACAAAAAATCCAAATAAATAGTTGAAAAATAAAAAATCAGTTGGAAATGGTGATCACAGCTGGAGCAGGGTGAATTATGGATGGCCTTGGGTTAGTGGCTTAGTGGTAAGCCTATAGGAGTGTTCTTGGTTCCTTGTTCTCAGTTTTAAGCTTGGAAAGCTTTTGTAAGCATTTTCATTTATTTTTGCATATCACTGTGGTAGTTGTTTAATAGCTTGAATTTCTGTGTTTTCTTGTTCATTAGTCTTAGTTAAGTTTAATTGAGTGGTAAAATTAGTTTGTGGTTCCTTTAAATTTGTAGTTTGTGAAAATTTAGTTTTAACAGTCAAAACTGCATCATTGTCATCTCTTAGTTTATTGTTGTAATTGTTGTTGTTTAAGGTTTCATTAGTTCTAATAAATGTTCTTATAAGGTCTGAAATCTAGTTCATGGTCTAAATTTGTGATTTGCTTTGTAAAACTTCAAAACAGTCAATATAAGTAGTGTTTGGTTCTTGGTGTTTGAAGGTACTCTGGTCATTGGACTTGTTGGAAATCTGTTTAACTTGGTCTTAATAACTCATATCAGTCAAGAAAACTAGTCTTAGTTCATCAAAAGTCAAATTATCAGTTAATCATGTCTTATGTGTTCACTGTTTGATTTTTAGGATTCATGATCATGATTTTGTGTTAGGAAGTTGTTAATCTTGCTCAAATCAGTCTTAGTTTACCTTAACATAACATATTCAGTGCTTAAGATCAGATCAAAGTTCACTTTGGTCAACTTTTTAGTTGTTCTCAAAAAGTCAAATTTTCATTAGGTCATTTTTGAATAAACTTTGGAATTTCACTGTGTGTTTATTAGTAGGATTCAGCTTAAAAGCTCTTGGGATATTAAAGTCTAGTTGCTAAACAAAAATACAAAAATGCTAGTTCTCTGTTTCTCAGCTTTTTAAGTGCTTATTTCACTGCTTCTTTTGGGTACCTGTCTGAAAAGAGTGCCACATGCCTGATGAATAGGCCCATTTGAAAAGCTTGCCTTGGAGCTTATTAGTGGGTCAAATCTTGTGATAATTGTTTCTTTGGGAAGTCAACCTGGTCATCTTGGATTGTCAAGCTTAAGTTTTCACTTTTGAGCTTGTTAGCTAGGGCTGCAAGTAGCTCAAAGCTTGTCCCATTTCTGTGTAATAGCCAAGTGCTTATTGTCTTTGTTCTAGCTTTTCAGTGTGCTTATCTGTTCCTTTTAGCTTCATTCTAGTTCATCTAGCTTGTTAGTAGCTTATTTGAGCTTTTGTTTCAGTTGTAAGCTTGTTTGAGCTTATTTCCACAAAATAAGCTAATTTAAGCCACTGTTGGGATTTTAAGCCATCAAAATAGCTTATTTGTAGTTTGTAAAATTTTTGTGTTCATTAAAGTTTCATAATATCAGTATTAAAGTAGTTTTCAAAAGAAAATCCGAAAAGATCAATTAAAAATCGTTGATAGTGTTTATTTAATATTTCTTAGCTTTTTGATTTTTCTTTCTAGCTTATTAGTAAGCAAATCTTGTTTTCTATTTTCTTTGTTTTCTGTCATCATATAGTATTTTAGAAAAAGTTTCATATTTTTCTCTATCTTTTAGTATTTATTATAATTTTAATTAGTTAAAATAGTAATTAATTAGTAATAAATAATTAAAAGCATAAAAATATATTTTCAGTTTTAAAATTAGTTTTATTATATTTTAGATTTTCCAAGTTAAAATTTTATTTTTCCAAGTTTATTTTATATTTTCTAGTAATCAAGTGTATTTTAAATAGTTATTAATTAGTAATAATTAAATTAAAAGGGTGAAAAATATATTTTAATTTTAAAATTAGTTTATAGTATTTTAGATTTTTCTGAATCATAAGTTTATTTTTCTAGCCTTATTTTGTATTTTCTTCTATTTTAGAGTATTTATTAAATAGTTAAAATAGTTTTTAATTATTAATAATTAATTAAATAGTGGTAAAAATAATTTTCTTTTTCTAATAATTTTCTTTTATTTTTAGGATCCCAAAAATGTTATTTTCATATTTTTAGGTCTTTTATTTCTTAGATTTTACTTTTTATTTTGTACGTCTACGTAGTTTTTTTTAAACTTACGTTTACGTTTCTTTCATCTGATTGTTGTGTTTTCCAGTTCTGTATCCTATTCCTTCCCAATCAATCAGTAGTGTAATATTTCTAATCAAAACCTTTACAGATCACTATCCTTAGTGATCATTCCATCATCTGAATTTGTGTTTTACACACCATTGAGTCTCCGTGGGACTAAACGACCCGGGAATTCATTGTATTCTCTGATCTTCATTGCATTTGTGTTTTAAGCGGGTTTAAGTACATTACGGTTAGCCATTCACAAGTGGCTAGCTTGTGTGATTAGACTTGACTAGTTTAGCACGGATCGTTGAATAATGTCGGATCAATGCTCCTTGGAGCTTGCTTCAAACCGTAAAGAGCCTTCTTCAAGAGATAGAAATGAGTAGGATGCTCGGATTCACAAAACCTTGGGTTGGTGGCGTATACAACTTCTTTAAGATCTCCATTAAGGAAAGCGTCTTAACATCCATCGATAGACTACCATGTTCTTACTTGAAGCATTAGCCAAGAAGATTACGATTACCTCGTCACGAGCAACAGAGCAAATGATTCTTCAAATTCAATACCCTCCTCTTGGCGGTATCCTTTTGCAACCAATCGAGCCTTGTTCTTTAAAACATCACCATGCTCATCAAGTTTTACTTTGAAGATCCACTTTAGAGCAATGATCATAGCACGATCGGGAGCGGTACTAATTCCCATACATCTAGTCGATCGAACTCATGAATTTCTTCTTGCATGGCATTGAACCAACTGTCTTCATTCATGGCGGTTTAACATCTTTAGTTCGACCTTGGATAGTATGGAGTTGAAGAAGCACCATAAGGCATCGATTGCACGTTGTTTGCAGTGGATATTGGACGAGAGGATTTCAATGATGTTGTCCAATGGGTGATCATGTGTCCATTTTCTAAGGTGTTCGTGTGGTTGTTGTTGAGGAACCAAGTAGCGAGTCGATTTCTCGATGAAGATGGTTCTAATGATGATTCGGAGTAAATATGTTTACAAATAGGGCATCTTGAGGAGTAGCAAAGTTCTCTCCATCAGGGTGCGAACCAATTCCATGATGTACGCTTCGATGATTGATGATTTGTTGATGAGACAGAGTGATCAAGCAGCGCTTCTTGACTTAAGGACATAGGCGAAGGTTAACTTCATTGGCGAGGATAGGGCAGCCTCTATTGATGGAATCGACGGATCATTAGCAATTGGCTCATAGTGTTCATCAAACATTGGATCAAGGAGTTTCTTCAAGTCATCTTACGAAGGAGGTACATAAGGAGTTGTTGGCAAAGAATCGTATACAAGAGTAGGCGATGGGACTACTTGATGATGCGGGTCCATAACTGGGTTGTCACGGAGCCATTGGACCGGTGACTCATCGAACGTAACGTGAATTGTTTCCGTGATATTTCGGGTTCTTTTGTTGTAGATTCGGTATCCTTTTACGCTTGGTGCATATCCTACAAATACTCCAATGTCCGATTTAGCTTTAAGTTTGCCTAAGTCTTGGCCTCATTAGTTGGATAACACAATGCACCAAACACACGAAGGAATGAAAGATTAGGTTTTCGATTGTGGACAAGTTCATATGGAGTTTTCCATGAGAAGTGTGAATAAGGATCTATTTTAGTATAGCATGCGGTGGCAATGGCTTGACCCGAGAAACATTGGAACCTTTGAGTAAATCAGTATTGTTATAGCAGCTTCCATAAGAGTTCGATTTCGTCTTTCAACTAAACCGTTCTGTTGAGGAGTTCGTGGAACACTTCTTTGATGACTGCTTCTAACACTTTCATAAAACTCACTAAGTTGTTTATTAACAAACTCAGTTCCATTGTCTGTTCGGATGATTCTGACAGTTTTGCTAAGTCGAACCTGCAGCTGTTTGATAAGATTGATGATGATATATGGAGTTTCATCCTTTGTTCTCAAGAACATAACCCATGTAAATCGAGAATAATCATCAACCACAACTAACACATATTTCTTCCCATAAATGTTACGCACTCTCATGGGTCCACATAAATCCATGTGAATGGTATGAAGAACTTAAGTGGCGAGTTTGTAGGTTTAGGTTTGTGGGCATACTTCTTGCTTTTTCCCAATTGGCATGCTGAACAGAGATGATCCTTTTCATACTTTAGTCTAGGTAAGCCTATTACTAAGTCCTTTCTGGAAAGATCATTTATGGTGCCAAAGTTCAGGTGATTTAGACGACGATGCCATAACCATGACTTTGTTTTCGAAGCCTTTGACAATAAGCAGATTAGAGAAGACTTCATCATATCTTTGATAGAGTTGGTGTATAGATTTGAACCACGTATTCCTCTTATAAGTTCTCTACCATCAAGTTCTCTAACGAAGCAAGTATGTTTTCTGAAGGCCACTTCTAGATCAGAATCATAGAATTGACCGACAGAGAATAAGTTATGACCAAGACCTTCAACGTAATATACCCTGGAGATAACACTATCACCGACAACATAGTCTCCATAACCCATAATTGCACGAAATGATCATTCCGAATCTAACGATCCCGATGAATTTACTCATAAAGTTCATGCGCCGTGGATCGGTCTCTAGTCATATGCTTGAAACAGCCTGAGTCCAGGTACCACAAAATGATTTGAATGATCTGCAATTGAACACAGACAAGAATGGATAACTGGATAGTTGGGATCCCCATGCAAGAATGGGTTCCATTTGGTTAGTAACAGTGATTGGAACACCCACATCAGAAGTAGAAACAATGGAATCATCAGGGATAGATGAAATGCTAGTGTCCATATTTGACCTACTCAAAGTATGTTCACTTCTTAAAGGAGTAGTTCTACCGGTAGGCATCCATTTCCTAATGGGCATTGATCTAGATAATTTAGGGCACATCTCATTAAGATTGAATTTGCGGCCAGTAGGTATCCACTCATAACCTATGTTACTAAATTTCCTTCCTGTGGGTTTCCAATGTTTTCTAACCTTATTTCGCCATTGCTTTCTAGCCTTCTTAGCTTGAATTTTTGTATTCACTTTCTTAACAGGGCATTTAACAGCATTAATCAACTCATTCCCACCACATTCATGATTAGTAACAGAAACCAAACAATCATCATTACATGTTTTGCCAGAGGTAGCAGAATTCGAATTAATTACAGTACACTTATAGCTAATACTAGAATCAACACGATTCGTTTTATTCAACTCAAACTTAATGTTCCTAGGGTGGTCTTCTACTTTCTTCCATTGCACATTCTTAGCTTGTGAGGTCCTATCTTGCTTTGTATTGCCTGAAGGCTTTGACCCGCTTGCCTTTGTGTCACTGATTACTCCTGTAGAGGGAATTATGGGAACATCAGTTGGTTGAGCTACCTTTTGCATTCTTGAACTAGACGTGCAGGGATCTGAACTAATTGAAGGCACTCTAGAGTTCACTTTCTTAACATTGGGCATAGAAGTGATGGGATCTGAGCTGCTCGACGGCATATTAAAATTCACTTTCTTAATGCTAGGCATAGAACAAGGGATCACAGCTTTGCCTTTCTCACAAAAAGATTTGGGACATGTTGCTCATAAACATTCTAACAACTCTTGGGATCGTTTGGCCTGAATGCAAGCAAACCTAATTTCTCTATCAAGTGGCTTATTTATGAAATCCTCTTCTTCAATCTCACGGAGATATTCTAGACTATCCTTAAGGTGAGCAAAATAGTTATGAAACACAAGTTCGTTATTTCTAAGATGAGGAGGAATGTATTTAACAAATACAATATATTTGCGATCTATAGATGACTTTGATGCAACATTCTCATTAAAGACAAGTGGCATTTTCCCTTTTTCCTGACTCCTCATATTCTCAATTTCCTTTTGTAAAGATGTTATTTTTTCGTTGTTCTTGTCACGTGACTTTCATTGAATCATATAACTCTTTAAAGTGTCGTTTGACCTTTTCATTTTCTTCTAGGAAACTCTCATTTTCTCTTTGTAAAGCATTAACCAAGTTTTGAAGATGAAAAGTTTGAGAGCACTGAGAATCTAAAGGAGGAGGCATTTGGGAGCCAGTCACGTTGTTCTTTTCACCCTTTAATTTTGAAATTTGGGTTCTCATTTTTCTGATCGTGTTACAATGAGCTCGAATCTATTCATCACATTTGCTTATTTCAAAAACTGCATCAAATTTAGGAGCATCCAAGGATGTCTTGATATTTGAGGTTTTAACATCTTCTTTTAGATGTTGATATTTTAATTGTAAAGCAAGATGCTCAACTTCCAATTTAGAATAATGTTTTACCAGGTTATCATGATCATCCTGTTCAATTTTCTCATGCAATTTAGAGTTAGTTTTTTCAAGCTCAATGACACGATCATGGGAGACTTTCAGAGCAACAGATAGTTCATGAAATTGAGATGCATTAATTGAACAATTTGTGGCAGTGAAAAACACATCTTGAGTGATACATTCAGAAATCAGATTCTCATTTAAGGTATGCAAGTTCTTCTTCTCAATCTCATTATACTTTAATTCTCGCTCATAGTCATTGACCTCAACTATCATTGCATCAAATTCCTTTTCCATTTCTTTAATATCAAAATCCATCCCCTTTTTAAGATTCTCAAATTGACCTTTTAATTATTTAAATAATGGCATGACCTCAGTTAAATAGCATTCTTTAGTTTGCTCAAAACCCCTCTCCCCTTCAGTTATCCCAGTAGGTGTGATCCTTTTCTTACATGTCTTCTCAAAATCAATAAATAATTGATAAATGATATACTGACTGATTAAGGTCTTGCTATTAGTGGCAATAGTTCTAGGAACTAAGTGCATTGGTGTATTTGGAGGATACACAGTAGCTGCAGGCATTTTCCTAAACGGAGTGTTTGTTTCAACAAGTACATTAACTTTTTGCATATCCATATCTTTCTTCCAAAAGATACATTCGGGGTTAATAGAGTTTGAGGCTTAAACACATTCAGGAGATCCAATTTTCCTTAGTGTAATCATGGGGTTTGATGGTTATGTTATTCTTTTTACACGCAGGATCGTTAAGCTTCTTATCCATTTTCTCCCTAGATGCATCATCTACTTTTCTATCCTCTTCCGTGCTTCCAATACATGATGGTGTTTGCCTAGGCTTAAGAATCTCATTGCCATCATATACAATCTTATGGAAAGCTTTAGCTCTTTTGCAATATTTAGAATTTGGTTCCTATACAAGGGGAATATTGTGCTTATTGCTTAAGACTCTATGCTTAGTGATCATGTGAGCGATCGAATGGTGTTCCTTGCACGTACAACTTATTTTCAAGCTTGTTTTTAACGTTTTAGATTAGAAAAATCATTCAAAAGTTTTGATTCCTTAGCTTTGAATTCTTGTTTAAGCACTTTAACATTATCTTGCGCTCTTGCTTTTGCTTATGATTTTAGAAAGCTTTTCTTGTAAGGATTTTAACTCTTGTTTTAACACTTCTTCTCTAAAATTACTTTTTCTAATAATTGTACGCATTTGGTCATCCATTTCCTGCTCACGAGTAGTTAACTCAAACTTAGAACGTTGTTCATAAATAGCAACTTGTTCTTTATAGGCATTTAGTTCAGAGGTAACAGAATCATCTGGGGCACATGCAGTGTATTCATCAAAAACATAGTCATCATTGACTGCAGAAGATACCTCACTTGGTACAATCTCACTTTCACTTTGCGTCACATATTGATCATATGGGACAATATTACTATTTCCCTCATTATCAATATCTGATTTATAAGTTTCAAGAGATTGTACTTCATTATGTATTTTTTGCTCATCCACCTCATCGTATAGTTTTAATACCTCTGAGATGATTAATTCTTTGGATTGACTAGCCTGTTGTGGTGAAGAGACCTTTAGGGAGACCATAGGTGAGATGCTAGCCATGAAGATTGTCTGGGCAGTAGGTTCATCATTGACATCAGAGTCAAATGCATCACAGTCTGCAACTTGAAAGGCATTTTGATGATTGTGACCTATTTCACGAATTAGCCGCTCATCTACATCCGCATCATAGGTCTTAGCATTCCTTCAAGAAGAAACAACAATTCCTCTTCATCCGTAGCTGCTCCATTATCCCGAGCTTGCACAAGCAACATCTTGTCTCAAGTATTCGCATTCTGTGGACGTTTTGGAGATGTGCAGTTCCTCGCAATATGTCCCTCACCACCACAGTTGTAGCATTTGACTGGCTTTGCTTGCCCTTGATTGGCATTTCTTCCACGATTCGGATTTGCCACATATCCTCCACCTACTCCAGCATTAGCATAACCTGTTCCAACCATCCCTTGTTCATATCGTCTTCCTTGCACATTCTGGACCACAACCTTACCATCTCTGATAGTAGCTTGATTGTGTGGATTGGATCTTGCTCGAGATTATTGTTGTGTGTGGAGGAATTCATATTTTGACTAACCATGAGAGATAGTTGATTGATGAGGTTTTCCATGAGTGTGTTTGAGTCGGGAGGCTTATATCTTTGGATCGGGGATGAGCTTGTAATTACCATTACCCGTGGGTATGACTTGAGAAGCTTTGGTGGTAATTCCAACATTGGTGTAAAAGGCTGTAGAGTCATTTGACGAACTAGTTTCTCCCTGCTTAGATTTGAACTGTTCAAGAATCGTTCGTTCAAACATAGCATGTCTTTCATTCTGAATAAGGAAGGCATACAGTTGCTAATAGTTGGTGTTCTTCAATCCTTTGGTTAGCTTCACAGAGGTGAAAAATTTGTGCCATTCGGGATTCATGTTGTTCACAAACTTTGAGTTCAGCTAAATATTTGGCATAGTCATTTTGATATTCCTCATATCATTCACAAGCTTGTGGAATCTCACGTAATATTCATAGACACTTTCTTCTAGTTTCATCTTAAAGTGCTCAAATTAATGATACAGTTGTGATTCTCTATCTTCCTTAGTTAATTCGGAACCGAGAGAAGCATCTGACATTGTCCCAAAGCGCCTTAGCTTGGTGTTGTGATTGATCGACTTGTAAATGTCCTTAGGTAAACCACAAGTATGATGTTAGAAGCCACGATGTCGCATCGTATCTCTTCTTCTCCTTATCGGTCCGTTCATCATACATTTTAGGTCCGTCGGTCCTAATATCACCGAGCCATCGGCAAAGTATCAACTATGTCTCGGTTGTCTCAACTCGATACGGTCCTTCATCAATTGACTTGAGAATGTTAACTCCATTTTCCTTCCCTGGACAATACAACCTAATTCGTTGAGCCCATGAGTCATAGTCGGTTCTATCAAGCATGGGTGGATGAGTGTCGAACCAATGCTTGAATGTCCTCACCTGATAGAGATGATTGTAGGCACGTTGGTAGACATGTTTCTGATTTCACGGGATTTTATAACTCTATAATTAAACCGGTAAATAGATTCTTTCACGGGATTTTACTAAATGAAGAGAAAACCGTATAAGAAACAAATATTAACCAAGTCGCTATAATCCTTAAACCAAGTCGCTAAGCACCAAGTCGCTAAGTAGCAACTCGCTAAACCTCAAGTCGCTGTGAATCAAGTCGCTAAGTACAAGTCGCTAAGACCCAAGTCGCTGAACACAAGTCGCTAAAGCACCAAATCGCTAAGCAGACAAGTCGCTAAAGAACAACTCGCTAAGTATCCAAGTCACTAAGAATCAACTCGCTAAGTTTCCAAGTCGCTAAGTAGCAACTCGATAAGAACAATAAGGACAAGTCGCTAGAGATTATAGAAACAAGTCGATAACCCAACCAAGTCGCTAGCCGTAGTGGAACCTCCGCTAACTTGTACTGTTTATCGGCTTGTCTCAATAGACAAGTCGCTAAGATTAAGTCGCTACGACTTAAACTACAACTCGCTGAAAATTTCTAAAGCAAGTTGCTACGAAGAAAAACACTCCGAGACACAAGTCGCTAGGTTGAAAAACTTCAAAACCACACTTTTCAATCCAAAACAAGCCCAACCACAGTGATTCAAGCTTTCTAAATCAAAAACCAAGCACTTACAATGATTCTAAACACAAAAGTATACTCAAGATTGAAACTTTAACACAAGAAATAATCTAAATGATGCAAAAACCACTAAACTTTTTCAAACCCAAAAACCATATAAAACCACTAGAAATCCAAGGATATGTAAGAGAGATGATCAAACCATGGCTCTTGATACCAATTGTAACATATTGGATTTCACAAACACATCATACCAAATACATAAGAGGCATATATAAGGTTTTAGAGAGAGAAAGTTTTAGAGAGAGAAAGGGAAGAGAGTTGGGAACTATCTCGAAACAAAGAAAAATGGTATTGAGCTCAACCCTCTACCTTGGGAGGTAGAGGGTATTTATAGTGTCTTACAATAAACGCCACCTACGGGTGTGGATCGTGCATACAGGTGGTAAAGACCCGTCCGTCCTCTACGGTTTTACTTAACTAACTTCTTACTAACATTAAATAACTACGACTACGAGCTTTCTAATGATTACATATACGTGAGATGACCGACACTTTAATGACTGAATTTTCTAATTCCTAACAAGTTCTCTAACAAAACAAGTATGTTTTCTAAAAGCAACCTGTAGATCGAAATCACAGAATTGACCAACAGAAAACAGATTATGACCAAGACCTTCTACATAATATACCCTGGAGATTACACTATCACCAACAACATAGTCTCCATAACCCATAATTGCACCAAATGGTCATTCCCGAATCTAACGGTCCGTATGAATTTACTCACGGTTCATGAGCATGAGCGATCTCGGTCATATGCTTGGAGCAACTGAGTCCGGTACCACGTAAGCGATTTGAACGATCAGAAGTTGAACACGTACAAGAATGGATAACTGGATAATTGGGATCCCCATGCAAGAATGGGTTCCATTTAGTTAGTAACAGTGATTGGAACACCCACATCGGAAGTAGAAACAATGGAATCATCAGGAATAGATGCAGTGCTAGTGTCCGTATTCGACCTATTCAAAGTATGTTCACTTCTTAAAGGAATAGTTCTACCAGTAGGCATCCATTTTCTAATGGGCAATGACTTAGATAATTTAGGGTACAACTCATTAAGACTAAACTTGCGGCCAGTAGGTATCCACTGATAACCTACATTACTAAATTTTCTTCCTGTGGGTTTCCAATGTTTTTTAACCTTCTTCCACCATTGCTTTCTATCCTTCTTAACATGATTGTTGGCATTAACGATTTTAACTGGATGTTTAACAGAATTAATCAAATCATTCACGCCACATACATGATTAGTAACAGAAACCAAGCAATCATCATTACATGTTTTGCGATAGTAGCGTAATTGAATTAATTACGATGCGCTTATAGCTAATACTAGAATCAACACAATTCGTTTTATTCAACTCAAACTTAATGTTCCTAGGGTGGTCTTCTACTCTCTTCCATTGCACATTCTTAGCTTGCGATGTCCTATCTTGCTTTGTATTACCTGGAGGCTTTGACCCGCTTGCTTTTATGTCACTGATTACTCCTGCAGAGGGAATTATGGGAACATTAGTTGGTTGGGCTACCTTTTGCATTCCTGAACTAGAAGTGCAGGGATCTGAACTACTTGAAGGCAGTTTAGAGTTCACTTTCCTAACACTGGGCATATAATGGGTTGCATACTTGGCACTAGGCATAGAACAAGGCATCACAGCTTTATCTTTCTCACATAACGATTTAGGACATGTTGCTCTTAAACATTCTAACAGCTCCTAAGATCGTTTGGCCTGAATGCATGCAAACCTAATTTCATTATCATGTGGCTTATTTATGAAATCCTCTTCTACAATCTCACGGAGACATTCTAGACTATCCTTAAGGTGAGCAAAATAGTTATGAAACACAAGTTCATTATTTCTAAGAAGAGGAGGAATGTATTTAACAGTCACAGTATATTTGGAGTCTGCATATGACTTTGATGTAACATTCTCATTAAAGACAAGTGGCATTTTCCCTTTTACCTGACTCTTCAGATTATCTCCTTTTGTAAAGACGTTATTTTTTCGTTGTTCTTGTCACGAGTGACTTTCATTGAATCGTATAACTCTTTGAAGTGTCATTTGACCTTTTCATTTTCTTCAAGAAAATCTCATTTTCTTGTTGTAAAACATTAATGATGTTTTGAAGATGAAAGTTTTGAGAAAATTGAGAATCTAAAGTAGGAGGCATTTGGGAGCCAGTCACATTGTTCTTTTCACCTTTTAATTGTGAAATTTAGGCTTTCAACTTTCTGATCGTGTTACAGTGAGCTTGAATCTGTTCATCACGTTTGTTTATTTCAAAAACTGCATCAAACTCTGGAACATCCGAGGATATCTTGATGTTTGAGGTTTTAACATTTTCTTTTAGATGTTGATATTTTAGTTGCAAATCAAAATTTTCAACTTCTAGTTTAGAAAAATGTTTTACCAAATTATTGTGATCATCCCGATCAATTTTCTCATTTAGTTTTGAGTTTTGTTTTCAAGCTCAATGACACGATCATGGAAACTTTTAAAGCAATGATAATTCATGAAATTGAGAAGCGTAATAGAATGCTCGATGAATGATAAAATACATCTTGAGCCACACAACTTAATACTAAGTTCTCATTTAAGATATGATTCTTCCTTTCAATTTCATTATATTTGAGTTCCTGCTCATAATCATTGACCTCAACAATCATTGCATCAAATTCCTTTCCATTTCTTTAATATCCGAGTTTATCCCTTTGAAGACTTTCAAATTGACCTTTAATTGTTAAAAGAAAGGCATGACCTCGCTTAAATTGCATTCTTTAGTTTGCTCAAACCCTTTCCCTTCAGTTATCCACAGAGGTGTGATTCTCTTCTTACATGTCTTCTCAAAATCAACTAATAGTTGATAAACAACATATAGCCGATTAAGGTCTTGCTATTAGTGGAAATAGTTCTAGGAACTAAATGCATTGGTGTATTTGGAGGATACATGATGTCGCTGCGAGCACTTTCCTAAGGGAGTGTTTGTTTCAACAAGTACATTTGCTTTTTGCTTATCCATGTCTTTCTTCCAAAAAATTTGTTCTGGGTTAATTGAGTTTGAGGCTTAAACATGTTCAGGGAGATCCAATTTTCTTTTGTGTAATCATGAGGTTTGATCGTTATGTTTTTCTTTTTACACTCAGGATCTTTTAGTTTCTTATCCATTTTCTCCCTATTGACTTCTTCTAATTGCATATCTTCCTCAGTGCACTCAGCGCAACTAGGTTTCTACCTAGGATTAAGGATTTCATTACCATCATATATTACCTTCTGAGCTTTTCTAGCCACTTTACCATATTCAGGATTGGGTTCCTTTAATAGGGGAATGCTATGCTTATCACGAGAACTCTATGCTTAGTGATCATGTGAGCGATCGAATGGTATTCCCTTGTACGCATAACTTTTTTCAAACTTGTTTTCAAAGTTTTTAGATTGGAAAAGTCATTCAAAAGTTTTGATTCCTTAGCATTAAATTCTTGTTTAAGCACTTTAACATTATCTTGAAGTTCTTGCTTTTGCTTAACAGTTTTAGAAAGTTTTTCTTGTAAGGAGTTTAACTCTTGTTTTAACACTTCTTCTCTAAAATTACTTTTTCTAATAATTGTACGCATTTGGTCATCCATTTCCTACTCACGGGTAGTTAACTCAAACTTAGCATGTTGTTCATAAATGGCAACTTGTTCTTTATAGGCATTAAGTTCAGAGATAACAGAATTATCAGGGGCACATGCAGTGTATTCATCAAAGACATAGTCATCTTTGACTGCAGAAGATGCATCACTTGGTATAATTTCACTTTCACTTTTTATCACATATTGATCATATGGGACAATATTACTATTATTTACATTATCAATATCTAATTCATAAGTTTCATGAGATTGTACTTCATTATGTATCTTTTGCTCATCAACTTCATCGTATAGTTTTAATACCTCAAATGATTGAATCTTTGGATGGACCAAACTGTTGTGGTGATGAGACCATTGGAGAGACCATTGGTGAAATGCTAGCCATGAAGATTGTATGGGCGATGGGTTCATCATCGACATCGAGTCAAATGCATCACGATCAAGAACTTGAAAGGCATTTTGATGATTGTGACCTATTTCTGAATTGGCCGCTCATCCACATCAAGATCATAGGTTTTGGCATTTCCTCAAGAAGAAACAACAACTCTTCTTCATCCAAAACCGCTCCACCGTCTCGAGCTTGTACCAAGTGAGATATTGTCCTCGAAATACTCGCATTTTAAGGCGTTTTGAGATGTGCGCCTCTAATATGTCCTTCACCACCACAGTTGTAGCACTTGATTGACTTTCCTTATCCTTGATTTGCATTCCTTCCATGATTGTGATTACCCATATATCTACCACCACCCCCAGCATTCCCATATTCAGCTCCAACATTACCTTGCTCATCATGTGGAAGGTACGCATTTTGTCTTCCTTGCACATTTTGCACCACTACCTTTCCTTCTCTTATGGTGGCATGATTGTGGAGATTAGAAGCTATTCTGAGTTGATTGTTGGAAGGTGGCGTAAAGTTCAGGTTTTGTTTAACCATTAGAGCCACTTGATGAGCAACTTGTTCCAAGAATCATTCGAGGGTTGATACCGGATCAAGAATGAGTTTGTGGTTACTGTTACCCGGTGGTATGACTTGACAAGCTTTGGTGGTGATACCTACATTTGTGTAGAATGCTGTTGAGTCATTTGATGAGCTTGTCTCTCCCCGATTGATTTGAACTTTTCAAGAATCATTCGCTCAAACATAGCATGTCTCTCATTCTCAAGGTGAATGCATACAATTGCTCATAGTTGGTGTTCCTCAAACCTTTAGTTAACTTAATGTATGACAAATTTGTGCCATTCGGGATTCATGTTGTTCACAAACTTTGAATTTAGTTGAATATTTGGCATAGTCATTTTGATGTTCTCATGTCATTCACAAGCTTGTGGAACCTTACGTAATATTCGGTGACACTTTCCCCGGTATCATCTTAAAGTGCTCAAAGTCATCATACAGCTTGTGATTCTCTGTCTTCTTTAGTTAATTCATAACCGAGAGAAGCATCTTGACATTGTCCCAAACCGCTTTGGCTTCAGTGTTGTGATTGATTAACTTGTAGATGTCTTTGGAAGATCCTCAAGTATAATGTTTGAAGCCCCGATATCAACATCATATCTCTCTTTCTCCTTATCATCGAGCTCATCATACATCTTGGCCTGTCCAAACCTAAGATCACTGCTCCATCTGCAGCAGTTTCAAGTGTGTCTCTTGTAGTCTAAATCGATAAGGTCCTTCATCAATTGATTTTAGAATGTTGACCCCATTTTCCTTTCCCAAACAATACAACCTAATTCGTTGAGCCCATGAGTCATAGTCGCCTTCATCAAGCATGGGTGGACGATATCCGATCCACCGCTGAACGCCCCTACCCTTCTAAGAGATGATTGTAGGCACGCTGGTAGTCATGATTACAGATTTCACGGGATTTTATAACTCTATGATTTAACCGGGAAATAGATTCTTTCACGGGATTTTACTAAATCAAGAGAAAACCGTATCAGAAACAATAATCAACCAAGTCGCTATAAACCTTGAGGACAAGTCGCTAAGTCACCAAGTCGCTAAGTAACAACTCGCTAAAAGCACAAGTTGTTGTGATACAACTCGCTAGACACAGGTCGCTAAAGTAACAACTCGCTAAGTAGACAAGTCGCTAAAGAACAACTCGCTAAGTAGGCAAGTCGCTAAAGAACAACTCGCTAAGTGGGCAAGTCGCTAAAGAACAACTCGCTAGACAGAATAGTACGGCCACTACTTTGTACTATATGTCGCTTTGTCTCAAAAGACAAGTCGCTAGAGCACAAGTCGCTACCCACAACAAAGTCAAGTCACTGAAAATCGTAAAGACAAGTCGCTAGCCGAAATGGTACAGCCACTACTTTGTACTATTTGTCGATTTGTCTCAAAAGACAAGTCGCTAGTGCTCAAGTCGCTACCACAACAACAACAAGTCACTGAATAATAAAGAAGCAAAACGCTACCAAGAATACTATTCCGAGACTCAAGTCGCTAGCTAGAAAAATTCAAAAGCAACACTTTCAAATACAAAACTAACCCAACCACAGTGATTCAAGCTTTCCAAATAAAAACCCAAGCACATACAATGATTCTAAACACGAAATTACAATCAAAATTCAAACTTTAACACAAGAAATGATCCAAATGATGCAAATACCACTAAACTTTTTCAAACCCAAAAACCATATAAAACCACTAGAAATCCAAGAACATGTAAGAGAGATGATCAAACCATGGCTCTTGATACCATTTGTAACATATTGGATTTCACAAACACATCAACCCATGATCATACTAGGCGTACGGTAAAAGTGTTATTATGAGCTCCAACCCTCTACCTTGGGAGGTAAAGGGTATTTATAGTATCATACATAAACGCCACCTACGGGTCGTGGATCGATCATCTGATGGTAAAGACCCATCCGTCCTCCACGGTGTTACTAAACTAAATACTACCTAACATTAAATAACTACGACTATGAGCTTTCTAACGATTACATATACTTGAGGTGACCGACACTTCAATAACTGGATTTACTAAATCCTAACAATTTCGTAGTCTAAACATCCAAATATAACCTTAAAGTTAGTTTATGAAACATCTAGCGGATTTCGTAGGAAATAACCTTAAGGTGGTCTCAAAGAGTTAGGGAAAAAGGCTCACCCTACGACCTTAGAAAATACAACGCGTTAAGAATAAGGACATGACAATTCAACCACCAATAAAAGATAACTAGGGAGTAATAGTATCTAGGTAAACACATTTTTAATCATCATACGAGCACACATCAAAGAGACATAGACTATCCGTAGTATTAGATAATTAGAATAGTAGAAGTAATCGGTAGAAGTACCACCCCCAAATCCTTTTCCCCGAGATTTTACCCTTAGCTTTCTAAAAAAAATATATAAAAGATAAAAAAGAATCATCCTCAACCCCAACCTTAGCGTAGTACACTTATTGCAAGCATTCCTATTCCCTTAAAGAACGATATCAATACCCGAGGCTTACCCAGTACTACACTACAACGATTAGGTTCACTGCCTAGGGTGTTGAAAAACTTGCCTGACGAAAAGGAAGTTCCTTTGACCCCGAACGCGCTTCGTACGCGCATCAAAATACCAAACTCATCACACTTTGAATAGACCTAATCTCGTTATAACTTTTTGAGTTCAATCTCGTTACTAAATTAAGAAAGTGATCTCATGACAATTTTAAGACCAAGTCTCGTTACAATTTAAAAACTAACAAGACTTCAATTTTGTAAAGAGTAATGAGACCTTCAAAGTGAATGTAACGATATCTTCAAAGCTTTCACCAAAACATGAACACAAATTTCCCAAAAACAGGAATTCTAACCACATAATACCAATTCTAAACCGATAAAATCTTAACACTATAACGCTCTAATATTAGGAATTTTGAGTTTCAACTACGAAAATGATTAACCAAAGATTTGTATTCGGAAGTGTATTTATGCCAAAATAGTGAGTTTTTTTATGCATAAATTGGTTAAAGACACGAGTTTTGATGATTTAAGCATTATGATTCTACTACTATCCCCTAATCTATCATATCCTAGCTCTTTATACCAAATTTTGTCCCCATATAATCAAGCTTAATGATACAAATATTCTAAAGAGATCAAGTAAGGGGCACACACATACTAGAGAGAGAAAGAGAGAAAACGCATTATATGACACACCTACAAGACCCACCTCAGCTAGTGAGGTCTTGAGGTATTATACCCACCTTATTACAATAGAGTCTCGTGACTTATAACTCATACGATTGTCTCATGACTATATATTAGTCACGAGATCTAGAACCTAACGTGTACATTACTAACATAAACCCACATTCGAACCTTTAACTATTATATTTACTATAGATAAGATCCTAGATAATGATTTACACTTTTTATTGGCAACAACGCCATCTGGCCCCTTGTGCAAAATATCATGTTCTCTGGAATGGGTGTCCCTTTTTACCAGACCAAGTCTGGGATTGTCTTGTTGTACGAGGCTATCTAGTTGAACCTAGACGGTGCTTGGCTTCGCGTCCTCAACTTGGAATCTTCATTTCTTTCGTATTTTTGCCGCTTTCGGGCATAACTTCACTTTCTCGTCTAGAATCATCAACAACCTACATTTATCAACATTTAGGCATGTAAACTAGGAAAACAAGTGATAAACCTTATAAAAAGAATTATAAAATGCCCTAAAAATAGTGCGTCTTAGACCTCATCAAATCCCTTTACACTTAAACATTGCTTGTCCTCAAGCAAACCTAAGCATTTCGCTTGTAAGGAATAATTTTCAGAATCTAGACCAAATTTAATCAGTTTAAAAACATTAGCCTAACTCTATCATGACCGATTACAAAGCTTTCAAAACATGCATGAATAGACTTCTCACCCAGATACTTTATAATTCACTCACTCTCATAAAGGGTAAAGGAAAAATAAATGGTAATAATAACACTCAAAACTCTAGTCATAATATACAAAAAATATAAGCTTGATAGAGGATCAACCCTTCACCACTCTGGGGTAAGCACCTAGAATTCAATATACAAGAGGTCTTTAAATGGTTGTAACATTATGCTTATGGTAAGGAATAAAAGGGTGGGGATATTTGGGAATTTGGTAGACGAGGGTTAATCACTCAGACGATTACATGAAATGTTGCCAAAATCTTAACAATAAATAAAAACTAAACACTGACTCTTGTTGTATTTTTTGAAAATTTCTTGACTTACTAACACAAGTAGCATGATAGTCCGTATGTGTTTTTCTCAATTTTTTTAATCATACACTTTTACCCTGTCAAATAAACATAAAGCAATAAGATACATGACCCGAATTAGGAGATATCGAAACAAATGGGGGTATTATTCACATTACATCACTTGGGAGGTAATAGTTTTGTCTTCCCCATTTTGTTTTATAAATATAATAACACAGAGTCCCAATCGTCCCATCTCTTTTATAAATATAAAACCTAATTTCCGATGTTGAATGAAAATAATGAAACCCTAGGCTTGCATATAGTTTTTAGGGGTCAGACGACGTCAGGGGTACCCAAACGGCGTCAGATGTCGATTATGGTTTTAGGTCGGTTTATAAACCGTTGGCTGGATGATGTCAGGGTCTTCAGAGAAGATGTCACGAACGAGTACAACATTTTCATGACCTTCTCTGGACGACGTCACGCTCGTAAATTTCTAGGTATGACGGTGTCTAAGCATCTTTTGACTTCTTTGGGTCCCTTGTGTAAAATATCAAGTTCTCTGGAATGGGCGTCCTTTATACGAGACCAAGTCTGAGGGGCGTCTTGTTGTAAGTGACCGTTTATTTGAACCTAGATGGCATCTAGCTTCGCGTCCTCAACTTGAAATCTTAATTTCTTTCGTCTTTTGGCCGATTTCGGGAATAACTTCAATTTCGTCCAAAATCATCAACAACCTGTATTTATCAATATTTGGGCAATTTGACTTGGAAAATCGTGATAAACCTTATAAAAACAGTTTTAAAATGCCCTAAAAAATAAGTGTATTTTTGACCTCATCAATATGTTTTCGTCTCACAATTACCCGTTGGGTCGTGCCTTCATTTAGATATTTATATTCATGTTCATAGTAATTTTAGCCATATTTAATTTAGATACCCGTATACACACTGGTTAAACCTATAAAGATGAATAACATGAGTCGTTACTGAACGCCATTAGTAAAATAATACTTTTGGGTCATTCGTATATGTATAATTACGTGATTTTATTTACATATCTTAATAATTTGTGCTTTTATTTTGTTATGTATAATGTCGTGCATATACATTAATTTAATATATAATGATAATAATGTTTATTAACAACAATAATTATAAATATATATATATATATATATATATATATATATATATATATATATATATATATATATATATATATATATATATATATATATATATATATATATATATATATATATATATATATATATATATATATATATATATATAGGAAAGGTTATTTTTCTAAACTAAGAAAATGTGAGAACTACAAGAACCACTATCAACCAATCAAATTTTTTTTGGATAGTTAGTTTTAATATTTAATTCAAAAGGGTATTCTGGTAAAACTACTTTTAATTTTATCTTTTATTTTTTTTTACAAAAAACGTGTTTTTTCCCGAAATATAGATTTATTATTTTTTTTTGCTTGCATTATACCTGTTTAAAAAATCAATATGTGTACATGTGTTTTACATTACGTAAAAATCAATATGCATAGGTGTTTTGTATTTGCACATGTATCTTTAAAAATTATTACATAAATAAATATATACAAACAACAAGTGCAAATTAAAAATCATGTCATATACAATTCAAAACAAAAATATTAAACACAAATTTACACAAGTGCATTGAATGACAAACATAAATATTTTACACGTAGTCGTATACATTTCAAAACAAAAATAATATACACAAATTAAAAATCATGTCATATACAATTCAAATACAAAATTCTAAAAGTAAAGAATAAATAAAAGTTTCGTTAATGTATAGCCATATCTACTAATCTTCTCACAACTTCATGCACTTGTGTCTTTACTCTTTACTTTTTTATCATAACTATTTTCTCACTAGATATTATGTACAAAACACATGTGCACTCTTGACATCGCTCATCATACTCGTACCTGCAATCACATCCAATTAATAAACGAATTATTTAATGATAACATCTAACAAAACACATATGCACAATGTATTTATGACTTGTTCACAAGAGACCATTTTGAGAAATTAGTACATCCTTAAAACACAAAACACAAGTGCACCCTTAAATTAGGACTAAACTAAAAATATCCTTATATCATAAATAAAAACATATATGCACACTTTCAATACATTTAAACTCAGAAACTGTATAAACACATATGCACAGAAAGTATCAAATTCTCCAAAAAGTGTGAAAACACATATGCACTCTCAATAACACATATACACACTCTTTTTATTGATATTGTATCAGCCATAAAACCGTTTGTACTTATACAAAAAAAATGTTATTTTTTTTTATCATAAACAAGTAGCAAACACTTATGCATAATTTAAAACATAAATGAATAACTCTTATCTTGATTTTATACAACCTTAAAACACATATGCACACTCGTTTCATTAACTAAAACACATATGCAAACAAGAAACCGAGTGTGAACACCAATTCAATTTTAAGTATGTCATGAACAATAACGAACCCTTAATATATTGTATAATTAAATAATACACGCAGTACATCCAAGTTCTTCTAGTACAAGTGTAGGTTTTATAATATTGTATTCGTTTTGTTATTATAAAGGTTTCACTATCTACAATCATCTTAAACTATTCAAGCCATAAGTATATTTTACTCTCTTAATCTCTATTCTCATTTTCAAACTATTACAATCTCAAACTGTACCAGTAGCCATCACGAACAAAAAATCACTTTTAAATTCGTTTCCTGACATCAACTAACTGTATATTAAAACTTTAAAATCTTTAACAAAAGTAAACAAGAAAAACCCAAACTCTGATACAATTCCGTCCAAAATTATACTAGTACAATTCATATTTGCTTTATATTTAATCACTCCGTTTGCATTAGAAAAATCAATACAATAAACCAAAAACTGTACATTAGACAATAACTATATCAAAATTGCAAAGCAATAATACCAATGTACCTGATCACATTCTAACAACGTGGGCCAGTCATTTTTGAAAATTAAATCGCGTGTCTTCTCATATGACAAATTGAGACGGTAACTGAGATCACCCAACCAGATAATTAAACATAAAACATTTAATTTGTAAAATGACCTTCAAACAACAAAACAAAATATAGAAATATGACTTTAACTAGCCAAAGAAGGCCTTATACTTACTCATTGCTCTCTATCTTCCTGGATTTTGAAATTGAATGAAACCGTGTTCTTTATGTATTTCATCCCTTGATAATTTGTCACACCCCAAATTACTGCTTTGCGTGAATGGAATTCACTGGGATTGATCGTCATAGCATCACGCATAGATATATTGAACGACCTAAAGTTTCGTTTGGAAAACACATCGCTTGATTTAATAAAACAATCGAGTTTACAAAGTATAGGTCCCAAATGAAAATCATCTTGTGCGGAAATAAGTTTGTTACAATTCAAACGATGTTTTAAAGCACGTAAAACCAAGTGAGACGCGTCGTCATCGCGACTCCATGATGTGTCCAAATGCATGCCATGAAGTGTATGCCATAGATACCGAGATAAAACATGCTAAAAGTGTCAACACAAAGGTTGAGTGAGTTCATAGAGTTTGTGTTGAAATGTAAAGCCTTTCAAAATCGTTTATGCAAAGAAAGGCATCAGAATCCACCCGCCCAAGTTCCGCCCATACAAAACTTGCAACCCGTGTATTCACAACCCATTGCCAAAATGTATATAGTTTATGTTCAAGCGCATGATGTCAAATGAATTCACATAATAGTGCATGACTTAATGTATCAATGTTTACTTGACATAATTATACCAAGACATTGGGTTCAATGAAAATCCCAAGACATCCATTTCAATGATGTTCCCAAGACATTCAAATTTCAATGATAATCCCAAGACATTCGGCTCTATGATAATCCCAAGACATTCACTCTATGATAATCCCAAGACATTCAACTCTATGATAATCCCAAGACATTCGGGCCTGTGGATAATCCCAAGACATTCGGTTCTATGATTTATGATATAGGATATGACTAAACATTCGTTCGATTAAGCATGTAGTTTCAAATAATCATGATAGTTATAAAATAGTTGAGCATGTATCTCCCCCAAAAGTAATTCAAAACAATTAAAAGAGTAGGGGCTATGACTCACTGTAATCCTTAAATGTTTAGAGTAACTATGAAAGTAAATGAAAATAATTGAGCATGTATCTCCCCCAAAAGTAATTATGAAAGCAAGTAAAAGTAGGGGCTATGAAACTCACTTGGTGGAATGATGCGAAGACAAAAGTGAGTACACTGAAATGTAGCGTGAATCTCGGAAATGACCTATTATGAATGATATGATATGTTATGAGTTATGATATAATGTTATGCATGCATTTCGTATGTTATTTATACCACTTGCGAGTTTTGAAAATAATACTTATCGTTAAAAAATATTCTTTTGACGTCTTGACCATTCTTAAATCACTTTACAAGTTTTACGTCAAAATGTCATCCTACAATGGTTTCATAATGATTTATAGTGAAATTATCACTTTCGTCAGAAAATAATGTCGCCGGAAATTTCATGAAAGTGACAAAATGGCTTCAAAAACTAGTCGTAAAATGGTGTACATTCGAACGTTAGGAAACGAACTCGACGGTTTTGGAAAGCTTGTATCAAAATCTAGAAGTTTCAGTTCAGGAGTTTTCGACATAAAGGTCTCGAACATAAAGATAATAAAGGTTAAATGTGGTGATTTTGTCCAAGTGTCGTGTAAAAAGTGAGTTTCGGCAAAGTTTAAACCACCGTAATTAATTTATTCCAACCCCGCTATACAAACGGTTGATCGTTTTAGAAAATATGCTTGGTGATCTTAATTTCATTAGAAGACATCTCGTTACAAAAAGTTCCACATCATTGATAAAAACAGCCGTCAACATGGTCGTTTTAGTTACCGTAACACTTATCTCGTAAAAATAATATAGTTTTTCTAAAAATAATAGTTACGGCAATTTTAAGGAAAACGTATATCTTAGTCGTTTCAAATCCGTTTTACGTATTATATGTCCTTAGCTCGTATCAAAGTATACTAATATATTTTGATAATTCGAAATAATTTGTGAAGCTTAAGGCTCGTTTTTGACTCGACAAACCAAAACACTTTCTTTGAAATTTCGAGAAAAATATATATTTCGTCGTCAAACTTGTAAAATTCATAACTTCTTCGTTATAACTCCGTTTAATCCGTTCAAGCGGCCACGGATTCGCTTTTAAAGTATATTTTCTAAATATCAAGGCCAAAATTCGTGCCTACTGTCGGATTTTCCAGAAAAACAAAATAAGGACAGACCACTATATATACTTGTTTAAAATAGTTTTTCTTACTAAACCTATTCCAATCCCTTCAAATCAACTCCAAAGCTATACTAATCCTACCATACACCTTCTTAGGGTGTCATGGGTTCCTAATCATCATCAAGACCAAAATATACCAAGGAATAATTATAGGATGACCTTATATATATATAACACTAAAATCATGGTAAAAATGGTATAAACCACACAAGTCTTGCATGTTTGCTCCAAATATGAAGAAATAAATATGAAATGAAAGTGAAAGATGTAAAATGATAGAAATATGCTTACAAGCTATTATGATGAGGTGCAAAGAACAAAGGTTTAACCTAAACACCCTAGGTTTTTATTTCAAAACCTTTACAAAAGTGTATACTAGATTGTTTAACTTGATCTTGTAAAAATTTTGGTGATCCTTGTACACCTATGTTGGCGGTTTGGAAGGATAAACCAAGAGAAAGAGAACTTTTACTTGACTTTGAATTATGAGAATGAAATGAGTGAAATGGAAGTTGAGTATATATCTAGCTTATGTAAGAAAATCTATCAAACATTTATTGCTCACCTCCCCCCTGGCGGATTTTGGGGATGTTTCACCATTATATTATTTTTTTCTTTTATTATATATATATGTAAGTAATTGTTACAAGGTTAAGTAAAATGTATAGTTAAGGAGAAATTGTTGTAACTTGTACATAGTTGTGAAGTTAAAGTAGTATGGACTAAAAATAAGTTTTAATGGATCAAAGTAAAGTATATTGAGATCATAAAAATTGTAAAAATACATTCCTTGTAAAATTTGAGTGATATAATAATTATCGTGTAGTTTTTAAGAAAAACGTCGTAATAATATAAATTTAACGATTTATATACTAAATAAATTTAGAACACTAGGTAAACTCAAAATATAGTTTTTATAAACTAAATGTAAGTATAAAAATATACCGGGATCATTTTTGGAAGTAACGGATTAAATATTCACAATAATAACTCACGCGATAACGTTTATTTAATATAAAATTCACGCGTTTAATGTGAAATGTAAAGTCATGAATGAATTAACATGATGCAAATAATGTTAATGAAATGTAGACTAAACTTAGTCCCACAAGCTAGCCACTTGTGAATGGCTAACCGTAAGAAGCTTAAAGCGCTTAAAACACAAATACAATGAAGATCGGAGAATATAGTGAATTCCGGGTCGTTTAGTCCCACGGAGACTCAATGGTGTGTCAAAACAAACTCAGAGGATAGAATGATCACTAAGGATAGTGATCTATAAAGGTTTTGATTAAAAATATTACACTACTGATTGATTGGAATGGAATAGAGTACAGATCAGGAAAGCACAACAATCAGATGAAAGAAACGTAAACGTAAGTTTAAAAACTACGTATACGTACAAAATAAAAAAGGTGAAAACTAAGAAATAAAAGACCTAAAAATATGAAAATAACATTTTTGGAATCCTAAAAATAAAAGAAAATTATCAGAAAAAGAAAATTATTTTTAACACTATTTAATTAATTATTATTAATTAAAAACTATTTTAACTATTTAATAAATACTCTAAATTAGAAGAAAATACAAAATAAGGCTAGAAAAATATACTTATGATTCAGAAAAATCTAAAATACTATAAAACTAATTTTAAAATTAAAAATATATTTTTCACACTTTTTATTTAATTATTACTAATTAATAACTATTTAAAATACACTTAATTGCTAGAAAATATAAAATAAACTTGTAAAAATAAAATTTTAACTTGGAAAAATCTAAAATATAATAAAACAAATTTTAAAACTGAAAATATATTTTTTTATGCTTTTTAATTATTTATTACTAATTAATTACTATTTTTAACTATTTAAAATTATAATAAATACTAAAAGGATAGAGAAAAATATGAAACTTTTTCTAAAAATACTATATGATGACAGAAAACAAAGAAAAATAGAAAAACAAGATTTGCTTATTAATAAGTGAAAAGAAAAATCAAAAGCTAAAACTTATTAAATAAACACTATCACCGATTTTTAATTGATCTTTTTCGGATTTTCTTTTGAAAACTACTTTAATACTGATATTATGAAACTTTAACAAAGACAAAAATTTTACAAACTTGAAATAAGCTGTTTTACAAGCTTAAAAGTCCAACAGTTAGCTTAAGAGCTTATTTGGTGGAAATAAGCTCAAACAAGCTCACACACTGAAACAAAAGCTAGAATAAGATGAAAACAAGCTGTATGAACAGGGATGAAGCTAAGAGATACAGAGAAGCACACTGAAAAGCTATAAACAAGCAAATAAGCACTTGGCTATTTGTGGTGAAACACAGAAAATGGGACAAAGTTAGGGCTTATTGCAGCCCTAGCAAACAAACTAAAAAATGAAAGACAAGGCTTGATACTTCAAGATGACCAGGTTGGCTTTCCAAAGAACCAAAGAACACAAGATTTGAGCAACTAATAAGCTCTATGTGAGCTTATCAAGTTGGACCTATCAAGCGTGCGCAGGCACTTTTCGAGCAGGTATCCACACAAAGTTAGAAAATAAGCACTTAACAAGTCGATTTAGAGAGAACTAATATTTTTCTATTTTTGTCTAGCAACCAAACTTTAATTCCCTAAGAGCTTTTAGGCTAAAACTTATTATTAAACCCACAGTGAAATTATCTTTTTTATTCAAAAACGACTCAAATGAAATTTGACTTTTGAAGAAAACTAGCTAAGTTGACCAAAATGAACTTTGAGTTGATTACAATCACTGATTATGTTATGTTAAGGTGTAATAAGACTAACTTGAGCAAGATTAACAACTTCCTAACACAGAATCATGATCATGAATCCTAAAAATCAAACAGTGAGCTCATAAGATGGGATCAAATGCACTTTTGACTTTTGCTTGAATGAGTACTGAATTTCTTGACTTCTTTAAGATATCATGACCAAATGTGACTCTTGACAACAACAATTACAACCTTTATCAAACTCTAACACAGTTTCACTACTTAAATCCAAACAAGCCTATATTTGACTATTTGGGTGATTTTCAAAGCTAAACAAAGATTAAAACCATTAGCTTGATTCCAGATCTTATATAATCACTTATTAAGACTAATTAAGCTTTAAACAACAACCCTTACAACATAAAACTCAGAAATGACCAAAATGCAATTTTAAGCATTAAAAGGAAAATTTTATAAACTACAAATTTTAGGAACAACAAAGCGATTTCAATGATCAAATACACTTAACTCGCTAAATAACACCAAGAAAGCAGATATTAAAGCTAATGAGCAACTTCAACAATGATATGCAAAAGTGATCAAAGGTGCTTACGAAGCTTCCAAGCTCAAAGCGAGAATCGAACCAATGAACACCCCTATAAGCTTACCACTAAGCTACTAACCCAAGGCCATCCATGATTTACCCCGCTCATTTGTGTATATCATTTCAAGTGATTTTGAATTTTCAACTATTTAATTGGTATTTTTGGTGATTTTCGATTTTGATTCTAAAGCGATTTTAAATGTTTCTAAAAGCTTGAATGAGCTTTCGGGAGCTTACATGAGCTAACTCGGTCCATACAAACAACTAAAACAACATTTGACCTATTTGAGATTTTTGAAGTAAAATTGCATAAAGCGGATATGAAATTAAAACTTGAAATTAGTTCTTGGAAAATATTCAAATACACTCAAGATACTTAAATAAAGTTATTACAAGCTTGAAATTACACTTAAAGACTTAAAGAAAATAAAACGATTAAGAAAATTTTAACATTACACTAGATACTTGATACATTGCTTCTTCTCTTTCCTTTATAGACTTTTCAACATCCCACATGTCTCGAGCTTATCCCACCAATTTCCGACCATTGGATTGCATAGAATCATCAAAACCGTCCACTTGTGATTTTGGCGCCAATTTTCGAAAGCGGGTTTTGGCTTTAAATGGAGTTGGTTTGAGTCAATTAAAGGTTTTGTTGTTTAGAGGAGGTGGAGGGGACAAAGTATGGAGAGGGGAGTTGAAAAAGATGGAAAACCATATCTGGTTTTGAGGATTCAGGGGTGGGAGAGGAGATGTACAGTGTTTGGGCGGTATTTGCCTGGTTTGACTTTCGTTGACCGTTGGATAATAATACACAGGGGTCGGGTTTGGGCCTAGATTGGGTAAGGATTGGATCTGGTTTAATATAAGGGCCGGTTTGGTTTAGCTAGTATAAGGACCAAACATGTAAATTATCCAAACCTCAAGGACTGAAAATGACACTTTTCCAAACTTCTCACAAGGACCAAACATGACAAACATTGATAGAGCAAGGACCCTTTTTGCATTAAATCCCATTTTAAAAAGTCCAAGGACTAAATTTGCAAAGTTTTAAAGTTTAGGGACCTTTCTTGCCAATTGACCAAAGATTCATTCAAGGATCATTTTTTACAACTTAGAATACTTCAGGGACCTTGAATGATAAAATTCCACATTTTGATATTCCAGGGACTAGATTTGACAACTTTTAAAACTTGGGGGACTAAAACTGCCAAATTTGCAAACTTGAATCATTTTCATCGATTTTGATATTTTAGCATTTAAAACACATAAAACACTTATTTGTGATATTTTGATCATTTTGATGTGTTTCGAGTGTTTTCGAGATGATTTTGCGGTTTAGATTATACAAAATGATGAGTATTTAGACACTCATCAATCCCCACATGAGATATTGCTAGTCCCTAGCAATGATTTGAGAAAACTTGATGGATTTGAAAACTCTTTACCAAAAGTCATCACTACGGAGTAGCCAATTGTTTTGATTCAAGTAAGAATCTTGGTACAACGATAACCAAATGATTTATTGGCAAATCATAAACCATATAACGGATTTGATGTGTCTTTACGAGCCGTACCCTTACGGACTAGCCAACTCTTAGATAAATTATCGAATTATCTTTGGTGAGTGAATACCAATTATGGATTTTCCATTGCCTTTACCACAAGCCATAAACTTGCGGGCTAGCCAACTCTTAGCTTTTAGGATATGGTGAGTTGAGAACCATACAATTTTGGGCAAATTGCAAGCCATATAAGCGGATTTGAGAAATCTTTACCAAGAGCCGTTTGCTCTGGATTAGCTAATCCTTTTGTCTTCTGAGACATGGCGGATGATAACCAAGATGAGTAAGTGTAGAACACTTACTCCAAATTTTTTTTTTTTTTTTGGCCAAAAAGGAAAATTGGGTAGATAATACATGAAATTAGTGAGAATTCCCCCACACTTAGAAATGAATATTGCCCTCAATATTCAAAGTACCGCGGTTATGCCGAAACAAAAAACGTAAAAGGAAATACTACGGCCATTATTTAGAAAGATTTTTTATTTTTTTTTTTTTTTTTTTTTTTTTTTAGAACATGATTTTATATACAACGGTGGGAAACTCCCCACACTAGGGTGGTAGAAAGGGGTAAGAAGGCGAAATATGGGTGAAAACCCATATGGTGCGTGCTAATGTTTTTGATTACCGAGTCACTAGCTTGACTCGATCCCGCATTCATTGGTTCATGGGGAAAGTAACGTGGAAAACCAATCTCAATCGGACTTTCATTCACGGTGTTAATAAACACATGAACATCGAAAGTTCCACTCGACGAGATACAACCGGTATTTTAATAGTAGAAACTATAAAGAATAATACGGGGTCAAAGATGGTGTCCTCATTCCCGAAAGAGAAAGGAAAGAGCAACCACACCATTTGTGAAGAATGGAATAAATATGTGCATTACAATGCATGTCCATTCCTCATCGAGAAAAGTAAATCACCATTTTGACATTTTAAGCTTATATTTGAAGCTTTTATGGTGATTATCAAAGGAATTTCGGGAGGGAGGTTTGGGGACGATTCTTCGTTTAATAAACTTTCAAGAAAAGGATATCCCCTACGAATCCAAGTAAGAATCATCAACCCTGTTGGGATTGACTCATCACTTAGAAAAGCATCGACTTCATTCCAAAATTATCATCTTCCTCATCCGAAATGAGAGAAGGAATGGAAAAGTCGGAAACAATTGGATCGGAGATGAAATGGATGATGGATCTGAAGAGAGTTCGGTTTCACCTACGAGTTAACAAACTCAATACGATAAAGCGATTAGGAGGTGGGACAAGTGGTGTGCTCTTAGAGCTAGAAATTTCCACCACTTCCGATAAAGTCTCCGATTCTAGATCATCATCATCAAGAATACTCATGACTCCTTGGTACAACTTTCAAACCATTTGTTTGAACCGGGGTTGATTTTAGAGCTTTTAGCTCAAGACGCGTTTTGGTGACTCCTCTTAACCGTGAAATTAGAGAGTGTTGCATCGATTCTTTTAGATTTTTGATCGATTGTGGCAACACTATGTTTGTTCAAAGGTTTGGAGTTGGTTGATATTTAACGTGAGCTCTTCGTTATCAACCCGTATAGTCAACTCTTCCGCAAATACATCAATCGAGCACGGCTCGTTCTCAAGAAAGCTCTCCCAAGATGAGGGAACTCTAGGATCGCATCAAAGTTTACTACAACAAAGTCGGTGGGAAAATGAAACTTCCTACCTTTACTACGACATCCTCGGCTATTCCAAGTGGACGAGTTATTATACGGTCCGCTAGCTCGAGAGTCATACAAGTAGGAGTAAGTTCGGGGAGAAAGTTTCTTCCATCTTGAGAGTGGCATGAGGTTAATGCTAGCGCCAAGATCGGCCAAGGCGGAGCATTGAACCATCCCAAGAAATCACATGGGATTAAAAACTTGCCAAGGTCTTCAAGCTTTTCGGAAGCTTTTAAGAAGGACCGTGAGCATTTCTCATTGAGAGGGTTTTAGCCATTTCATATAACTTATCTTTGTTGCTTAGTAACCCTTTAAGAGTGGATGCAAATTTGGGCATTAGAGCGAGAGCATCAACGAAGCTTATATCAAAGTGCAATTCATTGAAAATTTGGAAAAATTTTCCATTTGCTCTTTGGTTTTGTCTTTAAGCTTCTCATCATGCATTCTTGATGGGTAAGAAGAAGTTGACTAGACTTTTGAGCCGGACGGAGGTTCAAACACAACTCGAATTTGTCTTTGAACTTGGGTTTCGGACTTAAAGGTTGGACTACAGAAGGTGGGACGTGTCTTGATGCCGTGGGCTTGAATAATGCACCTTGTCCTTTGGATCCTTGGTAACTTGACTCATTGGCACGGTGGAGGAGGCATTGGAGTCAAAGGTCCATTGTGTCCGAGGTTCACTCTCCACTACCTTAGGGAGAGAAGAAGAAGAGGTAGTAGGAGCAGCGGGTCCGGTGTATGAAACACCACTTCGGTTGTGATCGCCTTAGCATCGCCCCTCGGGTTAGCGATCGTGTTGCTCGGAAGTTTTCACGAGCCCGAGGGTCGATCATTTAAAGACTTCTTAAGATCGTGATCGGTGACCAACAACCTGTTCATTTCATCTTGGGATTTCATGAAGCGCTTGATAACTCATCGGATGATGGTCTTGGAGGAGCAATGACGGAGGAGGCTGGAGGGACAATTTGAGGCCGTATGTTTTGATTATAGCCAAAATTCCCTTGATTAGGATTCATATTCCCATGAAATTGATTCCCTCGATTGAAATTGTTTTGATTAAGGTTTCCTTGATGTTGGAAACCTTGATTGGGTCGAGGATAGAAATTACCTTGGTTTTGATAACCTTGGTTCATTCTTGGTTGGTTTCGATTCGGTTTTGCATGTTGTGATTACGATTAAAACCGGGTGGTGCACGATTAGTGTTAGCACGGTAGTGTGGTTCATTTTGAGGATGGTATTGATTACCTCCTTGTTGTGAACTACCGGCTAGAGCATTGGCTTCAAAAGGACTACCATCGGTGGCGGTACAATTGTAGTAAGCATGAGGACCACCACAAGTAACACAACTCTCGACTTTCTTCACTTGACATGTGTTGGTGTCGAGTGAAGGAGACTTTCTTTGGTTAGCAAGAACCAAAGCTCGAACAATGTCGTGAGTTTGTCAATCTTAGCATCGGTGCTAGATGTACTCACGGGGATGAAGAAGAAGAAGGTCCGACATGAGACCGATATGTCTTTGCTACGAAAGGACGGACTTGAGATTTGTTCTCAATGATTTGCAAGGCCTCTTTTGTGGTCTTGCTCAGAAAATACCTCCGCGGAGGCATTCAAAGAGTCTTGATTGGTGCGATTGAGACCATTATAGAAAGTATCCATTTGCATTAACTCGGTAAAACCGTGATGCGGACACTTGAAGCAACTCTTTGTAACGATCCCATGCCTCCCGAATGATTCATCAAATCTACGAGAAAATTTCATTATCTCATTCTTAAGACTTGTGGTTCGGGATGGAGGATAGAACTCGTTAACGAACTTGGTGACAAGATCTTCCCATGTCTCTATAGAGCGAGGGGTTGTTTCTCAAGCCAATTCCGGGCTTGTCCTACAGAAAATGGGAGCAGAAGAAGCTTGATAGCTTCATGTGGGACATTCTTGTACTTGATGGTAGATGCAATCTTGTTAAACCATCGAATGTGTGCATGAGGATCATCCGCTCAAAACCATAGAATTGGCTTTGGGTTACTAGATTAAGCAACCGTTTTGAGCTCGAAAGTGTCGACCCACGATGGTTTGGGACAACAATGGCATCTCCGTAACCCTCGATGGGTGCTTGGAGAAGCTCATTCATGGGTTTGTCTTACGCCATTTCGGCGGAGGTGGTGGTGGTAGGCGTTCCTCGATCACGGTGAAGGAGTGAGCGTCCTCTACGTCTCACGAGGAATGTTTCCAAGTTCGGAAAGTGGACTTGTAGAAGCGGAAGAGCAGTGCGCATGCACTATGTATAAAAATCAATTTTCAAAACAAATGAGGCAAAACACAAGTGAACTTAACCAATAATCACAAATGAAATGGCTTCTTTGAAAAAGGTACACCAAATCACAAGTGACACAAAGGAAAGTTTTAAATCGATGTTCGGGAACTTATTATGGTCGCACCCCAGTTAGGTAGTGCCTTTGCCTTGATTTGCGGTGGTTGATTTTATGTATATTTTAAGTACCACCGAAAAGGCGTAGGTAAGATTTGTGCAGATGGGTTCAAAACTTTTGGACAATATTTTTGGTATCGTCTCGTTTAACCAAATCGTATTGTTTTAAGAATCACCTTAAAGACAATACAAGATAGAAAACGCTACGATTGTTTTGTTGTTTTTTTTTTTTTTTTTTTTGTGTTTTAACACTTTAGGAAAAGTGTTAATGAACTTTTGATTTTCTTATAACTTTACCAAAAAACTTTTTACAAATGGTGGGTTATGTGCAAGAATGGGTGCGAAAATGGCTAAACACACGCTAAAGCCTCCCCGCGTGGCGCCTAAAATTTTGATCATGCTAAAACGGTCAAGTCTACCTCACACAAGCTAGCCACTTGTGAATGGCTAACCGTAAGAAGCTTAAAGCGCTTAAAACACAAATACAATGAAGATCGGAGAATATAGTGAATTCCGGGTCGTTTAGTCCCACGGAGACTCGATGGTGTGTCAAAACAAACTCGGAGGATAGAATGATCACTAAGGATAGTGATCGTAAAGGTTTTGATTAAAAATATTACACTCTTGATTGATTGGAATGGAATGGAGTACGGATAAGAAAGCACAACAATCGGATGAAAGAAGCGTAAGCGTAAGTTTAAAACTACGTATCGTACAAAATAAAAAGTGAAAACTAAGAAATAAAAGACCTAAAAATATGAAAATAACATTTTGGAATCCTAAAAATAAAAGAAAATTATTAGAAAAAGAAAATTATTTTTAACACTATTTAATTAATTATTATTAATTAAAACTATTTTAACTATTTAATAAATACTCTAAATTAGAAGAAAATACAAAATAAGGCTAGAAAAATATACTTATGATTCAGAAAAATCTAAAATACTATAAAACTAATTTTAAAATTAAAAATATATTTTTCACACTTTTTATTTAATTATTACTAATTAATAACTATTTAAAATACACTTAATTGCTAGAAAATATAAAATAAACTTGGAAAAATAAAATTTTAACTTGGAAAAATCTAAAGTATAATAAAACAAATTTTAAAACTGAAAATATATTTTTTTATGCTTTTTAATTATTTATTACTAATTAATTACTATTTTTAACTATTTAAAATTATAATAAATACTAAAAGGATAGAGAAAAATATGAAACTTTTTATAAAAATACTATATGATGACAGAAAACAAAGAAAAATAGAAAAACAATATTTGCTTATAAATAAGCTGAAAAGAAAAATCAAAAAGCTAAAACTTATTAAATAAACACTAGCACTGATTTTTAATTGATCTTTTTCTGGATTTTCTTTTTGAAAACTACTTTTATACTGATATTATGAAACTTTAACAAAGACAAAAATTTTACAAACTTGAAATAAGCTGTTTTACAAGCTTAAAAGTCCAACAGTTAGCTTAAGAGCTTATTTGGTGGAAATAAGCTCAAACAAGCTCACACACTGAAACAAAAGCTAGAATAAGATGAAAACAAGCTGTATGAACAGGGATGAAGCTAAGAGATACAGAGAAGCACACTGAAAAGCTATAAACAAGCAAATAAGCACTTGGCTATTTGTGGTGAAACACAGAAAATGGGACAAAGTTAGGGCTTATTGCAGCCCTAGCAAACAAACTAAAAAATGAAAGACAAGGCTTGATACTTCAAGATGGCCAGGTTGGCTTTCCAAAGAACCAAAGAACACAAGATTTGAGCAACTAATAAGCTCTATGTGAGCTTATCAAGTTGGACCTATCAACTGTGCACAGGGCACTTTTCAGAACAGGTATCCACACAAAGTTAGAAAATAAGCACTTAACAAGCTGATTTACAGAGAACTAATATTTTTCTATTTTTGTCTAGCAACCAAACTTTAATTCCCTAAGAGCTTTTAGGCTAAAACTTATTATTAAACCCACAGTGAAATTATCTTTTTTATTCAAAAACGACTCAAATGAAATTTGACTTTTGAAGAAAACTAGCTAAGTTGACCAAAATGAACTTTGAGTTGATTACAATCACTGATTATGTTATGTTAAGGTGTAATAAGACTAACTTGAGCAAGATTAACAACTTCCTAACACAGAATCATGATCATGAATCCTAAAAATCAAACAGTGAGCTCATAAGATGGGATCAAATGCACTTTTGACTTTTGCTTGAATGAGTACTGAATTTCTTGACTTCTTTAAGATATTATGACCAAATGTGACTCTTGACAACAAAAATTACAACCTTTATCAAACTCTAACACAGTTTCACTACTTAAATCCAAACAAGCCTATATTTGACTGTTTGGGTGATTTTCAAAGCTAAACAAAGATTAAAACCATTAGCTTGATTTCGGATCTTATATAATCACTTATTAAGACTAATTAAGCTTTAAACAACAACCCTTACAACATAAAACTCGAAATGACCAAAATGCAATTTTAATCATTAAAGGAAAATTTTATAAACTACAAATTTTAGGAACAACAAACCGATTTCAATGATCAAATACACTTAACTCTTGCTAAATAACACCAAGAAAGCAGATATTAAAGCTAATGAGCAACTTCAACAATGATATGCAAAAGTGATCAAAGGTGCTTACTGAAGCTTCCAAGCTCAAAGCGAGAATCGAACCAATGAACACCCCTATAAACTTACCACTAAGCTACTAACCCAAGGCCATCCATGATTTACCCTGCTCCATTGTGTATATCATTCCAAGTGATTTTGAATTTTCAACTATTTAATTGGTATTTTGGTGATTTTCGATTTTGATTCTAAAGCGATTTTAAATGTTTCTAAAAGCTTGAATGAGCTTTCGGGAGCTTACATGAGCTAACTCGGTCCATACAAACAACTAAAACAACATTTGACCTATTTGAGATTTTTGAAGTAAAATTGCATAAAGCGGATATGAAATTAAAACTTGAAATTAGTTCTTGGAAAATATTCAAATACACTCAAGATACTTAAATAAAGTTATTACAAGCTTGAAATTACACTTAAAGACTTAAAGAAAATAAAAGCGATTAAGAAAATTTTAACATTACACTAGATACTTGATACATTGCTTCTTCTCTTTCCTTTATAGACTTTTCAACATCCCACATGTCTCGAGCTTATCCCACCAATTTCCGACCATTGGATTGCATAGAATCATCAAACCGTCCACTTGTGATTTTGGCGCCAATTTTCTTGAGTAGGTTTTTGGCTTTAAATGGAGTTGGTTTGAGTCAATTAAAGGTTTTGTTGTTTAGAGGAGGTGGAGGGGACAAAGTATGGAGAGGGGAGTTGAAAAAGATGGAAAACCATCTCTGGTTTTGAGGATTCAGGGGTGGGAGAGGAGATGTACAGTGTTTGGGCGGTATTTACCTGGTTTGAGTTTCGTTGACCGTTGGATAATAATACACAGGGGTCGGGTTTGGGCTTAGCTGGGTTTGGGCCTAGATTGGGTAAGGATTGGATTTGGTTTAATATAAGGGCCGGTTTGGTTTAGCTAGTATAAGGACCAAACATGTAAATTATCCAAACCTCAAGGACTGAAAATGACACTTTTCCAAACTTCTCACAAGGACCAAACATGACAAACATTGATAGAGCAAGGACCCTTTTTGCATTAAATCCCATTTTAAAAAGTCCAAGGACTAAATTTGCAAAGTTTTAAAGTTTAGGGACCTTTCTTGCCAATTGACTAAAGATTCATTCAAGGATCATTTTTTACAACTTAGAATACTTCAGGGACCTTGAATGATAAAATTCCACATTTTGATATTCGAGGACTAGATTTGACAACTTTTAAAACTTGGGGACTAAAGCGCCAAATTTGCAAACTTGAATCATTTTCATCGATTTTGATATTTTAGCATTTAAAACACATAAAACACTGATTTGTGATATTTTGATCATTTTGATGCGTTTCGAGTGTTTTCGGATGATTTTGCGTTTAGATTATACAAAAATGATGAGTATTTAAACACTCATCAGTTTTAAATTAAAAGTAAACTAATTTTCTTGATTAATCAAATTTAATCAATGATTTGATTACTTTACGAATTTTGTTGAAAGTTTATCATCATATAAACATGTTTTCTATATAATATGGAACAAATTTGGCAGAAAAAATGTATAAAAACGTGTTTATTGAAAGTGCACACCATATGTTTGATGAAAAGTCTCAATGAGATTTTATAAGTGTGATGCATTAATTTTCAGCATGTATGTTTATTAGTGCATCAAAGTTTGATGAAAATAACATTTTTTTGTTAGATAATAGCATACTGAAATTATTTAAGGTGAATAAGGGTATCATGAAAAAGAGCATATGTTTTAAGACAATATTAGAGCATTAGTTGTTTGTTTGTTTAAGGCATATGTTTTAATATTGTATTAGGGCATCAGTATGTTTGTTTATTTAAGTCATCTGTTTTAACATTGTATTAGAGCAACAATTTGTATGTTTAGTGTGTATGTATTAAAAATGTATTAGGGCATCAATTTTAGGATTCTATTAGGGCATCGAGGTATCATAAAAGCTAATAAAAAAAATAATAAGTTTGTTAGATAAAATCACACTGAAATCATTTAAGCTATGTGTTTGTTTGTTTATTTGTATGTCATAAATGTTATGGTGTGTGATATATTAGTGCATCATTTATTGTTATTAGCGCATCGTGTGATACATTAAGGCATCCTATTGAGTATGATTAGACAATAGGATAAATACGTCGAACGCTGAAATCTGTTTGATCATTTGTGAGAGAGTTCAAACTTAACTTACTTTTAGTGTGTTGCCCGCGAAGAGTACAAAAGCTCTTCAAGTGTCGGAGGGCCAATACTCTCGATGGTGGTAAGTAAAAAATCAGACCATAATATATTTATAAAATTTATATTCTTATCAGTTTTTTGTTCCATATTAACTAACTTGCATATGTATTAGTGTTAGTAAAATTGTGTATATCTTAGCGCATTTGCATTAAAAAAACAACGTATTTGTATGGATTATAAGGATTATTAAACTCATTTGATATTTTTTATATGTTTGGCAATATACTATTGTACAAGGATTATTCAAACTCATATGATATTTTTTTTATGTTGAGCAATATTGAATTCATTTAATATACATTAGGGGTGTTGGGAAAATATACCAATTTGTGTATATTTAGTGCATTTGTATTTAAGAAAACAAGGCATGTTTATGTAGTACTGCATAAGGATTATTCAGTGATGTAGTAAACACTGGGGGTGTTTGGCTATATAATATTTCTGTACATTTTAGTGCATCTGTATTAGAAAAATAATGCATCTCTATGGAATATTAAGCAGTGTTTGGCAATATAATATTTTTTATACATTTTAGGGCATGTGTATTAAAACAATAAGGCATCTCTATGGAATATTACATAATTATTGTTTAACCCATAATCATTGTTTAACTAATTCAGGTTCTATTTTAGCAATAAACATTTGACATGTCCCATCTGCAACTTTCTAGAATGAACGACTTTAGTGACGAAGATGATTTTGTCAGATGAGAAGCTGACATTGGTTCTTGGTTGAACGTTGATGATGATTTGTTACAAGATGATGACTTTATAGGCATCGAAAGGTAGAAGATTTGCGAGGCTTCTCTGGATGTTTTAGATTTCGTAAGAATTTGAAGATAGTCATTGATTATCTTGTAAAAATCTTATTTGTCAGTTTTTTTAGCTTACTATATCTTAGGAGATGTTGTGTTCTGATTGCAGCATCACTCATAAATGTAAAATGCATCTCTTGTACACTCAAGTTAAGTTTATAATAAGATCAATTCGTTTATAACGTGACTAGTTCTTTGTATGTTTATTGCTACATTTTTGTTCAACTATATCTGTAGGTTTATATTTTTGTACTCCCAAATGCACAACAAATGTTTTTTTTTTCTTTTTCTTAATATACAGCTTTAGCCCTTCATCACCATTACATTCAGTAAATGAATTTTGCTTATCATTACATTAATGACTGTGTTCATTCTCATCTATAACTTTAGTGCACCTATTTGAGGCACTTTAATGCATCTGTTTGAGGAACTTTAGTGCATCCGTTTGATGTATTTAGTGCATCCGTTTGTATCATAAAAGCAAAACAAGTTCAATACTTTTAGATTCATGAAATTGATGAAAAGAATGCTCCAAACAAGGATAAGACAAACATGGTTAATGACCAAACAAATATTCAAGTTGATAAGCCTTCAAAGAAAGATTCTATTGAGATACCACCTGTTACATCATCCACTGATAACAACATTCCAAAGAAATGAATGTGATAAAGAGACATATGTATATTAAAACCACAAATATAGAATATGAAACTTTATTATAATGAAATCTTGAAGCTGAAGTCAATTATATACAAAATCTATACAAATTGTATATCTTATTTACTAAGGGAGTTTACAACAACAGATGTAAATAATATTATCTACTTTTCATCTTACACTTATTCAAAACCAATTCCTGTGCGATAGTTTCATAAGTAAGATGACTTTTATGTATGAACGTTCCATGTTGTTCTGTATTAGGTTATGCACTTTAGCATCCACTCCAGACATTGTCAAACATACAAGTACAAGATCAATAAACCATATGCATGTGTAGAAAACATCCGTAAAATACGGAAATTACACACATAAGGGAAACATGATAAAATATGATGCAACTTTACTGCATCTGTTTGATGAAATTTAGTGCATATGTTTGAGTCACTTTAGTGCATCCGTTTGGTCAATTTAATGAATTTCAGGCA
This sequence comes from Chrysanthemum lavandulifolium, assembly GCA_022545495.1. NCBI lineage: Eukaryota > Viridiplantae > Streptophyta > Magnoliopsida > Asterales > Asteraceae > Chrysanthemum > Chrysanthemum lavandulifolium. The sequence goes on from CM040242.1 coordinate 154,281,507, forward strand.
TAAAGTAAAATAATAACTACCTGATTATCACAGATTACAAAAACTATCACTATTAATTAAGATTTCCCTTGATAGGAAACTTTTTCAACTATGGCACAAGTAATTGTAACATACATGTTGCATGTTTTCATCCACCTCGAAAGTTGGGGTTTTCAAGAACTATGTGTCTCCAACCACCGCTAGTCTATGCTCACCCCATGATCGATCTGAAGCGTATGTATGATCCTCGTTACCTGCGTAGGCCCATAGTGTAAGTACGCTTCTTTCATCTTCATATACTACAAGTAAAGGTGGCATATAGAGGTTCATGCATATTTGGTTAATGACTGAATATAGATGTGGAATATTTTCACACATTCAATATACACTTTGGCGACTTTTGACCCATTTGACCCATTTATTTTTTTAACTATTTGTTTTTCATTCTCTTTTACATAAATTGACCCATATATTTTTTTAGATCAATTTACATTGGATATATCATATAGAATCTTTCATTCTTAAGATATAAGTATAAAAAAACCTTAATTAACCAAATAGCTTCAACACTATTTGCTTGTAGGCGGCACTAATCATAGTGAATAAAGTTCACAAGCCTTCAAACAAGAGCAGTCTCAAACGAGTCCACATCCTGATGTACATCTCGATACCCATACAAGTACAAGATCAGTAAACTATATGCATGCGTAGAAAACATACGTAAAATATGGCAATTACATATAAAAGGGAAACATTATAAAATATGATGCAACTTTACTACATTTGCTTGATGAAATTTAGTGCATCTGTTTGAGTCACTTTAGTGCATCTGTTTGGTCAATTTAATGAATTCCAGACATAAAGCAAAAGAAGCACTACCTGATTATCACGGATTACAAACCGATGAAATTCACTGGAATACACAAGGTTAGATCATTGAACACAAGCCCAATCCCCAACACTTTACAATTAGATTTTCCATTATCAGATTATAATTCATGCCTGAAAGGTGGTGCCAGAAACCTTGTTAGACAACCTTGCAAACGACTTCAATACCAAGCTTCGTATAAGCTACAAACTGTACATATATGTTGACAGAATAACAAATATTGTACATAAAATTCAAAATATATATCATGTGACTTTCTAATGGATTATTATCTCTTGTACTTCATTTTAACTTTTGGTAGCAAGAAACAAACATTGTACTTTAATGTTTACAAGCTATTACACTTTACTCTTCTGGATGCAAAAAACAATTGCAAAGGCTTTGAATATAAAAGCATCTCAATAAGCCAATATAGTAACACTAACATCAACTTATCAATTGATTTAACACCCATAAGAAATAAACAATGGCCAAAAGTACTCTTTTTCTAGAGGGTGTTTTACAAAGTGCTTATCCTAGATATTTTTATAATCGAATATTCAGCATTAACAAAACATGCATAATCATTTGAAATATGTTTCTACTATCGAAAGATGTAATATAACCACAGTAAAAAATTAGTGCATCGCAGTTTTAAAATTTCTTTCAGACATTTTATCAAACATTTGGTGTGCAGTTTTTTGTAAACATGTATTCCATGTATTTATTTCTCAATTTCGATTCAAAATAACTATTATATACAATGAATCATGTCAATGAACTCTGAAAATCGTTACATCTATAAACAAAGATGATGATTAACGAATCAAATTTCATAAAAACAAAAACCTAACTCACTATGAACAAAAATTCGTACATATAAAACAACTACAAACACATATATAAGTTTTATGATTGACTTTAAGTAGCAAAAATAACAAATTTATAACTGAATTCAGTTACATACCTGAATTTGATCTCAAATTGATAAATTATGATGAGATGATATTGTGAATCTATAAAAGATATGATTTCGTGTGTTAATTTGATCTTCGATTTGATATGTGTTAAGAAATCTAATAACACAACTGAGAGAAAAAAAGATCGTATCATCGATTGAGAGAAAGAAGAAAATGAAAAAATGAAAAAAATATAGGCATTATATATGAAAGGCGCGAATTTATGAAACCCTCCCTTAAAGAATGAAAGAAAATACATTAAGGTCCCTATAGTTAAGTGGAAAAAAAAAGGAGGAGAAAAGGGGGTGATCTAACGATTGAGATCACTTCTGCCATTTCTCTTGAGATCATCTTTTAAATGATCCAATCTCTCTCTCTCTCTCTCTCTCTCTCTCTATATATATATATATATATATATATATATATATATATATATATATATATATATATATATATATATATATATATATATATATATATATATATATATATATATATATATATATATATATATATATATATATAGTGAGGATCGTATGTCTTGATTTTATTTTTAGTGCGGACGTCAGGACGGATCTGGACCGCCCATTCAGATCGATCTTGACTTTTGTAAAAGTCAAGATCTGCTAACTTCACATGCGCCAATTGACCATGTATAGCGATTTTTTAATTTTTTCCTTTTGAGCGATCCTTCTATTGTTATCTTCTTTCATTTTTTATTTTTGATTTTTCGACCACTTTTTGTTTTCTTGATTATGAGTCTATCGTGATATTAACGATATTATGAGTTCTAGTGTGATATTATGAAGCGTGATATTAAAAATGATGATATTATAAAACCAAGCTGTGATATTAAGTTTTTACATGTAAAATGAACCTTGATATTAAGAAACATATGATAGTTACTATGATATTAACAATTTTATTAAAAAACATATGATAGTTACGGTGATATTAACAATTATATTAAAAAAGAAAAAAAGTTCATGTGATAGTAAAAGAAACCGTGATATTAACATTTTTTATTAAAAAGGAGCGGTGATATTAATAATATTAGTAAAAAAACAAAAAAGTAACGTGATATCAAAGAAAAGTTTGTGTGATATTAACAATTTGTATTTAAAAAAAACTTTCGTGATATTAAGATCAAATCTTGACTTTTGTAAAAAGTCAAAATCGACCTTAATATCACAATACCTTTAATCATGAAAACGATTTTTTTTTGAAATTTTTTCATGATTCTTAAATATTTTCATCCTCTTTATTTTTAATTTTTGATTTTTTGAATTTTTTTTAAAAGCTAATGTGATATTTCCATCCATCCCTACTTAAAAAGCTAAAACCCACCGATCCCTTCCATATATATATATATATATATATATATATATATATATATATATATATATATATATATATATATATATATATATATATATATATATATATATATATATATATATATATATATATATATATATATATATATATATATATATATATATTAATATATAATCTTATTAAAAAGGAAAACTAATAAGTTTATTTACGCCCTTTAAGTTTATTTAAAATTTAATAACTAAAGTTTTATTATATACCCTTTATTTTTTTTAGCCTTTGTCTTTATAAAAATCGACATATATGTATTTATGAGAAAAGTTAAATGTAGATTCAACATTCTCTAAAGATTCAATGAATCAATCCAGACCAACCGTTTTTGATTAAAAAAAAACTTTCACCTTCTTTTTAAAAATTAAATATTTCGCAAACCGTTAATCGTTACTCAAAACGAATCATACAATTGTGACTAGAATTAAATCATCATTCTATAAAGGGGCACTTCTATACACTTTCGACGATTTCTTTTTTGATTTTCTTCTCACGTCTGGAAAAATCACATGTGCTTTGTGTTATAAATCACATGGGATTCTTCTAGAAGTAACTGAATAAAAAATTGAAAAAATAGTCCTTCAAAAGTATATCGAAGTGCCCGTCGTACTTTTCGCAATGATGTATTTTTTTCACTTGACGATTTAACTTTTGCAAGATATTTTATTTTTTAAAAAGAGGTGAAAATTTTATTTTTATTTTGATTAAAAAATACTCTTTCCGTCTCAAAATTATTGTCATGAGACAAGATTCAGTTTATTAAAAGTATGGTCATTTTAATTTTCAACCATTCAAAAAGAATATTCCTTACTAAATTTTCTTTTTTTACTATAAAATGAAAGTGAACAATTATTTTGAGACATCCAAAAAAGGAAATGTGGACTATTATTTTGAGACGGAGGGAGTAAGGGCTAGGATGATTCATTAAATCTTTAGATAATTTTGTTTGTACATTGATTTCAACTCATGTATTTATACACATTTATTTTGCTGAATAAAATTTAGGTATGTTTAATTAAATTGAAGTTAATTTTGTCTTTCAGTTAGCCAATCTGAAGACTCGGTTTCAGAATTTAGCTCTTTTATTGGTCAACTGAAAAATCCATTTTATAAGATTAAAAAAATAAGTTTGGTGATGAGTATTACATCGGTTTGTTGCTGAATTTAACGATATGTTAAATGATGATGCAACGTTGATGTGAAGCTGCGATTCTTTAGTGACGACTCTAATGAGTAATGAATACAATATTTTACTCGTGAATACACTACTTGAAGAATAAATCCTTGCGCGTGAACACATAGGACCTTTTCAAGCCTTCAAACACACAACCATGGCGGCGACTTTTAGGACGATCAATAGAAACTTTATTATTATCAACTTATCATAACATCCCATCAAGTATAATTACATGAAAACATTCTACTTATATATAACATTCACCAACTTCATGTTGTGACTTATGAAACACACGTTTTATACTCGTTTAACGCGGCCATTACACTTTCATATAAATAACTCACGTCGGCTGCTTATCTCTACCTCAATTATTTTCATTTCAAAACACATAAACAAGAAGCAACTTTTTTGTACTAAAAATACCACCAGTTTGAAGCACCATAAGTGACACGGCCGTAATTTCCTACACCGCTTGAGACTGAGAATGTCGCGACAATTCGTACGTAGTGGTGTTGCTCCTAGGTTGATACCGAAAAGAGGACAAGTCATAAGAAGCAGCTTGAAAGTTGTCATGTCTTACATTTGTTGTTGTCTTGGAAGTAAGAATACCCGTTTGAGAAAGTCGTCAAAAGTTTCAGCTAACTATTGATGTCGATAATTAGCTTGTGGCATCATAAGCAAGAATGAAATGTTGTCATTGATAAGCGTGTGCTTCATAAGCAAGAAACAAAACCAATACTTTCTTTTTGTTTATATAAATGTTTAACGATAATATTTGACTTGCAGTGAAATAACTTGTACGATGAATGAAATGTTTTGTATTCTAAGTACAATGAAACACGTACACTAACTCTCCAAGTATTCAGATAGTTTCAGTATGTTACTCCCAGAAATGTATTTAGGAACGTTAATTGAACTACGTTCATGCTCTAATATTATGACACAAATATGCAACTCATGTTTAGATCGACGACATTGATGTTAGAGGTTAGTTGTTGGACAATTATGATAACAACCCGAAGTTCGATCGCGGAATGCTAGATCGCAAGTTGTATCAAGCACTAGTATCGAACACGAGAAACTACAAAAAACCGACAAGAATATGTGCTCGCTATAGCATCGTACCAAGCCTTTTTTAAATCACCTAATAAAGTTATTATAACGAGAAAGAAGAATAACTAACTAGCATCCCCTCTCATATCTATTTATAGAGATGAGAGGTAGAAACCTCTTCTAAGTCAAACATAAAACTTCTTAGTAGTATAAAAAAGGTCTTTCCTTGCCTTGCAAGGCATGCTTAACTAACCCTAGTTATAGTTTAGTCCTAATCTAAATTACGATGTACACGTACTTAAACTCCCATGTTTAAAGTTACTCCTAATATAATATTGAGGTCCACATATGTTGCCGTGTTGTTTATATATATGTTATGCAATAATTCGACAAAAGTAGCTTCACGTATATATAAGGCAGCAACGACGTCATATTAATTCTACATCGTCTATATTACGTAAACGGGATGTGAAATTCGAAAATGTCATGCATGTAGACATTGAATTCAAACACCTACTCTTAGTTTTTCTAGATATAATTTCACATCAAATAAGATAATTTTTGTAAATATAAGATTTACGTGCGTCACACATATAATTGAAACATTTGTTTAGTTGGGTTTGACATTAATTACACGCTTTGTTAGCGAGTGAGAAGCGTTACTATCTGAAGATCCAGTCTCACGACATTCTATTTGACTTCAGCTCGATATATATCAATTTTATATGCTTTTCTACCTTTTTAGTAGTAACTAAAATAAGTTCATATAACAAATGGATGTACGCATTTGTTTAAGAATATAAATAAGGATTGTCTTAGGTCTTGCAAGACCTAACAGTTAAAGCGAGGACCACAAAAGGTACCGAAAAATATTTTTATTGAAAAATGTGGGTCCTGAGTCTTTAAATTATTTTTTCGTGTTTTTGTGGGTTCTTCTTAACCTTGTAGGTCTTCTTGGGACACCTGGTTAGACAATCCCTATAAATAATATAAAAAATTAAGTCAGCAATTTATTCTATTTTATATTTCAAAAGAGAATCAATATGTGTTTCTTTAATTACTAACCTTGCTTAAATGATTGTCTAAGCATATATGGTTACTGTAGCAATCTTGAGTCTCTCCTCTAATTCGAAAGTCAAATTAAGTGAAACAAAATTGATAACTGAATTACAATCTGTCAAAAGACTCTATTTAATTTGTGCGATGTAAAAAACATGATGAACAAGAAAACTTGACATCATAGCAACTAGATGAGGAAAAGTTTACGCAACTTTTGTCATCATAAATTTGTAAATATTTTTCAGCTACTACAGAGGCTAGCCACAATATGGTAGTCGACTAGTTGGTCGACCGACACCCAAGTCGGTCACCATTGCTGTGGGTAGTCAGTCGTGCGTTGGTCGAGGCTTTTTTTTCACTCGTATAGCCGACCGATTGGAATTCTTCCTCTATTTGCATTTTATGACAGTTTGGTTTTAAGAAAAAAAAACTTTTAAAATTTAAACACTTTTACACTATAAATAACCCACCTATTTCATCATTTTATTCACAAATTCAAACTACAATTCTCTTATATACATTCAAATACATTCTCTCAAATCTACATAATGTCTTACGAGCTATTTTTTGCCACTTCATCTTCGGACGATGAACATGAAGTTACTAGCGAGCTTGCAATTTTTACGGAAGCTTGTTGGGAGGCTTTTCAAGCGTCAAAGCCAAAACTCTCACAAAACCAAATTGAGAGGGATCGTTCCGGTGCTCATAATCGTTTAGTTGTGGCTTACTTCTTCGAACACCCAGTGTTTGACGAAGCAATATTCCGTACGCAGTTCCGAATGAGCCAAACACTATTCACAAAAATTGTTCTAGTGGTAACCGATCATTCTTATTATTTTCAACAAACTTCTAGTTGTTCGGGCATACTTGGTATTTCCCCATTGATGAAGTGTACTTCGGAAATTCGTCAATTGGCATACGGAGCCAATCCTGATGCTCTAGACAAATATCTGCAAATGGTGCGACAACAGCTCGTGAGTGTCTCCAAAAAATTTGTGAGGTCATCATGGAGTTATATAGTGAGGAGTTTTTGCGAAAGTCAACATATACTCACATTGAAAGACTCTATGCTTATAACTTCCAAAAGTATGGGTTTCCTGGGATGATAAGAAGCAATGATTGTACATATTGGTCGTGGGCGAATTGCCCACAAGCTCATAGAGCTCAATTTGCTAGAGGCAATCACAGATCAAATCCATTCATTTTATTGGAAGTGATCGCCTCCCAAGATTTATGGATTTGGCATGCGTTTTTCGGTGTCTCCGAGATGAATAATGACGTGAATGTTTTACGTCAATCGCCTGTTTTCAATGATCTCAAATCTGGGAGAACACAGATGTTCCGTTCGTTGCTAACAACGTGACTTATAAACGGGATATTATCTTACTGAAGGGATATATCCGGAATGGTCCATTCTTATTAAGTCCATAAAAAATCCAGGGACGAATGATCACAAACAAATATTATATAAGACGAAGCATAAAAAAGTAAGGAAAGATGTGAAATGAGCTTTTGGTGTACTAAAGAAGAAGTGTCTAATGATTAAACATACAGCTATTTGTTGAGTTCTTTAGCTAAGAAGATCAAGAATATTGATGGTCACATGATCCGTTCATGTAAAAAATCTATTAGGGTCCATTTGATCCTTGATTTGCGTACAAGGTCGGTTCATTTTGTTGAGCAAGAGAAGCATGGAGTTGTAGAATAGGCTACTAATGTGCCACAGCAACGTGAATCACATCAATGTGATTTTACATCACCTGTTCAAAAAGTTCATTTTAGTGATACAAGGTTTGAACAGGCGTTCACTTTAGAGAAGAATACGGCGACTACTGGTACTCCAATGTCGTCCAATATGCCTTCTAATAAGGCTAATGTGAAGCCTAATGATGTTTCGATCCCAACATCTTTTGAGCAGGTTAATGTAACGAACAATGAAGACCATGTGGAGCCGATCTCACATGTGACTAGTCTACCTTCTGGTGTTGATGCAAGTTGTGTTTGGACTGTTGGTTCTCAACCAACTGTTGTGCCTATGTCTGAAGTATCTAAACCACATGTTTACGAGGTTGCATCTTGTAAATGTCATTCGAATGTTTTAGATCAGTCTCAACGCACAAGTGAGCCTACTATGAAGCCGAATTTATATGTGGGTACAATGGCTACTGATCCTAAGAAGCTTAAGGCGAATTTTTGTAGGATGGAATCAATAAAAAAAAGAATTGGAGCAGACCTTACGGTTCCAATAAAATTGGTTGAAGAGGTAAACAATCGTTTTAAAAACACTCTTTATGGTTATTTTCTTGGTAAACGTTTCACTTTTTTAGTCGTTGAATATTACGTGTGTAACATGTGGGCTAAATATGGTATTCAAAAGGTAATGATGAATGCAAAGGGTTTTTATTTCCTTAAGTTTACCTCTAAGAAAGAAGTAGAAGATGTTCTTGAAAACAAGTCGTGGATGATTAGGAATGTGCCTATAATTCTTAAATCTTGGACAGTGAATACTAATTTACATAAGGAGGATTTGACTAATGTTCCGGTATGGGTTAAATTTCACGATGTTCCCCTTGGTATGTTCTCAGAGGATGGTCTTAGCCTCTTAGCCACATTGATTGGTACACCAAAAATGTTAGATTCTTACACTAGTCAAATGTGCCTGGAATCATGGGGATGGAGTAGTTTTACTAGGTGTTTGATTGAAGTTAAGGCGGATGAGGTTCTAAAGGAGAGTCTTACTATTGCTATACCCCTACTTGATGGATCGGGTTTTACTATGGAAGAGGTCGGGTTGAATATGAGTGGAAATCGTTACATTGTGGTGATTGTAAAATCTTTGGAAATACTTTGGACAATTGCCCAAAATATGTCCCTGCTCCAACTCATGCTACACCTAGTGATAATGATGGCTTCCAAGTGTACACTAATAAACGAAATATAGGTAATCGTCAAATGGATAAATATGGTGGTGCGAAAGGAGGTGGAAGAATGGGTATTTATGTTGGTACCAAGGTTCAATATATTCCCAAACTGTACACTAGTTCTTCTAAGGTGGCTACTTCTAAACGTGGAAATACAAATCCAAATGCCACTACCAAGGTACAGTCGAATGTGTCTAATAAAGGCAAGGAGGTCAACACGTCCAACAAGTATGATGTTTTATTCGAATATTTGCTACTGTTTCTGAAGATACTAACGTGGAGGGCAAGGCTTCAAGTTCGAGCAAGACTCATGTGGAAGTGAATACATGTACCAATAGAGGTGGGGACTCGTTTGTGGAAGGGAACACGGATAATGAAGATGAAATGTATGAGAACTACGATGACATTGCAAATTTTATGACTTCATCAAATTCAAAGGCTAATGCGGGTCCTATGGGAGACTTCACGGTGCAAGGCCGCAAAAAGAAGTAGTTATGATGCGTTTGGTATGCTGTCATGAATGACAATGGGTATGAGTTTGATAGTAGTGGTGGGTCCCTCACCTATGAAAGATCCATACCTAGCCCTCTTGATGTATATGGAGTATGGATTTTATCTATCATTCATTACTATAGTGGTGGGCCCCCTCATCTTAAACAAACACCTTTAATCACTTTCATAGTCATAGTCTCATTCCCATAGTGGGATACCAAACGCACCCTCAGTTGTTTTTTGTTTATGGCATGTCATAAACAAATTTTATTGGTTTTATGTGAGCTAGTTGTTTAGCTTTGTTAGTGTAGGTTCGATGCACATGTGGTGTGTTTGTTTAGCCTTAATCAGGCCATGATGTGGGAGTCACCTACATCCTTGTACTTCATAATTTTTTGGTTTAGTATAGTTTATCGGGTGGAAAACCCTTTACCCAAAAAAAGACAGAAGTCGACTATCAGATATAATGTACATATGCATCATATTACATAATATGATAATTCATGACAACGGGGTGGTGCTATCTCTCACATTTTTTTAGGGGAGCAACACTGTGATTTTGATCATAAAAAAGCATGAAAAATCATTGGAAATTACTCGGAATATGGTCAACAGACAAACTCATCTAAGCCAAAAAGCAGTTTGGTGAAAGACATTTGGCATCGTGAAAATCAACACTAGTTTAGTCATTTTATTATTGTAATGTTTTAATTTTGTTTTAATTATTATGTAATGTTTTTATTATTAATGAAATTTAATTTTGTTGTTAAAAAAAATTGAAAAAAAAGGTGAAGGTCGTCCTTACAGGAGGTCCTTACTGTGTACAGCCTAATCCTCTTGTATTTTATTTATTGTGCTAAACTTTCAGACTTTTGAAAAATGTTATTTTATGTTTTGTGGATTTTATGTTTTTGTGTTTAATAAACATTGTTTATAAATACATGATTTTCACTTCTTTGCCTAATTTTTTTTAACATGTGGCTATGTAATATATAAAGTAAACTGCAAAAAATGTCCTTTAACTTTCTGATTTTTGCGAGAAATGTTCTCATTTTAAAAAAAATGCGAGAAATGTCTCTAACGTTTCATTTTTTCAAGAATAGCCCGTTAACGGTTACTGTAGTTTCAAAATCATGATTTTGGCTAACGCTCGTTACTAAACCCCATTAGTTAGTCATATCGTGCATTCCACGTAAAGGTAATTTCGTCAATTCACTATTCCCCCTTTAACACCCACCTGCTACCACCCCAGGCACGATAATCTACGAGGACATTTTTTGCAAATAAACTTAGTCATGTATAACACATTAACACGATCAAATCACACACAAAAACATTCTATCTTCCTTCAACCGATTAAATTACACACCCACAAACACATACCATGGTAGTGGTTTCCCCACTTTTGGAAGATTCGAACTCCTAAGTTTCCGACCCACGAGCTTTGTTTTGTTTACGGTAAGCTTAAATGTTTTAAGTCGTCATTTTTTTCTTATTTGAACATGCATGTGTACATTGTTGGATATGTGATTTTCATACTTTTAAGTTGTTATTTGTTTTTTTAACCAGATTCGAATGGTACACTATTAACTCTGAAAATCCACCACAATGGGGTCTTCACAAATCCACCAAACCGAAAATATTGGTTGGGATATATAGCCTATGTTGACCTGATTGATGTTGAATATTTCTGCATTCAGGAGTATGTTGGGATGTTAGATGCACTAGGACTAGGGGATGATAGTACTCTGTTCTCATATTTTAGGATCCCTGGGGAATCTTTGGATCATGGGTTGGTCCTATTGATGAGTGTCGAAGATGTCGTGAAAATGTTTAAATACATACATTGGTTTAAGAAAATAGAGGTTTATATTGAAGAAGGTATTTCATTAGCCGAGCAGTATTTGTTGGACATGAGGAATAGTCATGGTAAGGGCGTCATGACTGAAGATTTAGAGGATGGTGATGTCGTTAAAGAATCTGAGAAAGCTGGTGATTTGTGTTTGCTAGAGTGGCATGGTGGTACTGAAATAGTAAAGGAGCAAAAACAGGGTAATACTTCAAATCATGCTTCATCTAGTAAGGTTGGATGCATGGATGTTGAGAATTGTTGTTTCGTAGATTAAGATGATGATGAGCTTGTTAATCCAACACCATGGTCTGATGAAGGGAAGAACAAAATAAGGGCAAAAAGGTTGAGTGGTAAGTACGAGTTCAGAAACATCTTGTTCAAAATGGAATTCTTAATAGACGATGGGTATGACCAAATGAAGGAGAAGCTAAGAAAATAAACTAGGGAGAGTCAAGAAGAAGTTGTGGCAAATATGAATCAAACTATTGACAACATTATAAAGAAATTTAGTCAAAAGGATGCTGGAAAGGCTATAGGTGAACCTGAACTTGAACAGGGTTTGGAAGGTGAGTCAGAGACATGTAAAAAGGATGATTTCTTCAACAAAGAAATTGAAGTTGATTGGTTAGATGATCAATCATACAATGGAGTTTATCAACATGCAAAGATTGATATGTTGCATGGTGAGGTTAGAAGCAATTATTTAGAACGTTGCTTTTCTACACAATGAACTCAAAGATGAAGCTATAGTAGTTGCTAATTAAGCTCTAAGAGTAGTTGTTGAATAAACTTTGGAAATGGCAAACATTGAAGCTCCAGCTGTAGATTTTTCATCTGCCAGTGTGACCTCTGGTATAGAAAAGAATAAAAAAAGGTTTGATCCAAATGAAAAAGATGAGAAGGCAATGGAAGCAGAGGAAGAGGTTGATTTCAAGTAAGGAGGGAATGCTCAAGGTCATGACAAGGCAATGGAAGCATAGGAAGAGGTTGATTCCAAGTAAGGAGGGAATATTCTGTTTATTTTATTTATCTTATGGCTTAGGATGTTTTTTTTGGAACAAGTTAGTTTACGTAGGTCGAATAACATTTTTGTGTTGTGTCTAGCGGTAGTTTGTGAAGTATGTGTATGTTTATAAACAAGTTGGGTTATGTATGCATCACCTGTGTTTAGCACATATTATTTGGAGTTACTCATATGTCGTTACATATGTTTAGCACATTTGACATGTTAATTTGGTGTTTTACTTAATGGTTGACTACTAAAGTCAATGAATGGTATGCATGTTCACAAATGATTATGTTTATGTTGAAACTCAAGTGGTTGACTACTAAATTCAACAAATGATATGAGATGGTTAGTTTTAGATAAATATGTGTAAGATTTAGAGACACATTGCAATGGATAAATGAGTTGGAACTCGTTTTTATGTTTAAATAAATAGGTAAGATTCAGAAATACATGGAATTGACAAATGGGTTAGAACTTGTTTTAGTTTGTCATTTCATGAGTAAGATTTAGAAACACATTGGACAATAACACCAAATTCAAATCCTACAGAACTATACAATAACACAATAAGGCTTTGGACAGACCTCACCAAAACAAGTTTCACTGGTAACCAAAAGATACATAACAGTTAACCCTAAATAAGACTTGAGCTTCTTAAGCCTAGAGCTTCTTGGGGGCAGGCACATACCACTCCATCATGTTCTTTCTTGAGTAACCCACCTTTGCGCCAAGACCAAGTACAATATTTGTTATTCTTTCCAAACTTTTTTGGTCTTTTAAGCTCACTTGCAGGAGCTCTAAGAACAAGTGAGCCAATAGTTTTGGAAGTGGAAGACTTAGAATTGGTAGGCTTTCCCTTCTTCCCTTTCCCAAATATGGAAGCATTTCCCTTCCTCTCCCTCCCCCTTGAAGTGCAAGCCTTGGAAGTGGAAAACTTAGAAGTGGTAGGGTTTCCCCCCCCCCTTTTTCTTTAGATGTGGAAGCCTTTCCCTTCATCCCCCTCCCCTTAGTGCAAGTCTTGAATGTGGTAGCCTTTGGTGGTATGTCCATTTCTTCATCCTCACCACTAGATGATATATCCATTTCTTCATCCTCATCACTGGATGATATGGCAATCACTTTTACAACACAGTCCATACCTTTATTCCCCATCCCCATCTTTGCTGGTTTGCCCTAACACACCCTTTTTCAAAAAACTCTATCCTTTTTTCATGACCTTCCAGTTTTGCATCAACCCTAGTCCCGTTTTCAAGATACTCTATCTGTTTTTTATGATCTTCCATTTTTGCATTGACCTTACTCCCATTTTCAGTATCTTCACAACCCTCATCAAGTTTCCCCTTTCCCTTATTCCTGTTTTGAGTATCTTCACAACCCTCATTAAGTTTCCCCTTTCCCTTATTCTTGTTTTTAGAATCTTCCCAACCCTCATTAAGTTTCCCCTTTCCCTTATTCTTGTTTTTAGAATCTTCCCAACCCTCATTAAGTTTCCCCTTTCCTTTATCATCTTTATATTGGCATCATCGTATTAGGTAGACCATTAACATATTATGATAATTGACAAAGGGACTAAATACATAATAATGATCATTTGTAGACTAAATGTGTAATACATACAAATCAAAATCAATGAAAAAGAATACACTGACCTTTCACGACTTCGGGTTCTTTGTGCGCATATTCCCATAATTATTCAAGAATCTCATTAGACATTTCATTCATTTCCTTCCATGTGTCCCTATATTTAGCCTGAACAAAAACTACCATATCATCGGTAAACTCAAAATTGCTCCAGTCCTTGTCTGCCATTGTACGAAATGGTGTGAAAATTGATCGACTTTTGGTATGTAGTAGAGGAGTGTGTGAGGATTATAGCTGGAAAACACGGGTTGTGCAGCTATTGGGTAGACACAAGTGCGAAGTTAGGGTTTTACTTAAGTTTCACACTTGCAAATTATGTCCCTTGACTTAAGTATTTGGTTTGACTGAAATGGGCCATATCTTAGCTTCACGTGTTTCGATCAGATATCTTAACTTTTAGTAGTCAATGGTGTTAGGTCACCATAAGTTAACACAAGAATCAATATGTAAGAAATAAGATGAAAGAAAGATTGGTTGAACACACACACAATACACACGTATAAATATGAGAACTTTAGGCGTAGGAATATATGTGAAATGAACAACCAACCTTCAAATGAAGGTTTACACAAGTATTTATAGGGGAAGGGAGCTAGGGTAACATGTCTAGTCCCTTCCTTACTTATTGGGCTTGGGCCAAGACTCATGGGCTTTCTACATAAGCCTTGCCATTAATACAAACATAAAAGCCTAGTTTAAGCAACCTATTACATACTAATTACTAACACTTGAAATACAAGTTAGGAGTGATTCCAACAATCTCCCCCTAAGTGTTAGTAGTTAAGTGATGACTCTAGCAATCTTGGATAGGTTGTTGGTGTAGATGTAATAGCTGTTGCCTTGACGTCTTCTGACATTCCTCTTTCTTGTAAGAAGAAATGTCTTGATTCCAACAATCTTCCCAGTGTGAGGATCTTGTTTCCTTTGAAGTTTTCAGCTTTGACGTCTTCGTAATCTTTCTTCTTTGTTCTGGAGTGGAAATGGTGATGTTATGATGTTGTTGTCTACATCAGGTCTGCTTCGTTGCTCAGGCGTCTCCACGTCTTTCTCCAACATGCTCACACGCTCTTCGACGTTGGACTTCAGTTTTGATGTAGTTCTTTTAGTCTTTAAACTTTGTAGATTCTTTGGCATTGAAGAAGAATCATTTTGACTTTTGTATTGCCTTTCGAGAGAACTTCAATTTGTGTTGTTGTTGGTATGAGCATGTGGAGAATCCAAGACGATCATCTCCGGGAGCATCCATAAGAAAACATAAATTGGTTATTGAAAACGCCAATCGATCAATGTGGTTGTTTCTTAGAGAATTGGCCACTACGATTGTTCTTGATGAATGTCTTGATTCTATTCACCTTGGTCGGGCGAATCGACCGTCCGAATCCCATAAGGGACGATTGGCATTACATTGAACAAGTTCATGTAATGACCCCATCTTCGGACTCGATTCTTGCAAGGAATCTCTATAGCGGATTTCCGGCGACTTACAAGTTCGAACTTGAGCGTGTTAATGACATAGTGTGAAAACACATCTCTAATTCTTGCAAGCGTTGTTCTGAACTGGAGTCCCTCAAGTAGGATAACATGATTTAAAGTACACCTCTGATTCGGTGAGTCGAGGTACACCAAGCATCACCCATGGCGTAGACCGTTTGATACAACACTAAGCGTAACCCACAAGGAGTTCTTGGGCGACTTGTCGAAGGTGTTTGATGTTGACCACGGCGGGGTTTCCATTCAATCACTAAGGATCACAATGTGAACCCTCATAAATGTTCTTGACAGTTGCTAAGATCGTGAGGACTCGATAATGTATCACTTGCGTCCTTAATGTTGAGCGATAAGTGATGAAATGTCAAGTGTTCTAAGAGATCTTTTGATGAATCTCGTGGCCCTAGACTCAATAGTGCGCTTTGGTTTTCATGAGCTGAGACTAGGGAGAGGGTCTCCTTCTTCAATACCAACAATCTCTAAGAGAAAGTCGATAGTTTACGTAGGGTTCCCTGTGAGAATGAAACAAGCTTCTGATGAGAGAAACTTGAGTGGCTAAGAAGGTTTAGTGCATGCGTCACTAGGTCCATGACGACTTTAATCTTCAATACCGGTATCATCTAGTGACAACCAGTAGCATATGTATTGAACCCGTAGTCTGCCCTAAGTTGAATAATTTAGAGGGCTATTTCTTTTCACCCTTTCCTTTACTTTTCTTTTTAATTTTTCAACTCCTTCGTTCTTCGATTCTCATTTTCTCCTTTTTTATTATCATACCTAAGGACTTCTGAATACTAACTATTGGTGGTGTCCTTAGGTAGATCCCTCCGGCTCTGGCGGATCATAGGACATTTATTCCTAAACTTAGTCACCTTATAACTCCTTGACTATCCTATGTTGCCATAAAACCATTTTTTCGAAAATCTCTCAAAGTGTTTATGAATTAAAACATGTTTGTAACACTTCGAGAGTTTTTCATTTTCAGAAATACTCCCCCTCCACACGTTCTTAAGTATTTTGATAGAAATCTGCATGGTGAGGGAAGAGCTCGCACTTTTTGAACTCGACTCAAGATAGACAATTCCCCGCGAGACACGGTTATGTTGCATAGTTAAAGAGATGCTTTTTTAGCTTTTAGGTGACAACTAGCTCTAATAACTACCTTGAAGATGTGGACAAACCTCGAAAGGTTGTCAAACCCGTCAAAGATTATGTCTATCAGGAGTTTCTCGAATAGGTACGATCTACTCGGATAAGTCTTGGTAGACAAATCTTTTCGATGTATGACAGTTCAGATCTCGTCAATTCATGGGTTAAGTCTTAGAACATGATGATTCAATTGAAATCCAACATATTTGTATCACACAATTTTTCTCTCTCTAAAAAATGGCATATAAATGTTATTTTTGATGAAATTTTGATATCGAATATGTCCATTTCGAGTTTTGTGGGAAGATTTCTACGAAGAACAATTTGTGAACAAAGATTTTGTTGATCCCAGTTGAGCAAACGATCTAATATAGAAACTGACTTAAACAAAGACTGATTAAGTATCACGCGGAATTTAATACTTAATCTTAAGAAGAAGAACAATGAACATTCAACACCTCAATATTATTATTAATACGAATACTCTAACCAGTATTAGGGTTTTACAACCTTGAAGTGTATCGACCTTAGATATATAAAACATAATATATCTAATCTAACCTAGGACCTCCTTTTATAATCTAAGGAGTCCTTTACATAATACAATACGTAACCTACAAGATAAATATCTTTTCTATATTTATCTAATACAAAATACTAAACCGACTATACAAAACTAGCGGTGGTTATATTACAATATCCGTGGTTACACAATACTACTAGCAGCGGTTTTGTTTTCATCGATGGTTCCATTCTTACGTCCGTGGTTTTATCAACTCGTCCGTAGTTCCAACACTTAGAATAATTCTTGATCCAACGAACCAAAACCCAACAATCCTCCCTAAACTTGATACATTCAAATAGAATTCTCAAGTTTCCTTTAAGCTCAAAACATCCGAATTGGAGGATGTAGCCAAACACTTACTAGATTTAAGAATTTTCTCATACTTCAAAGACAAATTGTAAGCTTGACCATCATAGGGCATCAACATCTTGATAATACCGGGCTTCATCATCTCGAGTAATAACTTCGGATACTTAGTCAATTGAGGATAATCACCTTCTACAAGCATATGAATAACTTTTCCGAAATAGTTAACACATGAACTCCACAAGTTTGATATAAAACCATTACGTAACTTGTCCATTGCGAGTCCTTTCCATTCGGGTTCATCATGAGTAGGTTCAAATAGAATCTTCAAGTGATTATAAATCATTCTCTCATGATAATCATCCGGTTGCACATCACCAAACTTATTCCTATAAAGCTCCCAAAGATGCATCAAATCATCTCTATCAAATCATCAAGCATCTGTGAAAATTTATTATACTCGAAACTTCATTATTGAGTCTTTGAATTTTCCAACATCCTTTACTTCCTTTAAGCTATACTCATAAAAGATAATTTGATTACCATCTTCATTCACTTTCAGTCTTTTAGAATCAGATGTCTCCTGAATCTCAGATTTCCTCTTTAGATTACTTTTAATCCACTCTTCATCCTTAGGAGTAAAATTCTCATTATTAATCCTCATACACATCAAATAAAGCTCATGGATTCTTTCAAATGAACATTTACTAAGATTATCAGGAATATGTATTCTTGAATTCTTAATAATCTTCATCAGTACATTCCTCATCTGTGCAATTGTAGGAGGTTTCTTTCTTATAACTTGCTTCCTTTCTTTACTAATCCTCCTTGCCCATTCACCCAACATTCTAGCTCTTTCCTCATCATCTAACAATGCCCATTCTTGAGTAGTATACTCATCCTTTATTTGATTAGAAGCCTGAAGATAATTTTGTGATTCATACCATGTTGCTAACCAATTTTTATTAGCCTCCTCTTCATCTTGCTTCCTTTTCTCTAAAGCTGCTTGTTCTTCAGCTACCATCCTTTTTACATATTCTGCATCATAAGCAATCTGTTCTTCTTTACTTTTAAACTTCAATTTTTGTTCTGCAATTCCTTTACCCTTTCCAATGTCTAATTGAGCCACCTTTATCCTCAAAGGCTCACCAATAACTAAGCTTTTACTTTTGGGTTTGTTTGCAGTAGGTTTAAGAGACAAAAAAGGTGCAATGATTGGTGAAGAGTTAGTTGAGGTTTTGCTTAGATTGATTAATGTACTTGCAGCTTCTTTCTCAACTTCTTTAGATTTGGGTGGTAATACAGAGAGAGTTGTAACAATGGTGGAAGTAGTTATGATAGCAGTGGGTACAATTGCCATTTCTGAAACTGCAGCAGTGGTTTCAACAAAACTATCCATGGTTGCAGACACACTAGCAGTGATTGTGGTTGTGTCCTGCATCACTTCATCTTCTACCATAGTCTTCAGACTTTCAAGAACAACCTCATTCCCATCTTTATCAGATACCAAAAATTCTTGATCTCCACTATCAACATCTTCTTCTATAGATACATCTACAGCTTCCCCTGAATTCATGCCTTCACTCCTCCCCTGTTTGGATACATTCTCCAAATTCAGAGCTGGAGAGGAGACCACCTTCTTTTTCATCTTCCTCATGGTCCTCAAAACATCAACCCCAGGTCTTCTTACTTTCTCCAAGACAAACATCCTATGCTTCAGCCTGCGAATTTCTTTACCCTGAAACACACCCAACTCTTGAAGACTTGAGATTGTATAGTCCATTTTAGCACATTTAACCATCAATTCATTAAAACGTTCGAGAATATCCTCCCCACTTCGACCTGTGTTAACTGGTCCGAGAGGTGGTTCATTGGAAAAGTCATCATGTACCAGCTTAGGATCTGTCAATTCAGTTCATGTTCTAAACTATCCTCATCACTTGATGTGTTAAGCGCTCGAGAGTGAATCCTTGGATAAAGTAAACATAGCAATGCACCTTGCCTAATCGACTATGCACCTGTAATAGCCAGTTGGCTAGGATTCCTCCACTGTGTTAAGTTCCAAGGAACTCTCCACATTAGGAGTTGCCAAAGGTTGGGTCTTAATTATGTTTCCACTATCCCGACCCGACATCTAAGCATGAATCGATGGTGAAGCCCTTCCAATCATGTCACCTCCACACCGTGTGACAGCCTCATCAACAACACCACTAACACCAGCCTGAGGTAGCTTGGTGCCCTTCGTTCTCCTAGGCCATACAATTGGTTTAACAGTGGTTTGAGTTTGACTAGAAGTAGGTTGAGATTCACTAACAGTGGTTGCAAGTGTACTATCAGTGGGTTGAAGTGTACTAGCAGTGGGTTCAGTGACTATAGATTGTTCCTCAAAACCTGCATCAAGCTCATGAATAACAAGCAAAATAATCATATGAGGAAACAAAGGAACATCCCGTATTTGAACATTTGGCTTCTGATTCATCATATGTGCAAAGACCTTAGGAAGCATATAATGCACTTCATACTCCGTAGTATGCTCAACAAGTTCCTTTTTATGACTTTCCACAATTAGTTGAACAAACCTAGGATATAAATAATATTTACCCTTCTTCCTAATGTTCTGTACAAGTCCCACATAAATCATCCTAGACCAATTAAATTTCCTTCCATCAGACAAACAAATAATAGCAATAGCAATTTTGGAAGGAAAATCATTAAATCCAATGGTCTTATTACTCATACACATCAACAAGGTGTGAATCAAAAACTTCCATTGTTGTGAAAACAAATTCTTAAAAAATTGTAACTTATCACCCCTGTGTGTATAGCCTAACCTTTCTAAACCAGCAACTATCTCAACATCTGAAAGATTATCAATACCATCAACATCATCAAACTTCAAAACCCTTCTAATGATCTCCTCATTAACCAAAATAGCATTCTCATCTACAACAGTGCTAAACACTTCTACTCCATCGACCTCCTCAAGCTTAGCATTCCTCCAGGCCCGATGAATATAGGCTTTAAGGATGGTTGGTGTGACGGTTAAGGCATAGTGAATAGGGTCGTGAATAAGGAAATCAATCATTTGATAAAAACCTTCAGATCTATTGTTTTTTATTAGATTAGCAACAAGGTTATGTGTGTTGGAGTACTGGTCCGACATTATGATTTATGACTGGTCTGATGTGGGATTTGTGAATTATGCAAAGGAAAGGGATTAGGGTTGATATAGAGCGCCAAGTTGAAGTGATTTGAAAATCAATTAAATGATCCATCCCTGATTTGGGGAGATAAATATGCGTTCGCCAAAGTGACCAAACAGCCCCTGAAGTATCAAAAAATAAGCAGCATGCTATCAGTGGTTTGAAAACCGCTATCCGTGGGTTGAAACATACGAGCAGTGGATACAGTGTTTCACTCCAAACAGTTGACCAAGAGAAACAGCAAGCAAATCTGTGTCTAAAGAAATGATATCTCACAAAAATATGAAGGATTTCACAATCATTTTTTTTAAACACTAGCAGCTAAAAACATCACAAGGTCCAATGTACAACAATCCTTCATACCTGCAAGTCACAAACAAGAACCAAACACAGAGAAGAGAGTTAATGTTAGCAGTGGTTAGAAAAAGATAGAAGTGGTTCCATAGACTTATCAGTGGTTAGCCAGTGTGCTAATATCTCAGTCAATATGGTCAACTTCTAGTATTAACTCAAAGTCAGAGTCAAAAGACCTCATTAACTCCTTAACCACTTTAACCTTCCCCTCATTTACTTACTAATACCATATCTCTGCCTATAAAAGAATTCCAAATCCTAGAAAACACACATATCAATTAAACCAAAACCCGAATTCCTCCAAAATCCACAATCAACAACAATCATCATGTGGAATCAACCAGAAGTTATTGATCTAACATCCTCCTCCTCATCCTCATCATCATCATCATCAAGTGAAAATTCGAACCCATGGCGTCTGTACCTTCCTCCACAAGAACTACGACCTAGAAAATCCCCATTTCCTCCTTCACCTAAAGATGATAGTGTGGTAGATCCTAGTGAGTCATCAAGAGGTTCAGATGATTCTACTGAGCGCCTAGAACCAACCTTCAATAGTTTGGTTAGAGAGGAAGCAGAGAGAGGACAACCTTCAGCATCCCAACCCCAACCAAGGCCACGTGCCAGAAATCCACCAATCCCAAAGGATAGACAGGTGGTTCTTGGTCTTCCTGCACCAGGTTTTGGTGCTTCTTCTCATATCGGTAAGGGAAAGGGTAAAAGGAAGATGGAGTGATGCTTTATGGTGGAACAAGTAGATGGAACAACCAAAGACTTCTCATATCACAAAGCCATCTACTGTATTCATCTTTATCATCTTCGTTTTCATCAATCCATCCTTTTCAGCTTCTTCGTCGTACTGGTCATGCATATGATCAGCTTTTGGAATAGATGATATGAGCTAGGATAGATGTAGGAAATCTTGTATAGAACTAGTCTTTTAATTTCATTTGAACTAGTCTTTTAATTGTAAGCTGTAAGCTGTAAACTGTTTCTTGAATGAACAATTTAACTTCAGCACTTCTTTTGCATCAGTAATTAACTTTCTTTTATCTGCAAAATGGTTAGTGGGAACACAAAGCAACAAACAGTGGTTTGAACACAACTATCAGTGGTTAGAAACAAAAGTAGCAATACTAAGATCACATAATAACAGTCCAATACTTATACAAACTTTTACAAAACAAGTTGAGATTTAGAGATTAATCATTCCAATACTAACAACAAGGTACTGAAACCTCCCCACATCAAAAGCTTTAGTGAGAAGATCAACAACATTGAAATCAATATGGATTTTTACCATTTGAATCAACCTTTTCTCATTACAATCTCTAATAAAATGATGCCTTATCTCAATATGTTTAGTTCTAGAATGTAAAACAGGATTTTTAATGATGCAAATTGTACTGTTATTATCAATGTAAATCTTAGTATGCATAAAGTTGTACCCAAAATCCAGCAATTGATTCTGAATCCAAAGAACTTGACCACAACAACTAGCAGCAGCCACATATTCAGCTTCAGTTGTAGAATTTGCCACAATAGTTTGCTTTTTACACTGCCATGAAATGAGTCTGCTTCCCAAAAACTGACATCCTCCAGTTGTAGATTTCCTATCCAAACTAGCACCAGCATAGTCACTATCTGTGTAGGCCACCAAATCAAAAGGAGAATCCTTAGAGTACCAAAGGCCCAATTTAGGATGACCTTTAAGGTATCTAAAAATTCTCTTAACAGCATTCATGTGTGATGTATTAGGTGTGACTTGAAATCTTGCACACACACATACTGAGAAAATAATATATGGCCTAGATGCAGTGAGATACATCAAAGATTCAATCATGGACCTATACAACTTCAAATCTACTTTGGGACTTCCATCATCTGGTAGCAGTGGTTTCTGAGTCTCCATTGATGTACTAGCACTCTTTACATCTTGAAACCCAAAATTCTTCAAAACATCTGCTACATACTTGTCTTGACTAATGAAGATACCATCGGTCCTCTGTTGAACCTGTAGCCCCAAAAAGAAAGTGAGTTCTCCCATAGAACTCATTTGAAACTTATCATGCATAAGTTTCTCAAAATCCTTGCATAGCTCCTTGTTTGTTGAGCCAAAGATGATGTCATCTACATAGACCTGAACCAATAAAATATCATCTTTGTGCTTCCAAATGAACAAGGTTTTATCAATCAATCCTCTTTTAAACCCATTGTCCATCAAATAAGTAGACAAGCATTGATACCATGCCCTAGGAGCTTGATGCAACCCATACATAGCCTTCCTCACCCTGTAAACCTTGTCAGGATAATCAGGATCTTTAAAACCAGGAGGTTGACAAACATAAACCTCCTCATCAATTGTGCCATACAAAAATGCACTTTTAACATCCATCTGATACACCACAAAGTTCTTGAATGAAGCATATGCTAAAAACAATCTAATAGCTTCTATTCTTGCAACAGGAGCAAACACTTCATCATAATCCAAACCTTCAGTTTGTGTGTATCCTTGAGCAACCAACCTTGATTTGTTCCTTACCACTATACCTCTTTCATCCCTCTTGTTTCTGAACACCCATTTTGTCCCAATTGCCCTCTTACCATTAGGAAGATCAACCAATGTCCAAACCTCTTGAAGTTTGAACTGAAGAAGCTCCTCTTGCATTGATTCTACCCATCCTTCTTCTGATAAAGCTTCTTCCACTCTCTTGGGCTCCTTTTGAGACAGAAAACAAGCAAACAGGCAATTTTGCAGATCTTTATGACTATTTCTTTTGTGAAGTGATCTTGCAAAGAAACCTTGCTCAGGAAAGGGTGCAGTGTTCTTAACCTTGCTTCTTGTTTGAACTGGAGTATTCAAATTTCCAAGTATTTGATCCTTGGGATGAATCTTATGAATCCTTGTGGTAGTGATTGAACTTTCATGAATAATAGTTTCCATGTTAGTCAAATCAGCATTGAAGAAATCATCCATGTCTTCATCATCAGTAGGAGTATCAATTTCTATCAAAGCAGGCATGGTAGGATCATGTGGATACTCTACTTCACCAAATAATGGCTTTGCATTTGGTCCAAAGAAAGTACTATCATCAGTACTTGCAGCCGAGATTGCACTTGAACTATCAGTGGTAGAAGATGGCCTAGCAGTGCTTTCAGTTGGCTTAGCAGTGCTTTCAGAATGCCTTTTATTCTTTTCAATTTCTTCTACCAACACTAAGTCATCTTTCAATAACTCATCCTTATCTTGATGAGGCTCAACTTTGCTTCCAGTATTCAATACATCATCAGCAGTGGGACCTTGCTTATCAATGATGGGTGAGACAGAACCAGCTTTCCACTTTTCAACCAAATAGAACTCCTTTGGAGAATCAGCTTCCTTAGAAGTTGTTTCTGCATCAACATTCTTTTATGTACATGCATTATCATTAGTGGAAGTTCCTGCAATGATAGGCTCATAATTCATAGATTTGGTTAGCATATCAATGTTAAATAGCCAGTCTGGTCCCTTGGTCTCAACACTAGGAGTCTTTTCACTAAATTGAACATGAAGATTCTCTTCAACTATTCTAGTCCTCCTATTGTACACTCTAATGGCTTTACTATTAGAAGAATAGCCTAAAAAGTATCCATCATCAGCTTTTTCTTGAAACTTGCCTAGGTAGTCTATGGTATTCAAGATAGTGACAGGACACCCAAAAGGTTTTAGGAATGCAATCATTGGCTTCCTATCATGTAACAACTCATAGGGGGTCTTGTTATGAGGCTTCACTACCTTACTTCTATTCTCGCACATAACATGCAAGGCCTCCTCGACTTTAGCCCAAAAGGTAGTAGGTAACTTAGATTCGACAACATTGTCCTAGCGACCTCAATTAGTGTCCTATTTTTCCTTTCACCACACCATTCTATTGTGGTGTTCTAGCAACACTAAACTGCCTTTCTATACCCTTAACTACACGCGATTCATCACATCATTCTTAAACTCGGGCCCATTATCACATATGATTATCTTGACCTTATGATTTACTAGATTTTCTATCTTAGTAATGAAACTCTTGAGGATCTCACTAGTCTCACTCTTAGCGACCAAAAAGTATACCCAAGAAAATCTACTATAATCATCGGTGATAACAAGGCAACATCGCTTATGGTTCAAACTTCTAACAAATGTAGGTCCAAATAAGTCCATATGAAGCATAAACAGAGGTTGTGTGATGGTTTTAACAGTTTTGGTCTTACAAGAAGCTCTATGTTGTTTTCCTTTTTGACATGCCACACACAGTTCCTTACACTCAAAACCTTAGAAGGTAACCTCTCACTAAGTTGCCTTTTACCGGTTTATTGATTGTTTTGAAATTTAGGTGACCTAGCCTTCTATGCCATAACTTAGACTCATCAATCAAGCCTTAGCAAACAAACAAGTTAAGGACCTATTGGAAGTACATCTTTAAGATCAAAACAATATATGTTTTCCTTCCTAGGTACCCTAAGTCGTATATATTTCTCATCGTGCATCTTAAAATCGTGTGACAACACCACACACTCGGTTCACCAAAAGTATCCAGCTTTTTCTTATCACACATTTGAGAAACACTGAATAAATTATACTTAAGTCCCTCGTACTGATAGACCTTTTCAAAGTCTAAATTTCCTGCTCGATTGTGCCTCGCCAAGTATCTTTCCTCCCTTTGGATCATTACCAAATTCCACATATCCTCCATCAAAAGCTTCAAAATCTTCTAGGTTGCTCCCATCCCAAGTCATGTGCCCAAAGCAACCACTATCAAAAACTCCTTTGTCTTTTAGCTCATCTTGTAGATTGCCTCGCATATGAAATTAAACAAATTAGTTCCTTTTGTGGACCCAAGCCAATATCGACTTGGGTGCATTCATGTGCATCAACATAATCAAATTTATTTAGGTCCATTGATGCACAGTTGACATGATGTAACACCTTGGTCTTAGGCTTCCATTGCCAACTAGGCGAGGCCTTAACAAAGATAAAATGATTTCCAACCACGTGTGGCTTATCACCTTTGGAATTTGTAAAACTTCTTTTCTATCGGTGGTGATATTTTGCTTAGCGATGGTTTGATTTTGCTTAGCCGTGTTTGCATTTTGCTTTGCAAAGTGGTTGGAACCCATTTAGGTGCAAAGATGACTATTGATTTTGTATTCCCATTCCTCATCAACACCGCCTAGGAATCATGTTTCTGTTAGGATGAGGGTTTGTTTTCTTTGAAAAGTTTTGGTGATTTACCCTCCTCCATTGATCCCAAACTTGTGGTCTGTTTTTATAACAGTTTCTCTGTAAGTGCTCAAAACTACCACACACAAAACAATCCTTTTAACACATTGAAACTCATCTCCTAACTGCTTGAAATTAGTCCATTGAAGTTTCTCCGGTTTCCCTAGGTATGTATCTTTTCATCATTTCCTAGGTAGTTCCTTGTACTCTACTACTTTCTTAGCAATTTGAGCTCCAAATCTAGGTACAAGGTTGGCTTGTTCAGAATCAACTTTCTTAACTTTCTCTATCTCTTCATGCTTATTTGATTCAGATCTATCTTCCTCAAAATCTGATTCCCAATCTTCAATTGTTGGAGCATCAAATGACTTATCAGAACCTATCTTAGGTGATTCAATCTTGTTAGTCTCACCTACAGGTTTATTGAAACTAAATTCACTGCTAAATGAGAGCTCTTTTGCAGGTGGTGCATGTTTCATAAGAGATGGTGGTGGCATATCATTGTAACCAAGGCCAGTACCATCCTTGAACAATTTTTGACCTATTGGTTTATTTACTAGATCAGAAGCATACTGTGTTTTAGCAACTGTTGGGATACAGAAGATTAATGTACTGAAGATTAACAAAGTACTGCAGAAAGATAAAGTACTACAAGAAGTCAAAGTACTGCATGAAGTCAAAGTACTGCTTATTATCAAAGTACTGCAAAGATTATAAGTCGGTTGTATTAGATTAAAGATAGAAAGTTATGTTTATCTAGAACTTTCTATGTATTGTTTACTTGACGTACAAGGATAAGAATTGTAAATCGTTTAGGGTTATCCTTGAGCCTATAAAAGGACCCCTAGATTGATATTAGACATACGTGATTTTATTAGAGTTTTAGAGAAGTTCGATATTATTAGAGTTGTTAAAGATCTGCATAATAAGCAGAGTTAGAGTTATTAATAAAATCGTTCAAAGTTAAAGTTATTCTTCTTAGCTTTGTTAAGTAAATTCCGCATACTTAATAGAGTTTGCTCAGTGTTTCATTGTTAATAACTTAGGATTTATCCGAGGTTGTTAAACCTTAACAAGCTATTTAAGTTAGTTTGGTTAGAGTACATCGATCCAACAGCAACCCTAACAACATGTTTTTCTTTTTCTTTTAGGGCTTCTACTTTTACACTCTCTGCCTTTTCTAGTTTCTCTTTAAGCATCTTAATCTCTCTATCCTTAAGATCAATTTCTCCACCTAGTATATTAATTTTATCAACATACTCAAACTAAAATTTAATACAGTAATTAAGCTTTTGTTCAACACTTTCTAGACCAACTCTATAACCTAAGTTATGTAGAGACAGTCTTTCTACTTCTTTCCTTAAACTCTCAATGATAGCTTTTTGAGATTCTAAGTTATCTTGACATGATTTAAAAGAACAAGTAGAAGTTTTAGACTCATTAGATACCTCGTAATCGAACGTAAGATGAAGCATAGGCCATAAGACCAAAGTTATGCTCTTTGAAGCTTCACTAGCAAGAAAAGTCGCATTGGGACCTTCTTCAATCGATCACTCCACCATAATCACCAATCCCATCTTGAGCAACCAAAGCTGAAGAAGAAGCAGGCTCTTCAGTGGTCTTCTTAATGCTTTCAATTCTCTATGGAGCTCGACATTCCCTAGCAAATTGACCCTTCTACTTGCAGTTAAAGCACTCCATCTTGCTTTTGTCAAATCCAGCTCTTCTTTGACCATCATACTTAACCTGTCTTCCAGTCCTCGTTAGAAACTTCCTTGCTTGGAGAGTCAACATTTCCATTTGCCATTGAAGATTAATCTCCTCAAGATCATCAGGATCAATTTGATCTAGATCTTGATTTGAAACAGTAACACTGGTAGTTAAATCAGCCAGAAAAGCACAAATTACACCATCACTGACATTATCATTAACAGTGGTATTGTTTGCAATAGCCGTGGTTATTCCATAGGCAGTAGTGGATACATCTTGTGAACTATTGTGATTAGTGGAAACAAAAGCAAAGTTTTGATTTGCAGTAGATGCACCAGCAACGTTATTCTCAGACTCATAAACCTTCAAGTTGTTGTAGAGATTGTCCAGAGTCATCTTATCAAACTCCTCCTTATTTCTCCACACAATTGTATTAACAGCCCATTCAGGAGATAAACTTCTAATGAACTTCAAATTTATATCTTCTTGAATAACATTGTAGTTCACCGACTTCAATTGATGATAAGTTTCAAGCTCTGTTATAAGTGCCATCAAGTTTCTCCACTAAGAGCGTTGAAGTTTTCAAGTCGATGCTTGAGTATATTTTCCTTGATTTCTTTGTAGCTTCATTACCAAAGAAACCTTGTCTCAAGAGCATCCAAGAACTCTTTAGCAGACTCATATCTTTCAAAGTCCAAAGCATACTCATTAGGTATTCCCATGGAGAGAATACTGTGAGCTTTGATCTCCAGTTTCCTTTTAGCCTTGTCAACTTTACTAACAATAGCTATCTCTTTACCATCATCACCCTTCTTATGAAGAGTATCACCTTTTTCAACAACATCCCAGATGGCATAGTCAATCATACGAATGTATTGCCTCATTCGCATTCTCCAGATTTGATACTCACCATGCTTGAGCATGGGCACCTTTGATGCAGTTACCATGTGAGTTTCGTCAGACATCTTAGCTTTCTTGAATAGAACTTAACAAAACTTCTTCTTGGTTACAGTTTCTAGATCACAAGCTCTGATACCACTTGTTGATCCCAGTTGAGCAAACGATCTAATATAGAAACTGACTTAAACAAAGACTTATTAAGTATCACGTGGAATTTAATACTTAATCTTAAGAAGAAGAGCAATGAACATTCAACACCTCAATATTATTATTAATACAAATACTCTAACCAGTATTAGGGTTTTACAACCTTGAAGTGTATCGACCTTAGATATATAAAACATACGTATATCTAATCTAACCTAGGACCTCCTTTTATAATCTAAGGAGTCCTTTACATAATACAATACGTAACCTACAAGATAAATATCTTTTCTATATTTATCTAATACAAAATACTAAACCGACTATACAAAACTAGCAGTGGTTATATTACAATATCCGTGGTTACACAATACTACTAGCCGCGGTTCTGTCTTCATCAGTGGTTCCATTCTTTTGTCCGTGGTTTTATCAACTCTGTCCGTAGTCCCAACACTTAGAATAATTCTTGATCCAAGGAACCAAAAACCCAACAGATTTTTAGCAAATACTCCCCCTCAACAAGTAATACTAACTTTTGAGGTTTTGAAAACATAAGGGGAAGTACTTGTTCTTTTGAGCAAAACTTTGAAAAATGATTAAAGTTTTTATAAGTTTTACTCAAAAATAAGAAGCTTTCGCTCCTTTTATAGGATTGTGGCACTGATGCATACCACAGGGTCCTTTCATTACAAGTACGGGTTGTACACTGTTATGTGTGCACAAGCCATTATTAATATACAAATCATATAATCCAAATGTCAATCAAGAAATAGTTTAAAGAGTACCAGACAATCCTTCAATAATACTAGGAGTTCTCTCTTGATGTTGATAACCCATAAGCGAGAAACTCTCTCTTCCATCCACAAAGCTCTCTATCCTCCGCATCTGATCCTGATGAAACAATCTTTCATCTATCCTTGTGATTATCTTCTTAGGATCCCTCCTTTCCTTAGAATTCCACCGCTTCTTTGACCAAATTCCTTGCTGTATGTCCTTCAACCGATACGCTAGCCCATCACGAACCAACTTTAACGTATGATCACAGAATTTGTGAACCTCGTTGTACGCCATGAAGAAGTTGTGGTGAAGTTCACTGTGGTAAACAACTTCAAACTGCGGTTTCTTCAAAATGGTATACTGAGATAGTTGGTTGATGTCAGGAAAGTGTAGCAACGGTTTCGTGAGGTTGACTTGTTTCTGGTAAGATTCCATAGCAAGTTCAAGATCTTCAACATGTTCTTGGATCACACGGCTTTGAATAAATATCAACAATGAAGTGATGTACTGGAGCTGAATGTTGGTGGAGAATTGTCTCATCCGACCTTGTACCTTAGCAAGGTACATGTCTTCGATGTCGTTGAGCGACAACCTCAGAAAATTAGCTTCATTAAACTCATATTCTTGCTCGTCTTGGCGTTTGAATTTTATCTCTTTCAAGAATGAGTATTCCCACTTTGTAGCCAGACTGATATTCATGATAGCAACGATCCTTTTATCACTAAACACCTCCTTGTTTGACTTTAGTACTTGGCAGCTTCTGTAGTAGAGTCTTCTCCTTTCTGGCCAATGGTGAATGCCATACTGAGCATCAATGTCATAATCCACCACTTTGTCAATGAACATTCTGGCGGGCTTCTTCTTCGATGGCAGCATTGTTGGAGAAGATCTTTGGGATGTTAAGGTGAGTGATGTAGCGTATTTCTTGCTGATATCGCTACCGTGTTGTAGAAATTCTAGGTCATTGTTGAAGAAGTATTGGTAGGGAATCTTGGGTTGCTCTGGTCGACCAATGGTTGATAGTGGTTTGGTCCAGTCTGTGTAATATGGAGTCTTATTCTTTCTTGTGAAGTCAATGTTCGATTCGGGGTTAAGCCAATCAATGTTGTTAGACATAGCTCGTGCGATGTTGTCGAGATGGTATTCGACTTCAATGGCACTGTCGGAGCTGTCTTTTAGTAGTTAAAATGCATCATTCTTGATCCGGCGTAGCTCTCCTTTCGTCATCTTCTTAACCTTGAACTTGTCATGGATAATCTTAACATGCTCCATAGTACGACCATCTACCGGTTCTTGGCCTTTCGGTAATCGAGGTGTAGCATCAACAAGCTTGTTGAACCATTCATATTCATTGGTGTCATCTTCATCTAACCATGTGACGACAGAGCTGGATCTCTTCTTCTTTGGTTTGGATGATGGTCCTGGTTGTTGCTTAGTTGATGGTGGAGATGAGGGCTATTGCTGGGGCTCGGGAATTTCTTCGTCATCACCACCAGTGTATTCACAGTGATCACCAGTTTTCTCCAATGGTGGTGGTGACTCAGACTCCCGAGGTTTATCAGATGTAGAAGTATTCTGAGATGCTTGTGAAGTGGAGGTGGTCTTTGGTGGTGGTGGAGGCATAGATGAGGACTCGCCTGTTTTCTTCTGACGTTTAGCCTTTGGATCCTTGTCCGCATCATCATCGTCTCTTGGTTGCTTTTCCTGACCAGTTGCTTCCTTGCAAGTTGTCTTCAGTTGATATGCAAGCAATGCCTCAAAGAGTTTTGATTCATCGGATGTGAAAGTTGGAGATCGAGGAGACATCTGCAATATCAGCTGTGAAATCAAATCAGCTTCAGTGACATTAGTAGGCTGAACTGGTCGGGTTTGCATAACCACCGGTGTTGTTGTAATTGTTTGCCTGACCATTGTCTTTAGATATGGGTAAAGTTGTTTTGCAAACATTTCTTTAGTTACTCCAGGGACAGTTTTGAGAAAGAACTGATGAGTATAATCCCTAATATGCTCGTCCATTTCTCCTTTTATGTCTCTGTTGAGGAATAACTTGATCTGTTCTCTTTCCTCCATGAAATTGTTCATCTCATTACCAAGTAAGTTGACCCTGTCAGCAAGCTGATTCAACTTTTTTTCAATAGCGTTTCGTCTTCTTGCTTGCTTGACAACCCTTTGGATATTGGTCTTGGCACGAGATGCCCATGTATCAGTGGGTTTCTTGACTGACATGGATGATGATCTGGTGGTTGTTTCTTTAGATGGTGGTGGTGAGGAGTGAGATGATGATTCAGTTGTGGATGGGTCTTGAGGTGGCTCTGAAGATTGTACCGGATTATGTTCAAGGTTATCTTGAAGATAGCTATCAACTTCCTCTTTAGCTTGTGCCTCTTCCTCAGCGTTTTCCTTAGCCGCTTTCTCCACATCTTCTGTTGGGATATGAAATGTCAAAGTACTGAAGAGTTAAAGTGCTGAAGAGTTAAAGTATTGAAAAAGTCAAAGTACTGCTAAAGTAAGAAGTCAAAGTACTGCTCGATACATCAAAGTACTGCAAAGCTAAAGAACTGCTATATTCGTTTATGGAAAGCTTTGTTATTCTAGAATATTCTTTGTTTAGATTACTTGTCGTACAAGGTTACAAATTGTAAACCGACTAGGGTTATCCTTAAGCCTATAAAAGGACCCCTAGATTGGTATTAGAATAGACGTGTTGTTTTAGAGTTTTAGAGAAGTACGATATTAGTGTTTTAGAGTTGTTTAAGAATCTGTATAACAAGCAGATTTAGAGTTATTAATAATATCGTTGAAAGTTAAAGTTAATTCTTCTTAACTTTGTTAAGTAAATTTCGTATACTTAATAGAGTTTGCTTAGTGTTTCATTGTTAATAACTTAGGATTTATCCTAGGTTATTAAACCCTTAACAAGCTATATAAGTTAGTTTGGTTAGAGTACATCGATCCAACAAGTGGTATCAGAGCTTGTGTGGAAACTCTAACTAAAAAGAATCAATGGAAGAGTTTGATTGGAGCACAGCGTTTGATGAGGAACCTGGATTTGCTGCGTTGGAGTCCAGAGATGGTCTAGGAAGCTTTGATTAGAGCATGGAGAGTGAAGATGATCCTGTCATGCTTGCTATGGTAGCCACTTCACAAAGTTCACCCCTATCTCTGAGGTATGTTCTAAGTGTCATAACTTTTATCAAAAAGTGCTCAATGATTATGTGACTGAAAGAGACAATTATCAAAGGGCTAGGTCTGAGGTAGCTGGTTATCAAATTACTTTAGAGTCTATGGAAGCCAAAATAATAACTCATGAAAATAATGAAATGGCTTGGGAAGAAAAGTATGAACAACATGATTATCAGTTAAAATTAAGTGAATGGAAGTTAAATTGTAAGATTTCTGAAATTGAGAAACTGACTAAGGAGAGAGATGAATTGCTAGAAAAGTTTGTTGCTTGGAAAGAATCTGGTCTTTCTCATGTCACTTATGTTGAAAAACAGAGAAGGGCTTACATTAGAACAGGCCTAGGTTTTGGTATGGACTTTAATGACACAGAAGAAAACCCACCTAGTGATAAGGATGACCTTGATTTTGAGGATATAACAACTAGTGATGATGAACTTATTAACTATGTAGACACATCTAGTAATGAGGAATCACTTAGCGAAACACCTCCTGAATATAAGAAAGACAAAGGTTTATCATGTTGTCCCTCATCCCACTGGTAGTCATCAACCTCTTAGACCTGATGTTTCTTGTTTTGGTGTAGACAACCTAGAGTTTAGGAAAAAGCTTACTAGTCAATCTAGGTCTGAAACCCCAAAAGAAACTGTTGAAAAATCTAAGGATAATGATGTTAAAAGTCAAGCAGTACCTTCAAATCAAAGTACTGCTACATGTTCAGCAGTACCTTCAGGAGAAACTTCTCAAAATACTGCTAAACCTTTTTGGGATAATTCTGGTCAAAACAGTTTTAATCAATCACCTAGAAAACAGAAGAGGAAGCAATTTTGGGAGTTTGGGTCAAAAATTATGTTTTGTTTGTTATAGTCCTGATCATCTGATTAAGCACTTTGACTTTCACTCAGAATACCTAAGCAAATTCCCAAAGAATGTAATCGCCAACCAAAACCAAGGAGACTAAACCGGTTTGGAATCATTCACATAGGGTTAACCATAACAACTTTTCACAAGACTATAGGTACCTCACCAGAGAAGACCTTTTCAAAATCGCAAGACCTTCAAACACTTTCCAAGGTAATGTCAAGCCAAAACCAAGATTTCTCAAAGCATCGCTCTTTCACCAAACACCTTTTGGAATAGGAACCCTAGGAGATCTAATTACTATCAATCTAGAAGGCGTTACA
This sequence comes from Chrysanthemum lavandulifolium, assembly GCA_022545495.1. Lineage (NCBI taxonomy): Eukaryota > Viridiplantae > Streptophyta > Magnoliopsida > Asterales > Asteraceae > Chrysanthemum > Chrysanthemum lavandulifolium. Next base: position 154,316,114 of record CM040242.1, read on the forward strand.
ACTCAAAGAAAGTAGATAGATCAAGGGACTCTACACCAGAAGTTAAAACCAAATGGGTTAAAAAGGAAAGTACTGATGGGGAACAAACAGTACTTTCCACAAGTGAAAGTGAAACAGAGATTTTGGTTGCAAGTAGCAAAGAAAAGGAAAGTTTTTTTGAAAATCCACAAGTTTTGAATCAAAAGATAATACTAGAGCATGCTTTAAAAAACAGTGGAGACTACATACTTACAGAATGTAAGTATGTCACTCCACAAGGGGAACACAAGTCAGCAATGGCTTGGGTTCCTCAAAGAAACTAACGTTTTCATCTTATTAGACAGGGCAACCCAGAAGAGGAGCTTAAAGATCATTTTATTGTTGATAGTGGTTGTTCTGTGAGCATGACAGGAGACAAGGAGTTTCTGTCAGGTGTTTTGGAGTATAATAGTTACTAAGCTACATTTAAGGGGAGGACTGATTAGTTAGTTAGATAGTCTTGTGCTTTGCTTAAGGGGAGGCAATAAAATGCCCACATGGAGTGTTTGTCATTATTGAGAAGAAGATGGAAAAGTACTGATGTTTTGTTCTATGAAAGTACTGCTTTGAAAGTACTGCTCTGGAAAGTACTGCACACGTGGAAAGAACTGCTTGTCTTATCAACGTACTGTTCCAACGGTCATAAAGAAGGGTAAATTCAAATAACGGTAACTTTGTTATTATGGGCTGTAATTTTTCAAATCCTACCTATAAATAACTACTTCCCGATTTTCTCTCTCATCTTTATTCGTATCAATCTTTTCCATATTTCCCTCTCTCACACACACTTACGTATTCAAGAATCAATTTCTTTTACAATCATCCATGGAAAACCTACACACAGTTTCTAAACACAACATGGTGGCGAATTTAGATAAAACAGAGGCTAATGTCATCTTCCATGACATAATTGATTTCTTAACTGGTTCCCTAATCAGTTATGCGCTTTTGGTGGAACCTGATATAATTGAGGCCTGGATACAGTAGTTTTGGGCAACTGCAAGGACGCATATGGAGAATGATGAATCTTATATTCAAGCTAAAGTTGCTGGAAGGCTTATCAAGATTACTGACGCATCCATTCGTGAAGATTTATTCTTTGATGATGCAGAAGGAGCTATTAGGTTTGATAAACAGCTTCTTTGGGATACACGGAGAGATATTGGATATGAAAGGTCTTTGGCTGACACAACAACATTCAAGAAGCCCTTGTTCAGTCCACATTGGAAGTACTTGGTACATGTTCTTCTTCATTGTATCAGCTCTAAAAGTACTTCTTGGGAGCAATTTGGTTCAAACATTGCATCTGCACTGGTAGGATTGGCTACAAATCGTATGTTCAACTTTTCAAGGCTAATCTTAGATGGAATGCTCTCACACATCTCTCATGGATCAAGATGGTTAATGTATCCAAGATTTATTCAAGTCTTCTTGAATAAACAACTTTCAGATGTACCAAAATCGGCAAGTCTTTTACCTATTGTGGTACAACCAGCCAAGATTTTCACATTTATGGCTAGGAAAAGTGATCTGTTTACTGGAAGGAACACTCCATTAATCACTTCAATGATGGAGGTTGTTCAAGCAATACTCAATGAGGCTGCAGAGAGTGATGACAGAGAAGGTACTGCTTCACAAGGTACTGCTTCTCAAAGTGTTGCATCTCAAGAAACTGCATCACAAGGTACTGCTTCACAAGGCACTGATGTTATTGAAGGTACTGCAGTTTCTCCCACCTCATCACACCATACTAATCCTCTTATTGCATCACCAGAACAAGATATTCCTATTCCCTCATCATCTTCTGGAGGAGACACTGCTACTATACCACCTGAAGGTTTAGTGCTGGATAGTTATGTTCTGACAAGGGAGCTAGTCAGCTTGAAGAAAACCACTGAGGCTCAAGCTGCTCAGATAGCCTTATTGAAGATCAAGTTTAAAAAGTTCAAGAAGTCTGTTTGGCCCTTGGTTAAACATTACAGGTTGTGGGTCAAAGCTGAAAAGAAGAAGCGAAGGCATTTTAAGAAGACTTCTACAGGCAAAAAGGTTCCTCAGCATTCTTCTGTCCAATTGGGGAGGAATTTAGAATAAATGAATTTGAAAGAAAATGCTAAACTTTATAAAGAAAAGGAGAATGAACCTCAAAGTACTGAAGCACATGTAAATCTTCAAAGCATCGAGCACAAGGAACGGTGTTCAAAGCATCGATGATCAAGGTGTTCCGATCTAAGTACCGCTTTCAAGGAACATCTCGACAAGAATTAATTACACCAAGGGTGTTAGATTTTGAAGAAGAAGTGGTCCTTCAACAATTCCACAAGAAGAAGAAGTCGATACACCCAAACCAATACACACCGCAAGTGATGATGAAACTATTCTTTGAAATATTGCATGATTTATCAAAACCAAGGGTGTTAGCATTCCAGAGTTCTTTGAAGAACAACATTAAGTTTCTCATTCTCAACCTTCTATAGATCTAAAAGATAAAGGAAAAGGTAAACCGATTGAAATAAAGAAGAAAAGAAACTCACTTTAGCACAACTAAGGGTCTTTGAAGTTGCTAGGAATGAGGAAGCGTGTAGAAAGGTACAAGTTGAATTGATCTTGAAGTCGATATTGAAGAAGCTAAGGATAAAGATACGACTAAGAAATTGCAAGAAGAATTGAATGTCAAGTGCTTGACAATTAAAGACACCTATTCACATTTTCGCTCTACCAAGAAGACCAAATCGTGCTAAGGAAAGAAATGCAATGATGGCTTATTTAAAAATTCAAGGATATATTGGATTGCGAAGTTGAATTATGTTGAGATGAAACAATTGTATGAAGTTGTTAGAGAAGCTTATCGAAGCATGTTGATAGTATCAAAGATTTTAAAGATGATGATGCTCGAAATAAGATGATAGAAAAGGAAGCTTAAAAGGAAAAGAACAAGCGAAGTTGAAGATACTCACCATCAAAGAAGGTTGAATTACGATCTGATATTGATGATGAATTAAGGAATTACTTAAGAGTTGTAGAATTTGAGTATTCTAAAGATGATGCAGATAAGAAGACAGAAAAGAAGAAGAAAAAGTCTCCAATAACTACTTTTGAAGTTGTAGAATCAAAGGATGGAAATTATCTGATGTTTCACAGAGAAGATGAAAGCTTCAGAGTGTTTAATATGCTATGGGATCTATTGTACATAATAGATAGAGATGATTTATTTTATTTATATCATTTGGTGCAAGAATATTTTGAACATATTTCATCAGAAGGTGTTAGTTTAATCTTTCTTGGAGATCTCACAACTATTTAGGAGACAGAAGAATCAAGCACTGATGAGATTTGGAAAAATCAAGAAGATTGGAAGATTATCAGCTGGAGATTCTTTGAAGAATCTAGAGTACATGTTTTAGAGTTAGAAGATGGAACTATGATTCATATGTTAGCAGATAGAAGATATCCGCTTACATCAAATCTTATGAGAAGAATGCTAGAACATGGTATGGAGGTTGAAGAAGATAATGAAACTGCATTTATGGTCATCAAATTGTTTATCAGATGGACAACAATGGCTGAGGATGAATCATAAAATATTGGTATGATGTTTATAATATATAAATTTTTGAAAAACAAGTACTTTATTCAAAGTACTGCTAGAACAAACAGTACTTTAATCAAAGTATCGCTTAAAGATAAACCAAGAATATTTTTGAAAGAAAACTTTTGTTAAGTAAAGAATATTTTGAAACAAAAGTTAACAAGCAACAATGGTTTTTGAGATGGGTATAACAGTAGGTTATCAGTTCACCATGTTCACAAAAGAACTGGCTAATCCATGAGCAAACGGCTCTGGTAAAGATATCTCAAATCCGTTATATAGTTGACAACTTACTAATAAGTAGTAAGGTAATCAACTCACCATATCAGCAAATGTAAAGAGTTGGCTAGCCCACAAGAAAATGGTTTGTGGTAAAGGCTGGGGAAAAACCATTTATATGGTAATTAGTTCACTATGGTTGCAAGAACTAACTAGTCTAAAAGTGTACAACTTTTGGTAAAGACAAATCAAATCTGTTTATAGCTGATGATTTGCTAAAAATCATATGGTTATCAATGTACCATGGTCTTAAACACCTAAACATTTGGCTACTCCAGAGTTAATGGCTTTGGTAAAGAGACATCAAAATCCATTAAATTTCAATGATTCACCTCTCACAGGAGTTTACACACCTGGAAGTGATGAGAATAGACTGAAACTTAACTGAATTAATGTACAAATTGTCATATGTTGCTGAGTTGCTGAAAAGATGGAGCTTGCTGAATGTTGCTGAAAAAGAATTACAAAGATAAAGATTACTTTGATGAAAGCACAGAAATTACAAAGACAAAATCTGAAGATAAAGATACAATCCTTGAAGATAAAAATGTTAAAGTCAAATATACAAAGGAACTTGAAGTCAAACAAGTAGAATTCAAGTTAGGGGAGGATTGTTGGGATATGAAATGTCAAAGTACTGAAGAGTTAAAGTACTAAAAAAGTCAAAGTACTGCTAAAGTAAGAAGTCAAAGTACTACTCGATACATCAAAGTACTGCAAAGCTAAAGAACTGCTATATTCGTTTATGGAAAGCTTTGTTATTCTAGAATATTCTTTGTTTAGATTACTTGTCGTACAAGGTTACAAATTGTAAACCGACTAGGGTTATCCTTAAGCCTGTAAAAGGACCCCTAGATTGGTATTAGAATAGACGTGTTGTTTTAGAGTTTTAGAGAAGTACGATATTAGTGTTTTAGAGTTGTTTAAGAATCTGTATAAAAATAAAATTTAGAGTTATTAATAATATCGTTGAAAGTTAAAGTTAATTCTTCTTAACTTTGTTAAGTAAATTCCGCATACTTAATAGAGTTTGCTCAGTGCTTCATTGTTAATAACTTAGGATTTATCCAAGGTTATTAAACCCTTAACAAGCTATATAAGTTAGTTTGGTAGAGTACATCGATCCAACATCTTCATCTGTGATCTTCTCAGTCTTTTCATGTTCGTCTTCCTCAAAGTCGAACGGAACCTTATACTCTTGCTGCTGCTGTTCTGTAGATTCCTTAGCGGTGGCACCAGTTCCCTTATCGGGTTGATTAACTGCATCAAGAACTGGTGTGATGAGAGCTCCACCACTGGAACCTCCAGGGCCTCTGGTTTGCTGAATGTTGAATTCCTTAGCAGCATGCTCTATCCTCATCTGCTTAAGAGTTTTGTAGTATTGTTCTTGTTCATCCTTTGGGTCTTCTTCATCAGAACGTTCTTCTTCTTCTTCAGTTACTGGTGTCTTCCGTTTGTCTGATTGGGGACTTGGTGGTTTGTCTTTTGATCTCGGTGAGGTTGTATCATCTGTAGCTGTTTCAGAATAGTAAACCACTTCTTCAGACTTAGTTGCTTCAGAGTTGTCGTCCTCTGGAGTCGGTTCTAGTTTAGGATTACGACGAGCGACCTGAGATGGGATTCTTTTCTTGAAGCTTGGATGCCTCTTTGGATACTTATGAGCGCTCCCAGGGCTTCCTGTACTACCAGTGCTGCCTAATCTTCTAGTCTTCTTGGTAGGCACAACAGAAGTCTTTTCATCCATAAACCCGACTTTACCTGCACTCACTGCTTCTTGATATGGTAGATATGATGGAAGACTCTTGATTGTGTCAGTGGGAAGCCAGTCAAGTAATACTGCACCTTGCTTGCGTGTCGATGAGTCCTTAAATCTAACAACGTTCAATGTGGGCTCATATAACGTGAAATGATTCTTGGTGTCGTTTATTCTCATGGGGATGTCCCAATTTCGCCCGAGAATATTCTGAATCAACAACTTCGTATATCTGATAAAGGGAACCTTTAACCCAGGCTTCTTGAGATGAGACATCATATCTTCCCATATCAAGCTTGCATAGTCAATGTGTTGTTTGTTGACCATTCCCCATAAAGTTTTCAGGTGCATGAGTTTAGGATGTTCATGACCGCTGTCTCTTCCAGACACAGGCTTAGCGATCATTATGTACAATGTCCTCCATGGTTGTGGAATGTTCTTCAGATCGACAGTGGAATGTTTGGTGATGACTCCGGCAGCTTCATCATATCCAATGTTGACCATGAATTGCATTGTGGCCTCTTCATTCGGAGTTGGTACATAGTCAGCAGTGAATAGCGTGCGTAAGAAGAATGGTACGAAGATCGCTACCGTGACAGTGACTTCCTTGTCGTTGAGAGTCACTTTAACAGCATCTTGTCCATCAACCTTTTCCATTGTTTTCCAGAATTGATGGATGTAGATTTCAGGAACAGTTGCTGAGTTGGTAAGCATATTACTGTAGGGATGAACTTTATAGATATCCACAACAACTCTACATGATGATTCTGAGCAGGTGAATTTCTCAAAATTGACCCTGAGATTATTCTTTCCAATTGATTTGTTGTAACCAATTGGGAAGATATCTTCCATTCTGAGTTCATTTGGTGCGTTGACATTTTCCATGATGACATCCATTTCATGATCTGAAAGGTATTGAGACAAAAGAACCAACATATCGAAAGACATTATGTTAGTCAAAAGTTGATTTTATTGTCCAATTATAGAAGTTGTTATGTTAATGAATGTTACGAGTCCAAAGTCACATTTAGTCAAATAGTCCAAAGTTGACGTGATAAGTTACGTGAGTATGTTAACTTTGAATTTTAAGGTCCAAAGTTTACTTAATCACACAACGTTTTAAATTTTTGCAGCTTATTAGTGACATTTTGGTTTTGTGACATTATGAGTAACTTATTACAAGTTTGTACGCGTAACACTTCAAAAATAAAGTTACAATTTGGCTTAGGCATAAGGAAGTAAGCTTATGCGTAAACATAAGCGTAGACTTAAGCTTATGCGTAGGAGATACCCTTAGGCGTAAGAGAAGGCTTACGCGTAGGATAGAAATCTTAGCATAAGGCTTACACGTAGGCTTAGGTTAAGGACTTACGCATAAGGTTTACTCGTAAGAGTATCCCTTAGGCGTAGGAGTCCAAGTTTACGCATATCCTTGATAGGATACGCGTAGTCCATTGTAGACCCTTACGCGTAAGATTTCTCTTATGCGTAACATCTACGCATAAGGTGTTCCATATGCTTAAGCCAAGACACCTTATTCTGAATCTTGTACGCATAGAAGCCTGAAATAGTTGAATCATAACACTCATATTAACATGTAATACAACCACTTTCAAGATCACAAGCTTAACACGCTTAAATTAGTTACGTGTAAAAGGAAACAATCTTAGGCATAAGTTTATTAAACCCTAAAGTAATAGATTAAGCCATCGAAAATATTCCAAACTTACTCAGTGTTATCTTAGATGCAAAAGAAGATCATTTCATCAAGTTTTAACATTAAACTCACTCAGAATCAAAAATATTCATTTTTCGCATGTATAAACCCTAAAAGTTTAATTCTTCAATTTTGAGGTTACACGGCATGATTCAATGGTGTAAATGAACAATTAAGCATGTAACAAGCATATCCTAAGCATCCATGTAACCCAAAACACTCTCAAATGAAAACGCCTAAATCCACGCATAAACCCTAATAATCGAAAACGATTAAAGCATGATTTTGGGTTGAAATTTTTGATGAAAATGAGTATAGTACTTGATTTTAATCACTTAGACACTTTCCATTTCAACAAAAACACACAATATTGATTTCTTGTTCATACGTGTATGCGTAGAACACCAAATCAATCATAGATCAAAATCTAACCGTTGGTTTTGTAAAATGTTTAAAGCCATTGTTTGAAATCACAAATCAAAGCTATAACAACTTACAAATTCAGGTTTTGTAGCACGAATTATCATTATGAATGTTAAGCGTGGATATGGTAGGTTGAAAATTTAAGTGTAGTAATAAATGTGTAAGAATAGTTAGGTGGAGGTTTTGTTTAAAAATAGTTTTAAATTTTGATAAGAATGGCCCTTCCACCTCAACTATTTTCAACTAAGACCCATAACTTCCACTTTGGTTTAGCAAAACGTGATTGTTTGGAAAGACACTTGACGACACTCCCCCTCGACTTTAGAAATGATGAAATTTTACACATTTGAGTCCGAGGAGAGTATTAAACAAGAAACGTATCCACCATTTTAGAAGAAACAACATCTTTTGGTAACATGCAAGTACAAGGTTTTATGAGACTGAAATATATTTACATTCTCCCCCTCAACACATGTTCGGGAGAAATAATGAAAGTTTTGATAGAACAAAGTGTTGACGGAAAATATGTACTTGCAATGTTTGAAAGAATGTAGATGGAAGAATATTTTTGTATTTATCAGATTTTATATTTTTCTATTTTTGTTTTTGAAAAGTTTATTTAAAAAAGAGGTTTTGGTGTTTGACTAGTTTCAAGATTGTGTTAAAAGTTCGTCCAGTTCCTCTGGAGTCAAACACCTCATGCCAATCCGGTGGATCAAATCAAGAAACCTAGCAGAGCCAAGGCTTTACTTTGAGAAGATCCGCCATTGGTGTTTAGTACCTACAAAATATAATTCAACGGTACCCTTTTCCACATGCTCCTTTATGAAATGATATCGAAGATCGATGTGCTTTGATTTCGAGTGTTGAACAGTGTTGCACGAGATCGAAATAGCACTTCGGTTGTCACAGTACACCGGGATTCTGTCAAAAACGTAACCATAGTCCTTGAGTTGTGTTCTCATCCAAATGACTTGAGCACAACACGCCGATATGGCTACATATTCTGCTTCTGTTGAGGACAACAATGTGCAATCCTGTTTCTTCGATTGCCAAGACACCAATTTATCACCAAGGAATTGCAAACCACCTGAAGTACTTTTCCGAGAATCTAAGCATCCTACATGATCAGCGTCTGAAAAAGCTATTAGTTCAAAACCAATCCTTCGGATACCAGATCCCCAAATTAATGGTTCCCTTGACGTATCGGAGGATTCTTTTAGCCTCAGTGATGTGACGTTCAGTTGGTCTTGACTGATAACGGGAGCAAAGATATACATAAAATACAATGTCAGGTCTACTGGCTGTTAGATACATGAGAGACCCAATAATACTTTGGTATTTGGTAGTGTCAACCAATTTCCCATGCAAATCAGCGTCCAGTTTGTTGGTATGTGCCATTGGTGTGGCATAGGTATCACAGCTTTTCATTCCATGTTTGTTTAAAATTTCAAGAGCATATTTGGACTGACTTAGGAAAATACCACGGGGTGATTGATGAACTTGAAGTCCTAAGAAGAACGTAAGTTCACCCATCATTGACATTTCAAAATGTTTTTTCATTACTTTTGAAAAAGCGTTTGAGTACTTTTTATTGGTTGACCCAAAAATGATGTCATCCACATAAATTTTAACGATTAAAATGTGTGCCCCGTGATATTGTATAAACAGTGTTGGGTCGACCGATCCTTTGAAAAAATTATGGGATAGAAGAAAGGATGAAAACTTATCATACCACGCCCGAGGGGCTTGTTTGAGACCGTAGAGAGCCTTGTTCAGTTTGTAGACGTGATTAGGGAACTCTGGATCAACAAATCCTTCTGGATGACTAACATATACCGTTTCCTTTAGTTTACCATTTAGAAAAGCGGTTTTGACATCCATCTGATAGACCGTGATGTTCATGTGAGCCGCGAATGCCAGAAATATTTGTACAGCCTCAAGTCTAGCAACCGGTGCGAATGATTCTTCGAAGTCAATCCCCGCTTCCTGTCTATAACCCTTAGCCACCAGACGTGACTTATTTCGAATAACCGTACACTCATCATCTAACTTGTTTTCTAAATCCATTTGAGACCAATGACGTAGACCCCTGTTGGTCGTGCAACCAATTCCCATACTTCAAGATGTTTAAACTGATTCAGTTCTTCTCGCATGTATTCAATCCAGTTTTCATAAGTCATTGCTTCTTTAATATTTTTGGGTTCAGATTGACAAACGGTAAGTGCATAAATACAATGTTCATCGTCAGTCTAAAGGCGTTTTCTAGTTACGACTAGTTGATTCGGGTTTCCAATAATGTTCACAAGAGGATGGTCTTTAGTCCAGCGAAGTGTGGAGGGTTGATGTTGATATATATTATGCAGATTAGGTGGATTCAAATGGCTTGTAGATGATTCAGAAACATCTGAAGTTGCAGTATCATTAGAGAAAAGCATTTGGATCATAATCTGCGGGTGCAGGTACATCTTGATTCAGAAGATCATCAGCTGGATTAGCGTCATTGGATACGGTTTATTCGGCTATTGTTGTAGAATCAATTGGAGGTGCTTCATCAACAGTAGTTGTTGTTTCAGTTGTATCAGGGATTGGATTAATATCAGGTTGAGCAGTGGAAACATTTGATACATCTCGAGCACGTTGATCAATATCATCACTAAACAGAGGAGCAAATAGTCGCTCCATTTGACGACGAGTAAGTCGTAAGCTTGGTTCAATTGATGATGGGGTTTGGAGGAAGTTTAGACGGTTATGTGCGGGTTCCAAGTCGCTTTTGCTCGTGAAGCCATTTCTGTAAGCTCATCAAAATTAGCATGAATCATTTCCATAATTTCCCTTGTACGATGATTCCAAATCCGATATCCTTTTGAGTTTTCACAATATCCAACGAAGACTCCGATGTCAGCTTTAGCCTTGAGTTTTCCAAAATCATCACGATCATTATTTGGGTAACAGAGAGAACCAAATACATGAAAGTGTTTGAGATTCGGTTTGCGGTTATGGATAAGCTCATAAGGTCTTTTGTTTTGCCGTTTAGTTATCATAGAGCGGTTTTGAGTGTAGCATGCAGTTGAAACAACTTCTGCCCACAAGTAATCTGGAAGATTTGCATTTATCAACATCGTTCTTGCAGCTTCCACTAATGTACGGTTTCGTCTTTCGACAACTCCATTTTTAACTGGTGTTCGTGCAATTGATGTTTGATGCTCAATTCCCACTTTCTCATAGTATTCACGAAGAGTTTGATTCACAAATTCAGTTCCTCTGTTTGTTCTGATTTGTCTGACTGTGTTCCGGAGCTGAACTTCAATTTTCGTAAGAAAGGTGATTATCATCTGTGGAGCTTGATCTTTACTTCGAAGAAAATAAACCCAAGTCCATCTTAAGTAGTCATCAACAATTACTAAAATGTAGCGTTTTCCATTAATCGTCTGCACATGCATTGGGCCACACAAATCCATGTGAAGGAGGTGAAGCACATGCTGAGAACTTTGTTCCACCTTTGAGGAAAAATGAGCACGAGTGCTTTTTCCTTGTTCACAAGCTGAGCATAGATGATCTTTAGAATACCGAAACCTTGGAAGACCTTCAACTAGTTTGTATCGTGCAAGATTGGTTATGGTTTGAAAGTTCAAATGTGAGAGTCGACGGTGCCACAGCCAAGATTTTGTAGATGTTGCCTTAGAATGTAGACAGATGGGAGATGAAGCAATCATGTCTTGCATTGAGATTGTGTAAAGACTTGATGTGCGGTTTCCAGACATAAGATCGTTTCCTTGTAGATCACGAATGAAACAAGTTTTGTCCCTAAAAGCAACTTCCAAATCTCCATCACAAATATGACCGACAGAAAAGAGATTGTGACCGAGACCTTCCACATAATAAACCCTGCTAATTTCGATGTTCCCATTGATGTAATCTCCGTAGCCCATGATAGCTGCGAAATGATCATTCCCGAACCTGACAGTACCAATGAAATTTGAAACAAAGTTTGATAACAGTTTGAGATTGCCTGTCATGTGCTGGGAACATCCGATATCAACAATCTAGAGGATGATCTGAATCACCTGCATTACACACAGACGACACAGTTGGAATATGTAAGATATAGGATTTCACAAACACATCAAACCAATAACATATGGGGCGTTTACAAGTTTTAGAGAGAGAAAGTTCTAAAGAGAGTTGGGAACTATGTGAAACAGATAGAAATGGTATTGAAGCTCCAACCCTCTACCTTGGGAGATAGAGGGTATTTATAGTGTATTACAATAAACGTCACCTACGGGCTGTGGATAAGGCATATAGTGGGTAAAGACCCGTCCATCCTCCACGGTGTTACTTAACTAACTACTTATTAACATAACTTGACTACGACTACGAGCTTTCTAACGAATACATATACTTGAGGTGATCGACTCTTTAATGACTGGATATTCTATATCCTAACAATCTCCCGCTAAGGGAGGTCACCTCAAATTACACATAATACAAACAGATATTACATTAATTTTGTTCTTGGATTCTTGTTTAAGTTCATTGCTCTGTAGCTTGTAGTCTTTGATTCTTCATGTTTTGCTTGTTTGGATAATTCAAGTGGAGGTCTTTAACTGATCCACGTAATGATGAGTTTTGAGCCAGCTTTGAGATCATCAGCTTGCATAAATCTCTTACTCTTCCATTGTAGTGTTGACACTATGTGTTGTTGTGACAGTGGACCGACATGCTCACATTCCGGATCATGATTTCTTCTCATCAGAGTAGCGGAAGCTTTAGTTGATTCATGATATTTGTAGTAGCGTAGCAGAAGCATGGAGTGAGAATATCAGAGTCATTGATGCACTAATCATGATTTCTTTTGAAGTGAATGTGATGTGTGAGCATGCGGCTATGGATTCAATTCTCCATTCTGATCAGCTGCAAACATTGGGTGTACCTGCATACAACAGTTAGCAATAAAGCGCATGAAAGTTTCTTTGATCACTTTCGTTGAATTGAGGTACACGGCCCATGGTTCCCCGCTGATCAAGACAAGTACCGCCTGTGATCGTAGAATTCAAGAACCTCCTTGACGGGGTTTCAGAGTCGCTTCAGCCGTTCTCAAACCGAAACGCCTCAAAGAAGACAACACGAGTGAGTGAACCAAAAGATTTGAGATTCATCGATTGATGAAAAGAGATTTGACAAACAATCGTATCGCTCAAAATAAAGTGTTTTTGCAATACAACGAAGGATTTAAGGAAAATCAATTATCAATCATAAACACCTTTTAAATTTGAAATATTAATACTCAGTCAATGTGCTAGAGAAAAGAGTTTTAAGCACAACGACCGGTTTTTCAAAGGTATCCGTCAATCCATATCCTAAACCAGGATTGATTCAAAATTATGAATCGCCCCATTGTTTATGTTCAGTTGTCACATGGTTGATTTATTGGATAGATATCACATGCCACCTACCAAGAGCTTGTTTGATGTTGGCTCTAGAAGGCTTTCCATCTTCATTGTGAATATGTTTGCATATCACTCAGATGTTCTGGCAATACCACAAGGATAATGCGTAAGACTCTTAAAATATATTCTCTTTTTCCATATGGTGTGAAATAGAGAGTCTTCATTGATTGTGTCCTTAATGAGATTTATTTATGATCTCGTGGCTCTAGACTCAATTGTGCACATTTGGTTCCTATGTCGGAGACTAGGGAGAGGGTCTCCTTCTTCAATATCAACAATCTCTAAGAGAAAGTCGATAGATTATGTAGGTTCCCCGTGAGGATGAAACAAGTCCTTTTAAGAGGAAATTGAGTGGCTTGGGAAGTTGTAGAAAAGGCGTCACCGGGTCCATGACGCCTTGTCTTCAATACCGGTGTTACCTTAGTAACAACCAAGAGTATATGAATTGAACCCGTTTCGCCCTAAGGTTGAAATAAATGAAGGGCTATTTTTTTCACCCTTTTTCACATTCAATTCTTTTTCATTCTTCAACCCCTTCAAGCTTACCGAGACTTCATTACTAGAACCTTGTTGGGTTTATTCCAGTTCTAGCTCTATCTCATCCGCACTCTTCCCATATCTCACTTTACTCCTTTTTCATCATACCTAAGGACTCTACATCGCCTAGTGGATTGTCCCTAGGTACATCCCTCCGGCTCAAGGGATCGTGGGAACGAATACCTAACCTAACCATCCTTATATCACCATACATAAAGTAAATTTGGTCGGTCTTTTGGTATTGTTCATCACCATTGGAACCAATTGAAAACCGCTTGAAAATCAATCCGTGTACTTGTGATATATTATCAAAGCATTTTGTACCTGAATCATTTTTGATATTTTAGAAAACGGCTCCCCCTCAACATGTGCATCATATGTTTGAAATCATTTTGGCACATGGAGGCAAGAGGACTTGAAAATCTCAGATTTACAGAACGAAGGATTTGATTCTTTGATCATCAATTTCTAAAAGATATCAACATCACTTTCCCGATCAAAATTAGTAATTTTCATACTTTGTTAAGAATATTTTAGGAAAACATGTGGTTTTCAAAAGAGTTGCTCCCCCTCAATATGTGCATCTGATTTTGAAATTGTTTAGCACATATTAGGGAAAACCTGCACTTAGAGACAAATCAATCACGTTTCAATCTATTTTGGTTTAATATAAATGCTCCCCCTTAACATGTGCATGGAAAATTTGAAATCATTTGCACATGCAGGGAGGAGAGCTTGTTAATCGCGTATAAAACCATTTATCGAATTATCAGTTTAAATCCAATTTAAATCACAAATTCTCCCCCGATCACAATTTTCAAATCCTTTGAGAGTTGTGATCTCTATTGATTTAAATTAAATTTTGAGAGCTTTTGAGGAGAATAGTGACTTGCCTTTGAAAGACATTTTAACTGATAAGGATTAGATTTTTGAGACTTTAAACTCCATTGACCAATCATGCATGAATATCTTTTGAAAACATAACATTAGCCAAGGTCTTGAATCAATTGTATAAAACATTGTTCTTTTTGATTTCCAAAAGTAGACCTTGCTCTTTTCCGTGCTAATTGTTTGAAAAATAACCTTTTTGATTGAATTGAAATCATTCTCCCCCTCAATCAATGACATGAGTTGTTGATTGAGTGTTTTAGAGTTTGACAAAGATAAGCCCGAATGATTTTCAAAAATAGAGTCCGAGGTATTTTCAAAGCAATTTTGTTTTCATTAGATGACAAATATTTTTCTAAGAATCATTAGATGTAAAAATATTTGAAAGAAAACATTTGTCATTATGGTGACAAACATTTTTTAAGAATCGAGCATGAGATTTGAAAAATAAGATTAAGCATGGTTTCGTTTTTTCCTTTTAAAACGGGTTACCGCTGAAATGACAATAAACCACCATTTTTCTCCGTCTCATTTTTTTTTTCTTTTTTAAGCAATTTATGTACATTCAAGAACATCTAAAACCCGTGACATTCTTTTGAAAGTCAACACAAAGTCCGTAGATGATATCGAATTAAGAAAAACATGACAAAATAACAATATTTTTAGGATTTTCAAGATTTTCTAATTTTTTATGGATTTTGAAAATTTTATATTTTTCTATTTTCTTTTGTGGGTTTTGAAATTTTGTATTTTGCTTTTGAAAAAAATATATACAAGAGATAGATGAAGAAAACCATTTACCTCGCCTTCCTCTTGAAGGCGTTTGAGTGTTTCCGGTTGAAGACTCTTTAGACCAAGTCGTGGAAGGATAAACTCAAAACGTTCTCTAGGAAGAGCTTTGGTGAAGATGTCTGCTAACTGGTATTCAGTCCTCACAAAATAGAGTTCTACCACATCTTTTTCCACTTGTTCCCGAATGAAATGATGTCGAATGTCGATGCGCTTTGCTCTTGAATGTTGAACGTTGTTGCAAGAGAGAGCAATGGCACTTTTATTATCACAATACAGATGGATTTTGTTGAATTCAAAGCCATAGTCAGATAATTGGGATCTCATCCATAGGATTTGAGTACAACAAGATGACATGGCTATGTATTCACCTCAGAGATGATATAGAAGTACTCATTTGTTTCTTTGAAGACCACCACAAGCTTATCACCCAAAACCGAGCACCTCCGCACGTATTTCGACGTGTATCTTGACATCCCGCATGGTCAAGATCTCGCATAAAGTCGTTAGTGACATACCGTGTCCTTCGGTACCAAAGTCCCATGTTGATGGTTCCTTGGAGATACCGAAGACCCGCTTAACCGCTTCAAGGTGCTTTTGGTAGGCTTAGCCTAGTATCCGCACACATGCATACAAATAATGTAATATCAGTTCATCGGTCGTGAGGTACATCGTGATCCAATCATACTGATATTTTGTTTGATCTACCATGATCCCCGAGTGGTCCTCATCCAGTTTGGTACGCCCACCATGGGAGTGTCAACGGTGTCACAAGTGTCAAATCCAAATTTCTTTAAAATTTCATTAGCATATTTAGATTGATTGATAAAATGCCTCCGGACTTTGTGAAACTTGTAATCCCAAGAAAATGACATTTGTCCCATCATTGACATTTGAAATTTGGAGCCCATCTCCTTAGAAAACGGTCACATTCATTGGGGTCAGTCGAGGCAAAAATAATATCATCAACATAGATTTGAACGTGAATTAAATGTTTGCCTGAATTTCTAGTGAACAATATCGGATCAACTGTGACAACTCGCAATTTTAGGTCATTTCTCAAAACAATTTATGCTTCACAATTTCAACATTTATCGTAAACTAAGTTTACGTGTTTCAAATTGCAGAACTCCGAAGGTTTAGCGGCGAATTCCTGATCATAACATCACGAACATTTCATATGGACTAAGATTAGTCTACATTTCATTAGCATCATTTGCATCATATTAGTTCATTAATGACATTGCATTTTACATTTAACGCGTAATTTTTATATTTAATAAACGTTATCGCGTGAGTTATTATTTTTAATATTTAATCCATTACTTTCAAAAATGATCCCGACATATTTTTTTATACTTACATTTAGTTTGTAAAAACTATATTTTGACTTTACCTAGTGTTTTAAATTTATTTAGTACATAAATCGTTAAAGTTATATTATTACGACGTTTTTCTTAAAAACTATACGATAATTGTTTTATCACTCAAATTTCACAAGGAATGTATTTTTACAATTTTTATTATCTCATTACATTCTATTTTGACCTATTAAAAACTTACTTGTACCAAAAAAATTTCCATTTACCTTTACTTGTACATTTTCTACACAATTACTTACACTTTTGTCAAATATTACACAAATGTACTCAAGTTTATAAAAAAAAAAAATAAATATCTTACATCCTCCCCTGGCCGACCAAGGGGAGGTAGTCATTAAATGATGTATGGTTTGTGATTGTTAATAATTCTACTCAACTTATAAGTCTTACTTATTATTTCTCATTCACTTCATTATGTCTCAAGTGTTAGTAAAAATAGTTTCTCTGTTGTTCTCCTTCTATAACCGCCACATCAAGAAGCTCAAAGGGATCATCATCAAAAATTTTCTCAAGTGTTTTTACAATCTAGTTAATACTCTTTATAAGGTTTTGAAATAAAAACCAAGAGTGTTTAGGTTTAACCTTGTTACTTGCACCTCATCATATTCACTAGTAAGCATGTTTCTTTCATTTTTTTTTTCATGTTTCTTTTCATTACATATGTATCTTTTCATTTTTGGAGCAAACATGCAAGACATATGTGATTTATACCATTTTTACTTGATTTTTGGAGTTATATATATATATTTGGTCATCCTATAATTATCCCCTTGGTATTCATTGGTCTTGATGGTGATTAGGAACCCATGACACCCTAAGAAGGTGTATGGTAGGATTAGATTAGCTTTGGAGTTGATTTGAAGGGATTAGAATAGGTTTTGTCCGAGAAAAACTATTTTCGATAACTATAAAAAGTGGTCTGTCCTTGTTTTGATTTTCTGGAAAATCCGACTGTAGGCACGACTTTTTGGCCTTGATATTTAGAAAATATACTTTAAAACGAATCCGTGGCCGCTTGAACGGATTAAAACGGAGTTAAAACGAAGAAGTTATGAATTTTTAAAGTTTGGCGACGAAATATATTATTTTTTGAAATTTCAGCATACTAATTTTACTCTATTCGGGTCAAAAACGAGTCCTAAGCTTCACAAATTATTTCGACTTATCAAAAATATATTAGTATACTTTGATACGAAGCTAAGGACATATTATACGTAGAAAACGGATTTGAAACGACAAAGATATGCACGTTTTCATAAAAATTGCCGTAACTATTATTTTCTGAAAAACTATATTATTTTACGAGACAAGTGTTACGTTAGCTAAAACGACCATGTTGGAGGCTGTTTTTATCAATGATGTGGAACTTTTTGAAACGAAATGTCTTCTAATAAAATCAAGATCACCGAGCATATTTTTCAAAACAATCAACCGTTTGTATAGCGGAGTTTTAGTAAATTATTTACGGATGTTTAAACTTGGCCGAAACTCACTTTTTACACAACAATTAGTCAAAATCACCATCTTTAACCCTTATTATCTTTATGTTCGAGACCTTTATGTCGAAAACTCATGAACTGAAACTTTTAGATTTTGATACAAACTTTCCAAAACCGTTGAGTTCGTTTCCTAACGATCGACGCACGCCATTTTACGACTAGTTTTTCGAAGCCATTTTTGTCACTTTCAAGAAATTTCCGACGACATTATTTTACGACGAAAAGTAAAAATTTCACTATAAATCATTACGAAACCATTGTAGGATGACATTTTGGCGTAAATACTTATAAAGTGATTTAAGAATGGTCAAGACGTCAAAAGAGTATTTTTCGACGATAAGTATTATTTTTCAAAACTCGCAAATGGTATAAATAACATACGAAATGCATGCATAACATTACATAGCAACTCATTACATATCATATCATTCGTAATAGGTCCAGATTAAAGTATCACGCTATACCTCAGTGTACTCACTCTTGTCATCATACCAGTTTATCAAGTGAGTTTTCATAGCCCCGCTTTTACAAGTTTTACATTATTTCAAACCTACGGGAGAATACATTGCACAACATTTTTATTACGATACCAAGTATGTTAAATTCATTTACATTGCTTGAGTTACAACGCTGCGCTTAAAAGTCCCCACTTTAATGCATGAGCCGTTAATTTCCTAGAAGCGTGTGAGTGGATAGATCTATCGAGGTGACGCCCATCCGGTTGGTGAATCCCAATTGTCATACGGATGCATTTCATTCATGAACATTATTAGAGTTGTTTGGCAAGACACTCTGCTGGGCGACATCACCGAGCTTCGTATCATGCGCTAAGCAATTGTAACATTTTTACGTGACTTAATTGTCATGCTCGTAACATTTTTACGTGACATAATTGTCATGCTCGATCTATACTTATGTAGTCGTATAAAACATTTACATAAACCTATGATTTCTCACCAACATTATTGTTGACCCGCTTTAGCAATGTATTTTCGTAATCGAGGCATTATCATCATGACATGGTTTAGGAACCACCTTTGAGTCGCAAGGCCGACTTATAACATTGTACATTATGGCACTTTCTTTCAAAACATCGCTTGGACTTGTAATATATTTATATTTCCGCAAACTTTGTAAACTTTTGGGACCTATGTTGTAACTCGATTATTTTATTAAATCAAACGATGTATTTTCCAAACGACACTTTAGGTCGCTCAATATAATCGTGATTGTGATGCTATGATACCAATCCTGTGAATTCCATTCACGCAAAAATGTAAAATTGGGGTGTGACATCAATCGCTCCTTTGTCAATCCAAAGGATAGAAGAAAATTTGATAGTGTATCATACCATGCCCTTGGAGCTTGCTTCAAGCCGTCAAAGAGCCTTCTTCAAGCGATAGACATGAGTAGGACGCCTGATTCACAAACCTTCCGGCTATCGACGATACGACTTCTTTAAGATCTCCATTAAGAAAAGCCATATTTACATCCATCCGATAGACAACCATGTTCTTACTTGCAAGATTAGCCGTGAAGATTCGATTGCCTCGATACGCAATCGAGCAAATGATTCTTCAAAGTCAATACCCTTCTCTTGATGATATCCTTTTGCAACCAATCGAGCCTTGTTCTTTAACACATCACCATGCTCATCAAGGTTTACTTTGAAGATCTACTTTAGAGCAATGATCATAGCACGTCGAGAGTGTACTAATTGCGATAAATCTAGTCGATCAAACTCATGAAATTCTTCTTGCATGGCATTGAACCATTGCCTTCATTCATGGCGCTTTAACGCCTTTTGGTTCGACCTTGATAGTACGGAGTTCAAGAAGCACCATAAGGCATCGCTGCAAGTTGTTTACGAGTGGATACCGGACGAGAAAGGTTTCCAATGATGTTGTCCAATGGATGATCATGTGTCCATTTTCTAAGGTGTTCATGTGGTTGTTGTTGAGGAACCAAGTAGCGTAGTCATTTTCTCCCGATGAAGATGGTTCGGATGATGGTTCGTGAGCAAATATGTTCTCAAAGGAGCATCCGCAGGAGTAGCAAAGGGATTATCTCCATCATAGGTGCTAGAAACAATTCCATGATGTACACTCGATGATTGAGGATTTATTGATGAGACAGAGTGATCAGCAGCAGGCGCTTCTTGACTTAATGACATAGAAACTGAAGGGTTATCTACGTTGATAGGGATAAGAGCAACCTCTGTTGATGGGTTTGATAGATCATTAGCAATTGGCTCATAGTGTTCATCAAACATTGGATCAAATAATTTCTTCAAATCATCTTCTGACGGTGGTACATATGGAGTTGTTGGTGAGGGATTGTATACAAGAGTAGATCTGATGGGACTACTTGATGAAGGTTGTGATGCGGGTCCAGAACTGGGTTGTCCTGGAGCCATTTGAACGGTCAGATCATTGAACATAACGTGAATTGTTTCCATGATATTTCGGGTTCTTTTGTTGTAGATTCGGTATCCTTTTCTGCTTGGTGCATATCCTACAAATACTCTAATGTCCGCTTTAGGTTTAATTTTACCTAAGTCTTGACCCTCATTAGTTGGTTAACACAATGCACCAAACACACGAAGGAATGAAAGATTAGGTTTTCGATTGTGGACAAGTTCATATGGAGTTTTTCCATGAGATGTGTGAATTAGGGATCGATTTTGAGTGTAGCATGCAGTGGCAATGGCTTCACCCTGAGAAACATTGGAACCTTTGAGTAAATCAAGATTGTTCTTGCGGCTTCCACAAGAGTTCGAATTCGGCTTTCAACTACACCGTTCTGTTGAGGAGTTCGTGGAACACTTCTTTGATGACTGATTCTGTAACACCCTCAAAAATTGGGTTTTAGTGGAAGCATACAAGTTTTGGGTGCTACTAATCGGTATCACAATACAAGCATAGAATAAAAGGTTTTTCTTAAGAAAACTCATTTATTTAATAAAATCAATGTTCACAATAAAATTTAATATGGAAATAGGTCCATAATAAATAAGCGGTCCACAAATGCAAAAAAATCAGAGTCGTCTATGACCATGCCATGCCATTGCCCAAGCGCCTCCAAAAGTAAACTATCGCCTCAATACCTGAGAATACACGCTAAAAGTGTCAACACGAGGTTGGTGAGTTCATAGGTTTTCATAAAAGTATTGCGAGTTCAAAAGATCCTTTCGATCATTGTGGTGCCCACAATGTCGCGAAAACAAAGTTTACCTTAGCAAAATAGTAAAGTGGACCACAAGGTTTTCAAGTGCAAATCATTTCTCATAAACAAGTCAAATTTAACCAAGGCATACCCTGCCTAATTCACAGTACCAAAATATTTATTCGCAAAAATAATTCAAAAAAACAACTACTTGGACCATATCAAAATTTATACACTACAAAGAATATAGTGTTACGCAAGCTTAACTATTACGCAGGCTAAGTCAGGAAACCATCCCTAGATAGCACGAGCCATGACTATCTCTAAACACACTAACAATCAACATGTTATACGTCCCCCACATGAGCCATGTTGGTCGGACGGGGTGGCCATTCCCAATAGATCTATCCATAACATTCGCACCATCCTGAGCCAGGATGTAACAATTCATAACAATGCTTGGGTTTCTAACCTTAACCTAGCCCGTAATAGCTCACAAAAACATTTTCAGGTCCAATCCAAAATAGTTCAAGCACTTGTGTCCACATAAAAGCATATTTAAACCATATCACGCATTTCATCAAACCAAGTAATAACAGCTTATTCTAATAAATCGAGCATTTGCATTTCATAAAAACGAGCATGTATTCTCCCCCAAAACAGTTTAAAAGCAAGTAAAAGTAGGGGCCATGAACTCACCTCGAAGCGAAGCGACGCAAGAATTCACAACTAACAAGTCTGGCATCAAAGAGCAAGCACAACCAAATCATGAAGGAAGGCACGTCGATATCCAAAGAGTACAAGTACAAAGGTACTATATCGTCACGACCTAATAGTATAAGTATGATCTCAAAATACGTCTCAAGGTGTAAACTAATATAATATCCGAAAGACAACGTGTCTTAGTTTTCGTGGAATACTCTTATCAAAGATTTCAAAAATCCATTATCAATATCTCAAAAAGTTTAGTTTTAACGTTTTGTGTGGTGGTAAGAAGACAAAGACTCGACATACAACTCACGCCAAAAGTATACTAAAATGTAACTCACACCAAAGATGTAACTCACGCCAAACATAACTCACGCTAAGGCATAATGTACATCCCAATACACTATAAGGAGTAGTCGATAAGTATTGACCGAGACTCACGTCGAGAATACGATGACAAGAAAGTTGTCGAGACAATAACGACACATAATTAATTCAAGGAAATTAAGTCAATTGGTAAGTTTCGATATTTTCCCTTAATCCCAAACGTACATGTTTATAATAAAAGAATAGTTTCCATTTATTGCTTGATAATAAAGGTTTCATAAACGTTACTCGTAGTTAGACGAGTTTATGATAAAATACCTCTAATAAGTGTAGTATATTATAAATGACGCGTTTGTTTATCCAATACTACCAAAATAGTTGGTATATCGTCAAAACGTATATGTTTTGAAAAGGTTTTAGGATATTAAAGAAATCACAATGATTTAAGTTTATAAAATATTTTACGAAATTTTTGGCATGAAGTGCCCACTTATAAAACATTTCCAAGTCGTAACGACTCTTGAATAATATAAAATTTATCGTTAGGTTTCTAATTCGTCAAATGTTACAATTTATAATATACAATTGAACATATCATTCACAGATATATTAGTTGTTTAGTTTTATCGACCGCTTGTATAGTTCGGTTCGTATATGTTAAACTCTTATGAGTTTAATATACCCTTCCGTCGTGTTTACCAAAGGGTCCATAATGTCCAAATAACCAATACCGTAAATCCAATACGTCCAATTCTTGTCCAATCAATATATAACACCACAATGCTCGTATCAGATTCAAGTGTTGCAATAAATCCATTAACTATAAATACTTTAACCATTTAATAGTTTTTAATTGTTAGTCCGGTATACTAGAATGTACGCCGAAACCATAACCCAAGATATCAATAGATAAGCAGCACAAGTATAAACCAACACATTGTAACTGCTAGTAAACCGAAATGCGTTTCATTTTAATTGTTAATTTAAAAACACCTTGTCTCTTTTGTTAATACCATAACATCACGAATACAAACACCACGCAAATCAGACCATCACATAACCCTCACGAGTTTACTTGCAACACGAGGACCAAACAAGCACACTTAACCGACCCGAGACACAATCTAATTAAGTACTCAATCTGATTCGAACATGAAAACTCACACGCGACCAAACGGGTTCACAGTGAATATCAAAAGACAATGTGAACGAATTGGTAACCTTCCTATAGGACGAGCAAAGCGAAGCTAACCCATGCAAAAATCCAATTTTATACCGAGACTCAAACAAAGAAATATATAGACCAAATACACATCGAGACCCACAATATCACGACACCATAATTTCTGATTGCTTGACCCGTGTCCAATCCGGGTACAAACCGAACCTCATTCAGAATTTCAAACACAACCACCACACGAAAATAAATCATACGTGATGTTATTCACGTTTACTACTCCAAATCTGATAGTATATCATGTTTTCATTTAAAAGCCACAGGAATCGATTGTAAAACGTTTTTAAAACGGTTTTCAAATTCCACGAAAAATCTTAACACAAGATAAAACGAACGTGAATCTTGACTTACCATAGAAATCGAGAGAGAAAGAAGAGAATAAAATGAGGAGATGAAGAGGTGAGGCGGAGCAGCACGGCTGTGGTGGCCGTGACTACCATGACGGTAGTAGTGGCCCTCGGATGCAACCCCAAACAACATAAAAACTCTTAATACTCGTTCAAGACTAAAAACCCTTGAAATTCGAATCTTGTTTTCAAGATCTAGGCGCTGGGGATTTTACAAGGTGTCATGTCAATGTAATCGGAGGTGACGATCTATCTTTTGGTGTAACGTTTGTGTTTTCCGGGAATGACGGTGGCCGGCGACGGCGGTGGTGGCCGGAAAAACAGGTGGCCGAAATTTTAAGAGAGAGGTGGGAGTATATTTTGTTTAGAGTGAGAAAGTGTGTAAGTAAAATGAATTAGTGAGATGGAGATGAGGCTTTTATACCCCTTCGAGGACCACTTTTGCCAATATCCAAAGTTGAGGGAAAGGGAAGTGAAAATATCATAAGGGCCATTCTTGTAAAATTTAGTAAACACTTGCCAATATTCGGTTCGGGACGTATTCGAACGGGTAAACATGTGATAAAAATTTCGAAACTTGCGCCATCGCGTTCGGAATAATTTTTCCAATAAAAATGAGTATTTACACGACAATTTTCTCGCAAATTAAATAACAAACGAATCAAGTTGATTAATGGGTTTATGGTTGTTCCGGTACGCGTTGTGTCTACTTTTCACGTTTCGCGAGATAACTTCCTTGTTTTCACGTCAAATGAGCTCGGGAAAGTTCGTAAATGAGAAGCAAACGAGTTTTCTTGAAAATGAATATCTGGAAAAGTGCGAGTTGTTACAGATTCCAACACTTTCGTAAAACTCACTAAGTTCTTTATTAACAAACCCGCCCATTGTCTGCTCGAATGATTTCGACAGCTTTGTTAAGGCGAACCCGCAATGCTTGATAAGTTTAATGATGATATCGGAGTTTCATCCTTTGTCTTTAAGAACTTAACCCAAGTAAATCGAGAGTAATCATCAACCACAACTAACACATATTTCTTCCCGTAAATATTCTGCACTCTCATGGGTCCACATAAATCCATATGAATGGTATGAAGAACTTCCATAACTGAGTTTGTAGGTTTGGGTTTGTGGGCATACTTCTTGCTTTTTCCCAATTGGCATGCTGAACAAAGATGATCCTTTTCATACTTTAATCTACGTAAGCCTATTACTAAGTCCTTTCTGGAAAGATCATTTATGGTACCGAAGTTCAAGTGATTGAGACGACGATACCATAACCATGACTTTGTTTTTGAGGCTTTTGACAACAAGCAAATTGGAGAAGACTTCATCATATCTTTGATAGAGATGGTGTATAGGTTTGAACCACATGTTCCTCTTAAAAGTTCTGCACCATCAAGTTCTCTAACGAAACAAGTATAGCTCAAGGCCACTTCTAGATCGTAATCACGTAATTGACCGACAGAGAATAAGTTATGACCAAGACCTTCAACATAATATACCCCGAGATTACACTACCACCAACAACATAGTCTCCATAACCCATAATTGCACCAAATGATCATTCCCGAATCTAATAAATTCCGATGAATTTACTCACAAAGTTCATGAGCCGTGACCGGTCTCCATCATTTGCTTGGAATACCGAGTCCGTGTACCACGTAATCGATTTGAACGATCGCAGCTGAACACGCACAAGAATGGATAATCGATAATTGGGATCCCCATGCAAGAATGGGTTCCACTTGGTTAGTAACAATGATTGGAACACCCATATCGTAAGCGTAAACAATGAATACATTAGGATGATGTCGTGCTAGTGTGTGAATTAGACCTATTCAAAGTATGTTCACTTCTTAAAGGAATAGTTCTACCAAGAGGCATCCATTTCCTAATGGGCATTGGTCTAGATAATCTAGGTACAACTCATTAAGATTAAATTTGCGCCCAGAGGTATCCACCGATAACCTACATTACCGAAGTTTTCTTCCCGTGGGTTTCCACTGCTTTTACTCTTCTTCCGCCTTTGCTTTCTAGCCTTCTTAGCTTGAATTTTGGCATTACGCTTTAACTGGTATTTAACAAGATTAATCAAACCATTCACACCACATTCATGATTAGTAACAGAAATCAAGCACTCATCATTACATGTTTTGTTAAAAGTAGCAGAATTCGAATTAATTACAATACGCTTATAGCTAATACTAGAATCAACACGATTCGTTTTATTCAACTCAAACTTAAAGTTCCTAGGGTGGTCTTCTACTTTCTTCCATTGAACATTCCTAGCTTGCAAGGTCCTATCATTCTTTGTGTGGCCTTGAGGCTTTGACCTACTTGCTTTGGTGTCACTTTTACCCCTCAGAGGAATGGGAACATTAGTTGGTATTGCTACTTTTGCTTTTCGTGTTTAGAAGTGATGGGATCCGAACTACTTGAAGGCACATTGAAGCTTACATGCTTAACTTTAGGCATAGCACAAGGCATCATGCTTTATCTTTCTCACATAAGGATTTAGGCATGTTGCTCTTAAACATTCTAATGTACTCCCGAGATCGCTTGGCCCTCGAATGCAAGAAAACCTAATTTCTATCAAGTGGCTTATTTATGAAATCCTCTTCTACAATCTCACAGAGACATTCTAGACTATCCTTAAGGTGAGCGAAATAGTTATGAAACACAAGTTCGTTATTCCTAAGATGAGGAGGAATGTATTTAACAGCCACAGTATATTTAGAGTCTGCAGATGACTTTGATGCAACATTCTCATTAAAGACAAGTGGCATTTCCCTTTTTCCTGTTTCTTTATATTCTCAATTTATTTTTGTAAAGAAGTTATTTTTTCGTTGTTTTTGTCACGAGTGACTTTCATTGAATCATATAACTCTTTAAAGTGTAGTTTAACCTTTTCATTTTCTTCTAGAAAACACTCATTTTCCTTTTGTAAAACATTAATGAGGTTTTGAAGATGAAAATTTTGAGAAGATTGAGAATCTAAAGGTGGAGTCATTTGGGAGCCATTTCTTTCGCCCTTCAATTGTGAGATTTGGGCTTTCAACTTTCTGATCGTGTTACAGTGAGCTTGAATCTGTTCATCACGTTTGTTTATGTCAAAAACTGCATCAAATTCAGGAGCATCTGAGGATGTCTTGATATTTGAGGTTTTAACATTTTCTTTGAGATGTTGATATTTTAATTGCAAAGCAAAATGTTCAACTTCCAATTTAGAAAAATGTTTGACCAAGTTATCATGATCCTCCTGTTCAATTTTATCATGCATTTTTGAATTTGTTGTTTCAAGCTCAATGACACGATCATGGGAAACTTTCAAGGCAACAGATAATTCATGAAATTGAGAAGCAATAATAGAGTGCTTAGTAACAGTATAAAACACATCTTGAGCCACACAACTCAATACTAAGTTCTCATTTAAGATATACAGATTTTTCCTTTCAATTTCATTATATTTGTGTTCCCGTTCATAGTCATTGACCTCAACAATCATTACATCAAATTTCTTTTCCATTTCTTTAATATCCGAGTTTATTCCTTTTTGAAGACTTTCAAATTGACGTTTTAATTGTTTAAAGAAAGGCATGGCCTCAGTTAAATAGCATTCTTTAGTTTGCTCAAAACCCCTTTCCCCTTTAGTTATCCCAGTATGTGTGATCCTTTTCTTACATGTCTTCTCAAAATCAACAAATAGTTGATAAACAACATATTGGCTGATTAAGGTCTTGCTCTTAGTGGGAATAGATCTAGGAACTAAATGCGTGGGTGTATTCAGAGGATACACGATTGTCGGAGGCATTTTCCTAAGGGAGTGTTCGCTTTAACAAGTGCATTAGCTTTTGCATATCTATGTCCTTTTTCCAAAAACTTGTTCGGGGTTAATAGAGTTTGAGGCTTAAATGCTTAGGAAATCCAATTTTCTTTAGTGTAATCATGGGGTTTGAACGTTATGTTTTGCTTTTTACACTCGTGATCTTTAGCTTCATATTCGCTTTTTCCCTAGTGACTTCATCTAATTGCCTATCTTCCTCAAGGCACTCAACAAGAACTAGGTTGTCGCCTAAGCTTAAGGATTTCCTTACCATCATATATTATCTTCGAGCTTCTAGCCACTTTACCATATTCGTGATTGGTTCCTTTATTTAGGGAATGCTAGGCTTATATCGAGAACTCTATGCTTAGTGATCATGTGAGCAATCAATGGTATTCCATTGTGCGCATAACTTATTTTCAAGCTTGTTTTTCAAAGTTTTAGATTAGAAAAGTCATTCAAAAGTTTTGATTCCTTAGCATTAAATTCTTGTTTAAGCACTTTAACATTATCTTGGAGTTCTTATTTTGCTTAATGCTTTAGAAAGCTTTTCTTGTAAGGAGTTTAACTCTTGTTTTAACACTTCTTCTCTAAAATTACTTTTTCTAATAATTGTACGCATTTGGTCATCCATTTCCGCGCTCACGGGTGGTTAACTCAAACTTAGCACGTTGTTCATAAATTGCAACTTGTTCTTTATAGGTATTCGCCTCAGATATAATGTAATCATCGGGGCACATGGAGTGTATTCATCAAAAACAAAGTCATCTTTGACTGCAGAGGATGCATCAGTTGGTACAATCTCACTTTCAATTTGTATCACATATTGATCATATGGGACAGTGTTACTATTACACACATTATCCATATATGATTCATTAGTTACATGTGATTGTACTTTGTTATGCATCTCTTGCTCATCAACTTCATCGTATAGTTTTAATACCTTAGAGATGATTGAATCTTTGGAAGGACCAGCCTGTTGTGGTGAAGAGACCTTTGGAGAGACCATTGGTGAAATGCTAGCCATGAAGATGGTTTGGGCAGTTGGTTCATCATTAACATATGAGTCATATGCATCACAATCACCACCGAAATGCATTAGGTCGATTCTCGACCCATGTCTTGCATCGGTCGCTCATCCGCATCAAGATCATAGGTCTTGGCATTTCCTCATCAAGAAACAAAGAATTCCTCTTCATCCAAAACAGCCCATTATCCCGAGCTTGTACCAAAGAACATCTTCTCCTTAAAATACTCAAGATTTTGTGGTGTTTTGAGACGTCTGAGCCTCGCAAAGATGTCCTTCACCACCATAGTTGTAGCACTTGATTGGCTTACCCCGTCCTTGATTTGCATTCCTTCCACGGTTCTCGATTAGCTGCACCTCCACCGCCTCCTATATTTCCAAAACCTGCTCCAGCCATCCCTTGTTCGTTCCTTCTTCCTTGAACATTTTGCACTACCACCTTGCCATCTCTAATAGTAGCTTGATTATGAGGATTAGATGCTACTCTGAGGTTGTTGTTGGTGTGTGAGGTGGAATTCAGATTTTGACTAACCATGAGTGACAGTTGATTGATGAAGTTTTCCATGAATGTGTTTGGGTCTGGATGCTTGTATGCTCGATCAGGAATGAGTTTGTAATTACCATTTCCAGTAGGTATGACTTGTGAAGCTTTGGTAGTAATCCCTACATTGGTGTAGAATGCTGTTGAATCATTTGACGAACTTGCTTCTCCCTGTTTGGATTTGAACTGATCAAGAATCATTCGTTCAAACATAGCATGTCTCTCATTCTGAATCATGAATGCATACAATTGCTCATAGTTAGTATTCTTTAATCCTTTGGTTAGCTTCACGAGGTGACAAATTTGTGCCATTCGGGATTCATGTTGTTCACAAACTTTGAGTTCAAATTAATATTTGGCATGGTTATTTTGATATTCCTCATGTCATTCACAAGCTTGTGGAATCTCACGTAATATTCATAGACACTTTCTTCGGTTTCATCTTAAAGTGCTCAAATTCATCATACAGCCAGATTCTCTGCCTTCCTTAGTTAATTCGTAACCCGAGAGAAGCATTTTGACATTATCCCAAACCGCTTGGCTTCAGTGTTGTGATTGATCAACTTGTAGATGTCTTTTGAAGACCTCAAGTATAATGTTTGAAGCCCTAATATCAAGATCGTATCTCTTTTCTCCTTATCACCGAGCTCATCATACGCCTTTGGTTTGTCCAATCCTAATATCACCGCTCCATCCGCAGCAGCTTCAAGTATGTCTCTTGTAGTCTCAATCGATAAGGTTTTTCATCAATTGATTTGAGAATGTTGACTCCATTATCCTTTCCCAAACAAGACAGCCCTAATTCGTTGAGCCCATGAGTAATAATCGCCTCATCAAGCATAGGTGGACGAGTATCCGTCCACCGCTTGAATGTCCTCACCACAAGAGAAACGATAGTAGGTACGTTGTTAGACATGATTACAATTTCTACGGATTTTACTATTCTTTGATTAAACAGGAAATTGATTCTTTCACGGATTTTACTAAACCAAAAGAACAACTGTAAAAATGTAGCACGAAGAAGTGACAAGTCTCAATAGACAAGTAGCTAACCAGTCAACTCGCCTTGGTATCAACTCGCTAAACAGTCAACTCACTTAAAAGACAAGTTGCTTAAAACTCAAGTCGCTTAAAGAAACAACTCGCTTAAACCCAAGTCGCATAAAGAGTCAACTCGCTAAATAGCCAAGTCGCATACAGAGACAACTCGCTTGCCAACCAAGTCGCATAAACCAACTTGCTGCCAATACAACTCGCTTAATAGCCAAGTCGCTTTAGAACTCAAGTCGCTTGAAGAATCAACTCGCTTAATAGCCAAGTCGCATAAACCAACTCGCTTCTGATAACAGAGTAACTCGCTTCCAAACAACAAAGTAACTCGCTTCGAAGAAACGTTTTACCGTGGCTCAACTCGCATAGTACAATATTCAAAAACAACCACTTTAACAATCAAAAACAGCCCAACTATGATGATTCAAGCCTTCCAATTCAAAACCTAAGCACATATGATGATCCTAAACACAAAAGTACTATCAAAATTCAAACTTTAACACAAAAAATTGACCAAATGATTCAAACTCTTCTAAACACTTATAACCCCAAAAACCTTATGAAATCCACCAAAACAAAGAGCATGAAATATGAGTGATCAAACCATGGCTCTTGATACCAATTGTAAGATATAGGATTTCACAAACACATCAAACCAATAACATATGGGGCATTTACAAGTTTTAGAGAGAGAAAGGGAAGAGAGTTGGGAACTATGTGAAACAAAGAAGAATGGTATTGAAGCTCCAACCCTCTACCTTGGGAGGTAGAGGGTATTTATAGTGTCTTACAATAAACGCCACCTACGGGCGTGGATCGTGCATACAGCTGGGTAAAGACCCGTCTGTCCTCCACGGTGTTACTTAACTAACTACTTATTAACATAACTTGACTACTACTCACGAGCTTTTAACGAATACATATACTTGAGGTGACCGACTTTAATGACCGGATTTTCTAAATCCTAATAGAATAGAAGTAGAGGTGGAACCCAAGAGTTAGAGGGTTCCACATAGATATGCTTGAAACACATGTTAATGATTTTAGGAATCCATTTAAATTCGGGTGTATTTTGTAACCATCTCTGCCAAGTCCAACTAGTTTTTGCTTTGGTCTTTGTGAATGCACTAGGTGATATTTTCTTCCTAGGAGGTGAAGTGGGTTCTATGGGTACATCAATGATCGTAGCGGAAACACTAGAGGGAGGTTTACCTAGCACAGACTTAGAAACATTAGTGGGCCTAGAGGTAATCCGTTTTCTATTATTCTGCTTAAGAGATAAGATAGATTTAGCAACACATTCATTATGACAACTAGAAACATGCTTTTATGACAACCAACACAAGATGCTTCAAACATAACATTCAAAGTACTTAAAGATTCAGCATTCGTTACATCACTTTTGCTACTACATTTGTCTAACGCAATGTCTAAAGTGGGTGCAACTTGAGTGATATTCAAGGTCCTAAGGTGTTCTTCTACTTCAGAGGTCTTTATTGTTCTTCTCTTACGTTGCAACTTCCTATTCTTCCTGGTTTTGCTCTTAAGCTATGAAGTGCTAACGTTGGGAAAAGAGGCAACTATTCTTGTATTAGTGGAAGGAAGCACATTAGTATCTTGTGGTTTGTC
Source organism: Chrysanthemum lavandulifolium (assembly GCA_022545495.1). Taxonomy (NCBI): domain Eukaryota; kingdom Viridiplantae; phylum Streptophyta; class Magnoliopsida; order Asterales; family Asteraceae; genus Chrysanthemum; species Chrysanthemum lavandulifolium. The sequence goes on from CM040242.1 coordinate 154,348,295, forward strand.
ATTAGGCGTTCTAGTGTCAATTTTAAACATTCCAGGTGCAAGAACATTCGTGTTACTAGACTTATCTTGTTCATACTTCCCTAACTTTGCTTTTAACTCAACAATAGTGTGCAGCAATTCTTGATTTTTAGAGCGAACGTTTCCACTAACGTTTAAGACTTCTTTAGTGTATGCAAGATGATTATCAAGTTCTTGTGATGCCTTAGCACGAGTCTTTTTGAGAAAATCAAATATGACACCATATTCAGTTTTGACTTTACCAATTTCTTGTTCATATTTTGAAATTTGACATTTTAAAGACACGTTGTCATCATCCAGTTGTTCAAGTTTTGGATCGAAAGATTTTTCACGCAACTGGTTGATTTTGTTTTGCAAAGTAAGTTCTCGATTTTGACAATCTATTTGACACCATTGAAGACGACGTTTTGCATTCAAAAGTTCATTTAATAAACGCTCATTTTCAATTTTCAAAGACTCGATTTGTGGCACATTATCGATATTGGCAACATTATCAACAGAGTCAACATAAATATAGTCAAATGCATATGCAACCATATGTAATAACACCATATTGATGGTATCAGCACAGATAACATCTTCCAAGAGTCGATCAACATGATTTCTTAACATTTTCTTTTTACGTTTAGTGTTTGAAATCGATGTTTCTGTTTTCTCGAAAACCATTTTCATAAGTCCAATCTCCGTTTGAAGATCCTGTTCGCAATAGATTGCACACATTTTTAAATTTCGGACATGGGGTAAAAGTCTTTTCTGAAAAATATCTCGTTGATTTCGCGCATGTGGCGATTGAAAATGTTCACTTTTATTTTAATTAACTTCAATTTCACGCTCCAAAAGTTTGATGTCGACATGAATGTATCAAAATATTTAAGAACTTGACATCGTTCGGGTAATGATTTTACTTCACCAAGGAAGGTAAAGGACCATTAATTTGTGCAACATTGTTTCGGGACCATCATTAGAAGAGGACTCGTGAAGTGGTGTGATAACCCAAGGTGTGTTAGTATGATCTTGTTGTTTTACAAACGGGATGATTTTTGAGTAATCGAATGGTTTGTTATATTCAACATTTTCCATTTTTAATCGACTCTCAGCATCAACACCTGTTTCCTCATCACGATTATATTCAACAACACTTATAATTGAATCATCAATTTTATGTTCTGCACTGTAAACTTGAGGATTTGGTTTGAATGCTCTATGTGAAAAACTTGGTTTGTAATCAGCAAGAATTGGTCCATATCCATCTGGATTTGGTTTAAAAGTGAACTTTTGAATTATTGTGATTGACTCACCATGTTTGTAAACAATATTTTGAAACTCTTTGATTTTGTTTTGTAAATCAACAATTTCATCAAGATACTCATCTATTTGTCTCCTCGAATGCTTTTTGTACTCACAAAACTGTTTTTGACAAGTTAACAACTCAGACTTGGATTTTTGAGTTTCCGAAGTGAGAGCGTTAAGTTGTTGTTTATGATCAAATTTTAGTTGTTCTATTTGAGAAAGCAATGCATTCTTGGATGCAACCAGATCACATATCTGTTTCCCAAAGATTTTTCATTTTGGTATGATTTTGCAAAAGCGACTTCAAAACTTTGTTCACGTTTTTCTTTGGTTTCAAAAATGTTGAGTTAGAACTTATAGCATTCATTATCCTCACTTAACAGTGCAATTTTATCTTGCAGTTTCTTAGTGATCTCATTGCACTTTTCCAGTTAAGATTGGGTGGTCTGAAATAAGTTGGTCATGAGCTCAAGATCTGGATTAGACAAAGGTTCATCTTGTTCAACTTGAGTCTCAACATAATCATTATTTAGATCCTCAAATATGACCACGAACTCAACTTGATTATCAATATTAACCATGAGGTCATCTTGATCGTCAAATATAACTACGGGATCCATTTGATTATCGTCGGAATGAGATGTAGAAGGTTCATGTTGAACACTATGTGCCTCGTCGGATGCAGATGTTGACGGAGATATCAGATCATTAATGAGTATATTTGGATCTGGTACCTGAGACAAGCCATCAGTGCCATACACTGGGCATGTGTCACTCATGTGGAGCTCTTGCATGTTTGCCATTAACATCACAGCTGCATTATCTTGCAAGTCTTCCATGTCATCATTAGAATCTGCATCAGCCATGAAGCTCTGTTACTTGTTGGTAAGTGTTCCACCAGCTTCATCCTTGAGAGCCAAGAGTAAAGCCTCTTTGTGATAAGCGTTGCCTCTTGTTCTCGGCTTTGGACATGCATTAGCCAGATGACCCTTCTCATTGCAGTTGTAGCATCGGAGACCATTAACCCCAGTCTGAACATTTCCCCGATCAACCACTTGAACCCGTTGTTTTGGAGCACCCATGTTATTCCTTCCATTAACATTAAACCCTTGACCACTGCCCATCGGACGACCATTTCCACGATTCTGAACCTCAACTCTTCCATTGTTAACAACAGCGTGATTTCTTGTGTTTGACGAGGTACGAATGCGATTGTTGGATTTGTTTGTGAATCTCCCGAAGGCTCTAGCAATCATGATAAATCCTTGATTCAATGCATCGAAGGCTTCCGCATCCTCATTTGATTCAATGAAAAGTGCTTGATCATTGTTGTTGTTGTATGGAACCAATTGAGTTTCTTGTGATTGTTGTTGTGATGGATCATATGGTGTTATATGAGCAGTTGGTTGTGGAGGATTTGTGAAGACAGTTGGCAAGTTCGGAAATTGAGGATAACATGCTTGAGTGTACAAAGCAAGAGTTTGATTATCTGGGAGTGATGGAGAAGCAGGCACTCCACGGATGATTCTGTCTTTGTCTACTTCCTTTTGATGGTGCTTCAAATAGTCATACAACAATCCATAAGTAGCTTGATGAAGATTCTTCGCTGACGGATGAATGTAACGCATTTCTCCCAATCGTGACCAAGACACGTAAACTTTGTGTTGATTGCAATCCTTGGCATAATGATATTATGTTTGTCCAAGTCATTGATGATGTCTGAAAAACGATGATAGTATGACTCTAATGATTCCCCTGGTTTAATCATGAAGTTTTCATATGCTAAATAGATTTTGGATTCCATGTCATATTGATTGAGTTCAGTGCCTTCCATTAGAAGATGAATGTGCTTCCACATTGCTTTAGCAATTTTCTGAGCATCAACACTACGAAGTATCGGATTGGGTAAACCCAAAAGGATATATTGCATTGCAAGTTCATCAGCTTCTAAGTGAAGAAGTTGGTCAGTAGTAAGTTGATCAAGGCCGACAACGTTGGTAACATCATCTCTTGGTGGATTAGCATTCGGATCTCCGGGTATAGTGATAGTAGGCATCTGAAAAGGACCTTCAAGTATGACCTTCTTCAAAAACTTACCATGTGGTTTCTTGAGATCACAAAATCTAAAAAACCTTATTACCATTGATCGTAGTTTCCGGGAGTAAGCATTGGAGGTCTATCAAGGGATCCAACTTCATGAATGGATTGTTGGCTACTTAAAGCTTCACACATCTTTGCAAACCAAGAAGGTTCCTTTTGCGTTGTGACATTCATAGCATACTTTGCTGGATACTGATATTGGAAGTAGTTACAATTGTGGAAAACTAGAAGGGGGGGTTGAATAGTTTTACCAATTTAAAACTTCCTTTTAAATATTTAGATCGACTTATGTCAATCTATTTGGTTGTTTATGTTGGACGTTGATAGATAGATATATAAACGTGTAATGAAAGATAAAGAGTAAGAAGCACATCACCACGACACAAGTTATTTATAGTGGTTCGCCACAAGGACACCTTCCTTGCCCTACTCCACCCCCGAGTCACCTACTCGAGAGTTCGTAAGCACTACACCAACTCCTTATGGCGGAGAAGCCATCACAACTTCGCTTAACCTTTTTCCGTACAAAGCTAAATACCGAGTTCTTTCACACCAAGGCGAACCACACCTAACACAACGTCGCCGCCCTTTATACGGTGCTAGGCTAACCACCGAGTTCTTTCACACCAAGGAGAACTAACCCTATCACAACGCCGCCTACCCTTTATTAGGTACTAGGCTAAGCACTTAGTTCCATTACTATGGAGGAACTACTACCCTTCACAACACAACACCTAATATCAAGGAGATCCACCTTGTTACAACACCATCAAGGATATCACCATCCTTGAAATAAACAATACTTATATGTATAACGATGCACCTCATCGATTATACGACCTAGGTATTCTTCCCAAATGCTACTTGATTTGATTCTTGGCATCCTTCACTAATGCCTTTGACACAACGCTTGGCACCCTTCACTAATGCCTTCGTCTTGACACCTTTAGCATTCTTCACTAATGCTTTGACACGGACGATAAGCACCTTTCACTAATGCTTTATCTTGACACTTTCGGCATTCTTCACTAATGCCTTCAACCCAACATCTATGGAGAAAGTAAGAACTATCAACAAGAGAACCTTCGTTGTCTTGATGATGATGAAGCATGGCAACTCATGGACTTGAGCTTGCACGTCTTCAAGAAGTGGTGATCTTGCCTTTAAGAGGAACCTAGAAGATCACACAAAAACAAAAGACAAACTACATAGATCACTTGGATCTGAGGTTAGAGGGTTATAATACTTGGGGAAGTATGTATGTGAAGTGATGATTAGAAAGGAAGAAATGGCTCTCTATTTATAGACAAAATTCTCTACTGTTCCCCGGATCCCACGGATCCTTACCATAAGGGATCCGGCTAGCACAAAGCCATGGATCCGTGGAACGCTCCTCTTTGCCCATGGGTATTTTTGGTTATGGGTTGATCCATGGTTTTATTTCTAGATACAATGAACTTGGTTAAGTGGTATATATAAAACCATGGGTTATGGGTCAATACCATTTGCTAGTTTTTACCCATTTAGTATATACTTGTTTTTACCCATTTTAGTATATACTTGTTTTTACCCATTTTGGTATACTTAGTTTAAGTATATGCTAATCCAATATGTAAACACTAGTTGTTGTACATATGTATCTAAATCATAAAATCACTTATACTTGTTTTAGTGTTTTATGTGAAAACGTAAGTGTGTTAGGAAACTATTAACTCAAACTATTTACGTATTCTATTTGTTTCGTTAAAATGATTTTACGTTTGTTATCGACAAAATATTAGAAGATCGTAAAATATAAATAAACGTTTTTACGGCTTATTTGTATTAACAATATCCCCTTTTGTTGATGACAAAACATAAAATTATTTTATGGAAAATCTAAAATTGTAAAAGTTTGAATTTGTAGTTTTACTTTCTTATCCCCTTTTGTCGAAACAAAAGTGTTAAAAGAAACTAACACAATTTTATAAGAAAAGGTATGTAAAATGTAAAGAGAGCAAGTGACGGAATGGTACTCGCCTTAACTCCCCTTGACGAGTGCATCTCCTTGAAAGGGCGCCAAGGACATGACGTAAAATAAACTAATTGTGTTTGCAATTATGTTTGCAAATGGTTCGTCTAAGTGACAAAAACGTGCTCCCCCTTGAAGATTGCAAAGTTGCAATGGGGTGTCATGAAGTATGATCCAAAATCGGATTAAGTTGCAAATGTTTTGTAATTCGTTTGACACAAAGCTCCCCCTAGCTTTATGGTGTCAAAGTCTTCATGTGTTATTTTGAAAATCTACAAAGTAAAGGTTAGAAAACAAGAGTATAGTGCATAATTTCCTGCAAATAAAACTCAAGTTAGTAGAAATTTGTACTTCTGATCCACGGATCCCGCGGTTCCCTTCTTGGAGGGATCTAGCTAGGCATTTTGTAGGGATCCAGCTATCTGGTGACAGTTTCTTCAGCAGTGAAGATGTGTCAAACAATGCTAGTGTGGAGATAATATATGTGTACAATAAAGAGCACAACGTACAAAATAATCATAGCATATAAATGTTCATTCAATAAAACAAGAGATAGCCAAACAAATCTCTAAAACTAAGAGAATCAACTAGGACATACAAGTACCACTAAATACTAACTAGTTACTAGACTTAAAATGCTACAATGTGCTTGAGTCTAGGGATGAGTGGACTTGTTGATTTGATCCAACTTTGCAAGAAGATGATTAAACATGAAATGTATCTCATTTTGTGCTTCTTGAACAAGTCCTTGAGTGTTTAGACAATTTGGACAATTATTGTCTTGGTTTGAACCCGGAGGGAAATGGATATTTTGGGGAGGCTCTATGTGTGATTGTGGGTCTTCATTTTGAGAAGTAGGAAGAGGTTCTAAAAATGAGGGTGGTAATGGAACTTCTTCCATATGATCAAGGTTGTTCCTTGTCTCCCATGATGGGCTAGTTGGTGTTGTAGGTGGTTCCCTATTCAATGAAAAGGTTGGTGAATGGGAGGTTCTTGGTGGTGAATGATCTAGTGAGTAGATGTTTGGGTGAGGGAGAGGCTCATTCAAGGAGTGTAATCCATGCTTAATGAAAGAAGGTTGTGATGGCTTGCTAGAACAAGCCAAGTTTGGTTTTGAACTAGATGATCCCTTTTCTAGTCCGAAAGGTTTGATGCTAATCCTTGTGGTTCTTTTAGCCTTTGTTAGATGAGTTTGATGAGATGAGGTTCTAGTATCATTATCCCTAATGGGGGATGTTTCGGTGGAAGAAATTTCATGGATCATTTGACCCTTTCTTTTGGATGATCCTAAGGTTGAGGAGTTGTTGCTAAGAGCCTTAGTCATGGTGATGATGATGCTAATGTGAGCTTCTAATTGCTGATTTTTGAAAGGGAATTGAGGATGGTGCCTTAAACCTAAGGTTGTTTGGTTTATAAAGAATAATTTGAATTAGGAAATTAAATTCTTGGCCACTTAGAAGACTAAGCATGCTCTCGAGGTTTTTATCAGCTCTAGGAGGACAATTAATGTATGCTAAAAGTGGTTAGAGAACCAAAAGGTGACTTGAATTTGAATATAGAAGTCGATTTATGCTTTTCAGATCTACGGATCCCGCTGGATCCTCTCGCCAGGATCCGCCGTTAAAGACCGTGGATCCGCTATCGATGTGTTTTAGGTGAAATCATTATGCTTTTGTAAGGTTTATTATTAATGTATTTCGAGGTTTTGACTTAATTTTGAAGTCTTTAGCTGTTGGATATCTTAAATCCTCAACCATAACAAGTAATGGTGCTTAATGATGGTTTTGGCCTAGAAAATTAACCTTGGGTAGTCTAACTATATGTTTGACAAGGATTCCATTTAATTTGATGTGGAGAAATGGTGATAACAAGTCCTAGAAGTCAGATGATGTCCTAAGAGGAATTTACTAAAATCTTTAAAAATAAAAAGAAATGAAAAACTAATTTTTGAGCCTAATTTTGAGTCAAAGATCATTGAGATCAATTTGCTAAAATTGAAGGATAGACCAAACTAAGTGTTATCAAACGTGATAGATAATGCGTGAGTGTTGGAGCGGAATTATGGTGAGTTATGACTAGTTGATAAATCAAGAAATATTTCGAAAATATATCCTAGATAAGCCATGGATGAGAGTGAGGTTTTCAACTATTTGAGGAAGACTTAGTTGGCTCTAGTATCTTATGTTTGACTTGTTTGAGGTGATCTAGTAGACTATTTTGATGTAGCCAAATCAGATTGCATATCGATGCCACGGATCCCGCGGTTCCCTTATGGGAGGGATCCGCTAGTCCAAAGCGGGATCCGCCAACCGCAGATCGAGAGCTTTGTGAATTGTGCCACTTTACACTTTATAGTAAATGCTTTTCCTAGTTGTTTCTATAGGGACTAGATGCAAGAACACAACTAATATAATGTATATCAAGTTAGGAAGAGCTAAAATTCCTAGAATGAGTGACGACGACCACTCAAGGGGTCGTAAAATCTCATTTTCAAAATACCTAAGTTAGGATTGTTTAGTGCCAAGATATGGCAATACCTACATACTACGAGCATAGTTAAAGTGTTACAAGCCATTGTTTGAAATTGTTCAACATACATTTGGGTCCTAAGACCTTACCTCTCTTCTCCTTCTCATCTTCACCCATCCTCCACTCTACCTCTTTTTCTTCAAGAAGTTGGCAAAGAACTTGAAGATTCCTTTGGTTTGTTGCCATTCGGGTGATGCACCAGGAACATCCAGAAATTGGTTGATATACTCCAAAGGATCGAGTTCGGTATTTCCGAGTGGGTTGCTACTTCCTTCACCTTCTCTTGGTCTCTCCCTTTCTTCCGAGGAATCCGTGGGTGGGTGAGGCCTCTTGTCATCTACCATAAACCTCGTGGTTCTTCCCTCGGTCAATGGTACCATAACCTTGTTGCAAAAGCTATGGTCATAGGTTTGTGGAGAAGGATCTAATGCAAAGATGAATTTAGTAAGACGGGTTAGGAGCATTGCATACGGGAGCACCATCTTGTCCATGCTTCTTACACTTGCCATTCTCTTGACCATGTAGTAGGCAATGTTGAAGCGAGTCTCGGTCACTAGACAATAGATCATGAAGCTTATACATGCGTTGGGGTGATCCTTGTTTCCTACCAAACACACCACATTCTCCCTTATCACATCTTCCCATTTTCTATACAACGCATACATCTCCGAGAGCTCCATTTGGAAAGGATCCCTATAGATCACTTTCGACTTCCTTGTAACCCTTGATGGGGATGCTCTTGGCATAAACACGGTGTCCCTTACCGTGGTTGCTTCCGGAATTGTTGCGTGATAAATGTCGTGATGATCACCCATAGATTGTATCTCCTCCAACGACCACTCATTAGAATACATGCAAACACCATCATATGTAACCCCTAGAATTCTTCCAAACTCCTCAAGTGAAAGAGTGTACTCATGTCCATTTATGGTGAACTCAATTGAGATGGACCCATCATCATTTCTAATTATACCCATAGTCTTGTAGAACTCAAGCAAAAAGACCGGGCAAATTTGCTCGTTTATATCCAATAAACAATCAAACCCAATAGTTCCAAATACTTCCCTCATGTCGGTATTTGCAAGAAATGATGGATCAATGACTCTACCTTCATGAAAGAGTCTCTTTTCAAGCAACTTAAAGGCTTTCCTATCGTCCATACTTAATCCATTTTTCCTATGGTACATGGGTATGTAGTGGGCGGTGTCTTGGTAATCTTGTTGCTTGTTGCTTGGCATGATGTTCCTAAACAATACAACCACAATGTGGTGTTAATGGTGAATAGTAACCTAGAGGGTTTGATCACAATTTTGCTCTCATCATCTTTGTTGAGTTCAAGAAATGTGTTTAATTTGTATTAACAATGTTAATTCTTTGATTTAAATTATCATAGAAAACAATGTGGTGACAAATTATGATTAACCCATTTGAACCCAACTCTTAAAGATGAAGAAATTGTAATCTTAGAAATCAAGGAATTAACTTAACAATGTAGTGAAGATTGTACTTACACAAGTGATTGTTAAACTTGAGAGGAATGATCAAACTGCTCCTATGAACAGTACCTGGGTTTTTGTTCGTGAGTCTTTGAGGTGAGTATTATTGTAGAACATCCACAGTGATCATTCTTGAGCATATACTGTCTTCTGTTGCATGGATCCCGCGGATCCCTCTCATATGGGATGCGGCTAGAATAAACTTAGGGATCCGGCATGACAGCAAAAGTCAGCTCAAACATTCCTTGATAACTTTGGTTTGGGAGTTCTAAAAACGCCTAGTGTTTTGATGTTAAGGTTCTAAAACTTGTGGTTTGAGGTTTTGAAAATTTAATACTATTCCTATTGGACGAGGTTCCCTTTTTAAGAATTAGTTTTAATTCTTGAGAAGCTTTTCAAACATTATAATAAAATCCCATTTTATCATAATATAAGAAGTTTCACATGGATATTTATTGACATAGATGAAGTGTCAATAAATCCTTTGTGATGAATAATGATTGAGGTTATCGAATAACCAAGATATTATTATTACGAGTTGGTAATGTAGTCTATACAAATAAGTCGAAGAATACTATTTAGATGATGACTATAATATGAATAACTACTAGAATAATTACTAATAAATCATGCAACTAAGATTTTAATAATAACAATAAAGGTAAGTAATTAAAGATCATACCTTTGCTAAATATTCTTTTTAAGAAAAGAAGTATTTGGATGTTTTGTGATCTTCTTGGAATCTCCAGATTTATGTTGTAAGAATACTAAACATTCTTTTTGTGAAAAGAAATATTTAGATAAATTCTTTATGATCTTCTTGGTAACTCCAAATCCAAGTATGGATAATGTTTAAGAAAAAAAATGTTAGAGCATTCTATCATTGTCCAACAATAAACAATATAACGATTTTTAAAATATTACAAAAATAATCTTTCTTTGTAGTTTTCAAACATACATGGATCGTATCAAGTTTTTAAAGTACAACATACTCTAAGAAACTTGGTAACGAAGCTCTGATGCCAATTGTAGAAAACTAGAAGGGGGGGTTGAATAGTTTTACCAATTTAAAACTTCCTTTTAAATATTTAGATCAACTTATGTCAATCTATTTGGTTGTTTATGTTGGACGTTGATAGATAGATATATAAACGTGTAATGAAAGATAAAGAGTAAGAAGCACATCACCACGACACAAGTTATTTATAGTGGTTCGGCTACAAGGACACCTTCCTTGCCCTACTCCACTCCCCGAGTCACCTACTCGAGAGTTCGTAAGCACTACACCAACTCCTTATGGCGGAGAAGCCTTCACAACGTCGCTTAACCTTTTTCCGGTACAAAGCTAAATACCGAGTTCTTTCACACCAAGGTGAACCACACCTAACACAACGTCGCCTACCCTTTATACGGTGCTAGGCTAACCACCGAGTTCTTTCACACCAAGGAGAACTAATCCTATCACAACGTCGCCTACCCTTTATTAGGTACTAGGCTAAGCACCTAGTTCCATTGCTATGGAGGAACTACTACCCTTCACAACACAACACCTAATATCAAGGAGATCCACTCCTTGTTACAACACCATCAAGGATATCACCATCCTTGGAAATAAACAAATATTTATATGTATAACGATGCACCTCATCGATTATACGACCTAGGCATTCTTCCCAAATGCTACTTGATTTGATTCTTCGGCATCCTTCACTAATGCCTTTGACACAACGCTTGGCACCCTTCACTAATGCCTTCGTCTTGACACCTTTAGCATTCTTCACTAATGCTTTGACACGGACGATAAGCACCTTTCACTAATGCTTTCATCTTGACACTTTCGGCATTCTTCACTAATGCCTTCAACCCAACATCTATGGAGAAAGTAAGAACTATCAACAAGAGAACCTTAGTTGTCTTGATGATGACGAAGCATGGCAACTCATGGACTTGAGCTTGCACGTCTTCAAGAAGTGGTGATCTTGCCTTTAAGAGGAACCTAGAAGATCACAAAAAAAAGAAGACAAACTACATAGATCACTTGGATATGAGGTTAGATGGTTATAATACTTGGGGAAGTATGTATGTGAAGTGATGATTAGAAAGGAAGAAATGGCTCTCTATTTATAGAGAAAATTCTCTACTGTTCCTCGGATCCCACGGATCCTTACCACAAGGGATCCGGCTAGCACAAAGCCAGGGATCCGTGGAACGCTCCTCTTTGCCCATGGGTATTTTTGGTTATGGGTTGATCCATGGTTTTCTTTCTAGATACAATGAACTTGGTTAAGTGGTGTTAATACAAATAAGCCGTGAAAACGTTTATTTATATTTTACGATCTTCTAATGTTTGGTCGATAACAAATATAAAATCATTTTAACGAAACTAATAGAGTACGTAAATAGTTTGAGTTAATAGTTTTCTAACACACTTACGCTTTCACATAAAACACTAAAACAAGTATAAGTGATTTTATGATACATATGTACAACAACTAGTGTTTACATATTGGGTTAAACATATACTTAAACTAAGTATACTAAATTGGGTAAATACAAGTATATACTAAATGGGTAAATACTAGCAAATGGTTTTGACCCATAACCCATGGTTTTATATATACCACTTAACCAAGTTCATTGTATCCTTAAGATACATTGTATCTAGAAAGAAAACCATGGATCAACCCATAACCCATGACCCATGACCCTTAACCAAAAATACCCATGGGCAAAGAGGAGCGGATCACGGATCCCTAGCTTTGTGCTAGCCGGATCCCTTGTGGTAGGGATCCGTGAGATCCGGGGAAAAAGAAGAGAATTTTCTCTATAAATAGAGAGCCATTTCTTCCTCTCTAGGTATGCTTTTACATATACTTCCCAAAGTATTCTAACCTCTAACCTCGGATCTAAGTGATCTATGTAGTTTGTCTTTTGTTTTGTGTGATCTACTAGGTTCCTCTTTAAGGAAAGATCACCACCTCTTGAAGACGTGCAAGCTCAAAGTCCATGAGTTTCCATGCTTCGTCATCATCAAGACTACTAAGGTTATCTTGTTGATAGTTCTTCCTTTCTCCATAGATGTTGGGTTGAAGGCATTAGTGAAGAATGCCGAAAGTGTCAAGATGAAAGAATTAGTGAAAGGTGCTCATCATCCGTGTCAAAGCATTAGTGAAGGATGCTAAAGGGGTCAAGACGAAGGCATTAGTGAAGGGTGCCAAGTGTTGTGTCAAAGGAATTAGTGAAGGATGCCAAAGAATCAAATCAAGTAGCATTTGAGAAGAATGCCTAGGTCGTATAATCGATGAGGTGCATCATTATACATATATGTATTTGTTTATATACAAGGATGGTGATATCCTTGATGGTGTTGTAACAAGGAGTAGATCTCCTTGAGATTAGGTGTTGTGTCGTGAAGGTGTAGTTCACCTAAGGTGTGAAAGAACTAGGTGCTTAGCCTAATACCTAATAAAGGGTAGGCGACGCCAGAAGGATTAGTTCTCCTAAGGTGTGAAAGAACTCGTGGTTAGCCTAGCACCGTATAAAGGGTAGGCGACGTTGTGTTAGGTGTGGTTCGCCTTGGTGTGAAAGAACCCGTGATTTAGCTTTGTACCGAAAAAGGTTGCGACGTTGTGAAGGCTTCTCCGCCATAAGGAGTGGGTGTAGTGTTTACGAACTCGAGTAGGTGACTCGGGAGTGGAGTAGGCAAGGAAGGTGTCCTTGTAGCCGAACCACTATAAATACTTGTGTCGTGGTGATGTGCTTTACTCTTTATCTTTCATTACGCTTATATATCTATCTATCAACGTCCAACATAAACAATCAAATAGATTGACATAAGTCGATCTAAATATTTAAAAGGAAGTTTTAAATTGGTAAACTATTCAACCCCTTCTAGTTTTTCACAATTGGCATCGAGCTTCGTCACCAAGTTTCTTAAAGTATGTTGTACTTTAAAGACTTGATACGATCCGTGTATGTTTGAAAACTACAAAGAAGGATTTTTTTTGGTCATATTTTTTTAAAATCATTTTGTTGGACATTGATAGATGACTCTAACAACTTTGTTCCTAAGAAATCTTCATGCTAGAATCTCTCCAAAATCTTCATTCAAAGAATAATGAAGTCAACATTCAAGGAAGGATCTAAAAGGTAATCACTACTCATGTACATCAAGTACAAAGGATTACTTTAAAAGCTCATGAAGTATCTTTGGCATTATGTCAAACCAAGAAGCATAGAGGTATGTTTTACTTTTCATTAGATAGGTTACATGAGTTCAATTTTTTTTAGTTTTTCTTTGCTTATTTATCTCTAACATCATTAGAAGTCTCTTTCGTCACTTTTCCGTCTTTTTCATCATCGGGAATAATACTCCTTTTGATTCGTCAAACTAACGCCGTCATCACATATGAACCTTCGATATGTGATTCATCAAAAGCCGTCATCCAAAAACAATCTTTATCTAATACCTCCGAACTATCTTTTAGTAAGCTAATTTATAAGCCTACTACAAAAATAATGTCAAACAACCCCTTTTCGTCACGTGAGCGGATCCCCTAGTTGTACTAGCGGATCCCAAACATAAAGGATCCGGGGAACCGTGGAATGAACTCACTATACGCTTTCAAAATTCACCACCGATTGTTTTTCCTCTACTCACACAAAACAAAAACGACCATGCTACAAAATTCATCCTCATTGGCTTTCATACTTTCAAGTATCCCCTCCTAGAACACCATTGTAAGTAATTACATTAACTTGTTATAACTTTAATCATCCTCATCCTAGGGTTTATGGTTTCTTAATATCTAATCAATTAACTCAATTAAGTTTTTTCAAACTAATCATGAAAAGGGGGATTTTAACAAAATCACTTTGTGTTCACAACATTGTTAATACAAATCAAAACCATAAACCCATTCCAACTAATTTATCTTAATTGAAAATTTTGTATTTTTAGGAACAATCATGCCCAAAGCCACTCAACAAGATCACCATGACACCGTCCATTACCTTACTCACTACTATCGTAAAAGGGGATTGACCAAAACCGACCATAAAATATTAAAAAGCCTTGTAAGACAACTTATCCACGAAGGTCGTGTAGTCAAGGAATGTTTCCTTGAAGATACCGACATTCGTCAAGTTTTCTCGACAATCAACTTTGATTATCTCCTTGATATAGATGAACAAATTTGTCCGGTCTTCATTTTTGAATTTTACAAAAGCTTTAGGATCATTAGAAACACCGACAATAGCATCTCAATCACCTTCATTATCAACAAACAAAACTTTATTTTTCCTCTCAACACCTTTGCTCAAATTCTTCGCGTTCCTTGTGAGGGAATTTGCATGTACTCTCAAGATTGGGCAATTAACTCTCAAAACCATGCACTTGATCCCAAGCCTCTCTATAACACTCCTCTCGACGATCCCGAAACCATTCGTGATACTATCTTTAAAATTAGGACCGACCAATCCCGTTACGATCGTAACAAAAAGCTCATTCACCGTGATCCCTTTAAAATGGAACTTTTCGAAATGCATCCCATGTTTAGAAAATGGGAAGAAATCCTTAGGGAAAACATCATTAGCCTAGTTGGAAACAAAGATCATCCAAACGCATGTCTTGTGCAAATGATCTATTGTCTTACCCACCAAAGGCCATTTAATCTTGCCTACTACATGGTAAGGAGAATGGCTGGGGTATTCAAAGCTTCCAACATGGTACTCCCATATGGTATGCTCCTAACACAACTTTGTAAGTATGTTAGTGCATTGCAACCATCCCCTATCAATGATGATCATTACCTTTCCGATCACGTCATGGTACCTCTTACCAAACAACCTCTAAACGGTTCATGGTCAATGGAGAGAAACTCAAGCTCTCTCGACTCCTCGGCCGGAGAAGAAGAAGAAGAAGATGAGGAAGACATCGAACCCGTATCCAACATCAAATTGGAAATCCTTGAATACCACGAACAACTTCCAATCATTCCAAACGAGACCGCGGAATTTAAACAAATAAGAGGCATGATTCAAAACCTCGCTTACAACCTCACTAAGCCGTCAAAAAGGAAAAGGAAGAATTGACGAAAGAGACAATAGGAATGTGCTTAGTTTCATTTATTTTATGTTTGAATGATTTCTCTTTAGTATTTCTGGTTTATGGTATTTTGGATATTGTTACTTTTCTTGTAAGTGATGCTTTATGATATCTTGCTTGTTCCTATTGCTTGTTTTATAGATTTAATAGTGTACAAAATCTGCACATCATTTTCTGTGTAGGTTATGTGTTGGTTCTGATCTGCAGATGCCGGATCCCTAGGATTAGCCTAGCCGGATCCTTCCCTTGAAGGAACCGTGGGATCCGTGACATCGATCGACAATACAAAGATTCAAGACATCAAAGTCGCTTTCTAGATAACATCACACTAGCTTGGCATATGTTTTTAGAACCCAACTAAGTCCACTTCAAGGATGAGAAAGGCTTAGACTCACTAAAGGCTTACTTAAGATCTTAGTCTGATTTTATCAACACATCTAAACTCACCATATTTCCGCTTCAACTACTCACAAACTATTTATCACCTCTCAAAACACTTTAAGAAGACAAGCTAAACAATTTTAGGAAATTGCTTCTAGCCTTTTATATCTCAAGGTTAGACAAAAATTAGTTTTTCAATTCTTGAAATTTTTAAGAATTTTTCTTAATATCACCTCAAGCTAAAACCTGATCACTAGGATCATTTATTATGTCTTGACACCCTCATAACTCTTAGTGTTATCCTTGGACATCCATTGGTAGTTATCTTGTCCCATCCTCCTTCCATAAGAAGCAATCATTTGCTATAACACTTATTACCTTTGATCATTCAAGTATCCTTTCATCTCAAACACTTAGGAGAACTGAAATATTCAAAATAAGATAGGCTTTAGCTCCTAGAAACCTCATTTCAAACCTGTCATAACTACTGAGAGCCGGATACCTAGGATTAGCCTAGACGGATCCCTCCAAGGAGGGAACCGTGGGATCCGGGTGACAGTTTATGTCAAACATAGCTAAAACAATCATTTCAACTCATCTTCCTAACTCAAACACTTCATCTCATCTTAAATGAGTTCCTAGATCAGTGAAACTCTGAATCTCAACCTTGTGCATGTCAATTATCACATTTCCAAGAACATTAGTGGATTAAGTCTTAAATACAATTGCAAAGTTCTTCCCTTTATAACTCACATTGTCAAGAATACTTTAGTCATCAAACATATAGTTAGACTACCCAAAGTCAAATTTTCTTTATCAAAACCATGATTAGGCACAATTACTTGTTAGGGTTAAGGATTTGAGATATCCAACAGCTAATGACTTCAAAATTAAGTTAATCCATGATTAAACAAATCTTACAACAGCATAATGATTTCACCTAGTCCTTGTCTGACAACCGGATCCCTGGTCTTTAACCAGCGGATCCTCTCGAGAGGGATCCGTGGGATCCGTAGATGCAGAGAGCATAAACCAGCTCCATATTTGAATTCAAGTCACCTTTTGGGTCTCCAACCACCTTTAGCATTCATTAATTATCCTCATAGAACTAATCAAAGCCCCAAAAGCATGCTTAGCCCTTCAAATAGCCAAGAATTTAATTCCTAATTCAAATTACCCTTTATAAACCAAACAACCTTAGAACTAAGGTACCACTCTCAAATCACATCTCAAAATCAGCAACTAAGAGTTCTTACTAGCACCATCACTATGACTAAGGCTCCTAGTGCTAACTCATCCACTCAAGAACCACCTAAGAAACTTTCTAGAATCATGCATGAAGTTTCCTCAACCAAATCACCTTCGGGTAAGTCCACCAAAACTAGGATCTCTCCCACACTAAGAAAACCAATCAAACTAATTCACAAGAAGAGTGCTTCCACTAGGATTTCATCACATAATTCTACTATACCTTCCACAACTCAACCTACTTCATTAGTACCTAGAGCCACCTCACAATCATTTGAAGATCCTCAACCCACTTCACTTGAACCTCCACTTCAAGAAACTCAAAACCATGACAAAGAGTGCGATCATTGCAAACATGTTGAAAGATTGAAACATGAACTAGATGTATTAATACATGAACTACAAGCTCAAACTAAGAATGTTTAGGATAACTCATCTCATCATTTAGTTTTAGTTGAACCTCAAATTTGGGTAACTCTTTAGCATTAGTAGCACTTGTTTGGCTAGTTCATTCTCTTAGTTTTTAGAGATTTGGTTGTGTATCTCTTGTTTTATTGAATGAATACTTATATGCTATGATTATTATGTGTGTTGTGCTTGTTATATTGTACATATATCTCATTCCCTCAAATAGCATTCCTTGACATTTCTTCACTACTGAAGAAATTGTAACAGATAGCCGGATCCTTTCCAGATAACTAGACGGATCCCTCCTTGAAGGGAACCGTGGGATCCGTGGTACAGGAGCACAAATTTATGCTAACTTGAGTCTCTTTTGCAGGAAATTATGCACTATACTCTTGTTTTTCTAACCTTTGTTTTGTAGTTATTCAAAATACACATGAAGATATTGACACCATAAAGCTAGGGGGAGCTTTGTGTCAAACGACATTGCAAAATCATTTGCAAACTTAATCCAATTTTGGGTTACACTTCATGACACCCTATTGCAACATTACAATATTCAAGGGAGAGCACGTTCTCGTCACTTAGACGAACCATTTGCAAACTTAATTGCAAACACAATTAGTTTATTTCACGTTATGTCCTTGACGCCCTTTCAAAGGGATGGACTCGTCAAGGGGAGTTAAGACGAGTACCATTCCGCCACTTGCTCTCTTTACATTTTACATTTTTTCTCTTATAAAAATTGTGTTAGCTTCTTTTAACACTTTTGTTTCGACAAAAGGGGAGAAGAAAGTAAAACTACAAATTCAAACTTTACTAATTTTAGATTTTCCTTAAAATAATTTTATGTTTTGTCATCAACAAAAAGGGGGAGATTGTTAATACAAATTAGCCGTGAAAACGTTTATTTATATTTTACGATCTTCTAATGTTTTGTCGATAACAAATATAAAATCATTTTAACGAAACTAATAGAGTACGTAAATAGTTTGAGTTAATAGTTTTCTAACACACTTACGCTTTCACATAAAACACTAAAACAAGTATAAGTGATTTTATGATACATATGTACAACAACTAGTGTTTACATATTGGGTTAAACATATACTTAAACTAAGTATACTAAATTGGGTAAATACAAGTATATACTAAATGGGTAAATACTAGCAAATGGTTTTGACCCATAACCCATGGTTTTATATATACCACTTAACCAAGTTCATTGTATCCTTAAGATACATCAGATCTAGAAAGAAAACCATGGATCAACCCATAACCCATGACCCATGACCCTTAACCAAAAATACCCATGGGCAAAGAGGATGGATCACGGATCCCTAGCTTTGTGCTAGCCGGATCCTTGTGGTAGGGATCCGTGGGATCCGGGGAAACAGAAGAGAATTTTCTCTATAAATAGAGAGCCATTTCTTCCTCTCTAGGTGTGCTTTTTACATATACTTCCCCAAAGTATTCTAACCCTCTAACCTCAGATCTAAGTGATCTATGTAGTTTGTCTTTTGTTTTTCTGTGATCTACTAGGTTCCTCTTTAAGGAAAGATCACCACCTCTTGAAGACGTGCAAGCTCAAAGTCCATGAGTTTCCATGCTTCGTCATCATCAAGACTACTAAGGTTATCTTGTTGATAGTTCTTCCTTTCTCCATAGATGTTGGGTTGAAGGCATTAGTGAAGGATGCTAAAGGGGTCAAGACGAAGGCATTAGTGAAGGGTGCCAAGCGTTGTGTCAAAGGCATTAGTGAAGGATGCCAAAGAATCAAATCAAGTAGCATTTGAGAAGAATGCCTAGGTCGTATAATCGATGAGGTGCATCGTTATACATATATGTATTTGTTTATATACAAGGATGGTGATATCCTTGATGGTGTTGTAACAAGGAGTAGATCTCCTTGAGATTAGGTGTTGTGTCATGAAGGTGTAGTTCACCTATGGTGTGAAAGAACTAGGTGCTTAGCCTAGTACCTAATAAAGGGTAGGCGACGTTGTGAAGGATTAGTTATCCTAAGGTGTGAAAGAACTCGGTGGTTAGCCTAGCACCGTATAAAGGGTAGGCGACGTTGTGTTAGGTGTGGTTCGCCTTGGTGTGAAAGAACCCGGTATTTAGCTTTGTACCGGAAAAAGGTTAAGCGACGTTGTGAAGGCTTCTCCGCCTAAGGAGTTGGTGTAGTGTTTACGAACTCTCGAGTAGGTGACTCGGGGAGTGGAGTAGGGCAAGGAAGGTGTCCTTGTAGCCGAACCACTATAAATACTTGTATCGTGGTGATGTGCTTCTTACTCTTTATCTTTCATTACACGTTTATATATCTATCTATCAACGTCCAACATAAACAATCAAATAGATTGACATAAGTCGATCTAAATATTTAAAAGGAAGTTTTAAATTGGTAAAACTATTCAACCCCCCCTTTTAGTTTTCCACAAGTGGTATATATAAAACCATGGGTTATGGGTCAATACCATTTTCTAGTTTTTACCCATTTAGTGTATACTTGTTTTTACCCATTTTATTATATACTTGTTTTTACCCATTTTGGTATACTTAATTTAAGTATATGCTAATCCAATATGTAAACACTAGTTGTTGTACATATGTATCTAAATCATAAAATCACTTATACTTGTTTTAGTGTTTTATGTGAAAACGTAAGTGTGTTAGGAAACTATTAACTCAAACTATTTACGTATTCTATTTGTTTCGTTAAAATGATTTTACGTTTGTTATCGACAAAACATTAGAAGATCGTAAAATATAAATAAACGTTTTTACGGCTTATTTGTGTTAACAACAATGTTAAACTTGTTGACGAGGGTTAGGTTGAGGCATCTGTGGTGGAAGAGGGTTTGCTCCTTGAGGAAAGTACATTTGAGATGGCGGTTGAAATTGTTGTTGAAATTGTTGCAATTGTTGTTGAGATGGTGGAGGATATTGTTGATATTGTTGTTGTTGTTGTTGTTGTTGAGGATACTCATGAGGAAAGTAGTGAGAGTATGGTGGTTGAGACATCTTAAAACTTGTGTTGATGATGGATCTTTGTAGTCGAATGAAACTTGAGTTTGATGAAGTATACTTAAGCGTAGAAAACCAGCTTAGGTGTAGATTGAACCCTTACGCGTAAATCCCTTTTACACGTAGACACAAGCTTACGCGTATGAACTGCTTACACGTAGACTTTAGATAAAACTTAGGCTTAGGCGTAAACCAAAGGCTTAGTAGTAAAAACCTTATGCGTAAGATTTCCTTAGGCGTAAGATGAGCTTATGCGTAGGAAATACTTAGGCTTAAAATGGTTACTCGTAAGCTTTTATGCTTAGGCGTAAAACTAGGGTTTTACCCAAAAAATCCTTTACACTTTTCCAAGTGTAAAAGATATCCAAAGTCGAAGTGTTTTCGGGCTTATCCAAGCAAGAAAACACCGAGTAAACCAACAACAAGATCAAATGCAAAATTCCTTACGCGAGAAACCGATAGGCGTGATGACTTAGGAGTAGTCCTTATGCATAAAACTAGGGTTTTACTAGGCGTAGGAAGTACCAAAAGTTACCAAAACTGATTTTTTATGTCCAAAAGTGTTTTGTAACCTGATTTTAATGATGAAACAGCTTCAAAATCACCAAAATAACAATAAAGTTTAAAACTTGATGATTCAAAACCTCTTTTCACCTTACGCGTATAAAAGTACACACGAATCAAAAACCAAGCTTAAAACTAATCTACACGCGTAAAGTTTGAAACTTGATGCAAAAAACTTAAACTTTAACACTAAATAAAACTTAAACCACAAGAATATTGAGTTTACAAGTGTAAAAACCAAAGCTTTTAAGCGTACGAAAGTTTAGAACCTTAAAACCCACGCGTATAGTGTATGACTTCAAAAACAAAAATGTTTCACCCAACTAGATGGCGATTGATACCACTGTTAGGTCACCATAAGTTAACACAAGAATCAATATGTAAGAAATAAGATGAAAGAAAGATTGGTTGACCACACACACAATACACACGTATGAATATGAGAACTTTAGGCGTAGGAATATATGCGAAATGAACAACCAACCTTCAAATGAAGGTTTACACAAGTATTTATAGGGGAAGGAAGCTAGGGTAACATGTCTAGTCCCTTCCTTACTTATTGGGCTTGGGCCAAGGCTTATGGGCTTTCTACATAAGCCTTGCCATTAATACAAACATAAAAGCCTAGTTTAAGCAACCTATTACATACTAATTACTAACACTTGAAATACAAGTTAGGAGTGATTCCAACAAATAGAAAAAGTCCTCTTTTATCTTCTTCCCCAATTCAAACAGTCATCCAAACCTTACCTAAACCTTAAAATAACTCATTCAATCGAAATGGTTTCATCATCTTCTGTTCGAAGTCGTCGTCCTCCACCACCTACCCATTGCGAACATGAAGAACCCGTTATTTAACAAACATCACGAACCATCTATCATCCTTTAAGACGTTTTCTAGGATGCATAAATTTTTATAATGTAAGTGATTTTTACTTTATTTATAATTCGGGTATCTGCTAATATGTCTAAACATGTAGGGCTCAAAATGTGACACCTTTTTACTGGCTTGATCCTGAATTACCAAGTGACTACTACAAACAAGAAGTGTACAAGTTGATTCAAAAGGATAAAGAATTTAAAAGAGACAAATGCAGTTTGAATGAAAAAATAAGAGACTTGCAAAGGAATTTTGACTTTCAGAAGTCAACTTTTCAAAACCAAGTGTTACTTCTGCAAATGGAATTGAAAGAAAGCAAATCTAGTTTAGTGTTTTATAGGAAATGTGTTGTTGTAATGGTTCTGGTTGTTGCTTTTATGTTGTTTGTAATGTTATGTTATAGATGTGGATCCATATGAATGTGTCCAGTTTAATTGTAATGCAGTAATCATGATATGTGGTGTAGAAGTCATGATGTAATGTAGAATAGAAATGTGCAAGATGTAGTGTAGTTGACTTTTACTATTTGACTTTTAGCTCTATGAATAGAGCTTATCCGTATTTCCAGTTAATGAGAATCTAACAACCTTTCCTTTAATATGGCTTAACTCTCATTCTCTCTAACTCTCAATAAGTTTAACTTTCAAATGTTTGACAAATGGAAAGAAAACAGCCTGCACTAATCAATAGAACCTGCATTGGACAAATGTTTGACTTAAAAAAGTCAAACAATGTCAATTGTTAATAGATCAATACAATTTGAATACATCAATACAATCTGCTACATTTCAGCACCCACATCAACAAGATTTGACAGAACACAAATTCATCCAAACATCCTGTTGAATACCTAAAGTTATGCTGATAGATTGCATCAACCACACATTCAAATAGACAACATTTACAAAAATAATTCATAAACATTCATAGCAACTTACATATATTCTATTCAAATCAACAACTTACAAAACATTCATCCAGGTTTTCCGTGACCACCATACATATAGACTACTATGGACAAACCCATATGGTCTATCCAAATCAGAGAATACAAAAGTTGATTCATACAAGATCATTCATCCAACTTACAAACAATTTTAAACGACTAACTGGACATACTATATCCTAACACATATCCGATCAAAGACAACTGCCCCCTCCACCAACTACCATTCCAGAATACAAAAATAGAAGACTACATTAACCCATCCTCAACACCCATCAGCACACATCAAAACTTAACACTCCTTATGTCATGTTTGTTTCATTTGTGAGAAAGAACCGGACCATCTTACCTGGAGAAAACCCTCCTTCCTCCTTCAACTCTCTGAAACTAGGTGATGAAACAATTGCCACACTCCTCTTCACCTTTGATGGACCCACTATCTCTGTTCTCTTACGTACTTCGAATACTTTCTCTACCCTTTAGTGCTTAACAACAGTGAGAGAGAACCCATACAAGTTGTACTTCTTCACAATTTTTGATGGTATATACTATTTAAAAATGTACAAAAGTTAGCATTAGCAATCATCCTATCAGACAAAATATCTCAGACAAATGACAGCTATATATCTGATAAAGCAACTCTATCACTACTGCTTCCCAAACAGGCCAAAAATACATAACAAAATAGAGGACCACATCAGCCATTAAAGAAGTATAGTAGCTACAGCTCCAGCTCAAGCTCAAGCTAATGACAAAAGAAGAGATGAAACAGAGGAAGCAGAGCATAAAGTCAACCATATCAAGTTCGTGTCAAAGCTACAACAACCTCACAAGCTACAACTTCATCTAAAGGTTCTGAGAGATTGTAAAGGGATGTGACAGATTCTATTCTTGATAGTTTGATAGTTTTTTTGTTTGTAATCTCACTGTAATTGTAGCTTAGCATTACTTTGACTTTGACTTTCAGTTTGTATATAAACTCTCATTTGTAAACATTCTCAGTTAATGTGAAATACAACAGTTTTTCCCTCCATAATTTTCTCTCCGGTTATCAATAAACCAACATCCACAACAACATTATACATAACAATTAACAAATTAGCAAACTTATAATACAATTACAAGTCGTCCATCTTTCCAGAAACTTGCAGTCATCTTTCTATAAAACACCCTTTATTCTTGATCATGGACAGTGTGAAACGTCCAGTTACACATCCAAAATATTACACTGATATCATATACTCGATGTCATTAAAGTTAATAAAGAAAAACATACCATATTCATATCCTTCGTAACAAAGCGCATATATGGTTATGTTAGTGGAGTATGTTTCCACCGTTGTGATGGCCCCTCCATCAAGTTCAAACAACATGATATTATACAACCTACTCGGAACAACCTGAGTAAACACCAACCATTGACCAACTTCCATTTTTAAATCTTTAACTAGTTTCACCCAACCAAACCCATACAGGAATGAGTGTACATATCGACTATACCAATCTTTTGAACTTTCCACCATTACTTCGTACTCAATGGTGTTACTAGTAACCATGACCGACTCTGTGGGGGTTGCACCATTGAGATATATTAGAAAACCTTCTGGAAATGACTGTATATAAAGAGATGTTCCTGTAACTGGCACTAAACATCGCCAAAACTGAGCGCTTTCTGGTTCGTAATTGTGAAATTTCTCCCCATTCTCGCTGTAGAAAGTTACATAAAAGACGTTCACACCCTCTTCTACCAAATCTATATAACTAACACCACATTGCGTGAGGTTGTGCATAACAAAATCATTCCACCTAGGTCCTTCAACCGCACAGACTAACTCTGACACTCTCTTAACACTGACTTTCCATCTAACGCCAATACAGTTAACTATGTAAATAGAACGATTGCCATGATAGGAACCTCCTAAAATTTAATCCTTATGTGCTATATGTCAAAATTAATTAGAATTTCTTAAAAACTAGTTTTTTACTAAAATAACACTAAAATTCATATATATGTTGTTAACTTACAAATTCATCCAAAAGCTCATCAGCATCGTCCACCGCGCACAAAAATTGATAGCCATACACTTTTACTAAATTAACGATTAAGATTAACACAAATAACGTTTGAAAAAAAAAAAAAAAAAAAAAAAAAAAACTTACCCAAGATGTGTGTTGTTTGATTTTGCATGCCTGCTAAGTTCTGATGCTATGTGTTTGTGGGTGCGTGATTTGATCGGTTGAAAGAAGATATAATGTGTGTTTGATTTGATCGAGTTAATGTGTTATACACGACTTAGTTTATTTGCACAAAATGTCTTCGTCGATTATCGTGCCTAGGAAGTGTATTGACCAAATTACCTAAGTGCAACGCACATGAGAACTAACTAACGAGATTTAGTAACGAGCGTTAGCCAAAATCGTGAATTTGCAACTAATGTAATGGTTCAAGAGCAAAACTCGCAAAAAAATTGAAACGTTAAAGACATTTCTCGCAATTTTTTAAAATGAGAACATTTCTCGCAAAAATCAAAAAATTTAAAGATATATTTTGCAGTTTACTCTAACATATAATAGATGAGCACATAGATGTTGAGCAATAAATAAAAGTAAAATTCGAGTTTATCGAACAAAAATTACAACTGGTGAAGTAATTTTTACGAAATTAAGATTTAGTTAAATGTAGCTTTTATATGATGTAGCGTAAACGATGATTTTTTACCCGCGTTTCGCTGCGGAGCACAATGTTTTACGTTAACTTTTTGTTACACAGATAGTCTCTAAGATGAAGTACTTAAGTCCAGCTAAAACGCAGAGACTAGTTATGCAAATTTTCGTTCTCTCGAAAAAAATATTATGAATGATTTTGGCAATGTTAGGTAACATACAGGGACCATTTGTGTAAATTTATCTACATGGTTGGTCTATATGGACGAATCATTTAACGGAAGCTAGAACAAAGGGACAATTTATGTAAATTTTCATTTCCAAAAAGGAAAAAAAGTTTGGGGATGACTTTTGCAATGATAGTTAATAGCAAGGACTATTTATGTAGAATTTTGTTAAACTGTTAGGTGGTGTTTGTTTTTTTTTAAATTGCCTCTTAACAACCTCTGAATCTGAACCGTTCAGACGCGGTCAGACAATTTGGCCGTTCAGACCGCTTGCGACGCGCGTCGAGGCAGAAGATCTTAATGGCCCAGACTGAGAGTGTGTCTTAATGGCTCTTGTTGCCTCTTGTTGACACAAAATAACCAAAAAAAATTAGACGAAGAAAGAAATGTGCGGTTCAAACATGAGTTTTTGTCCGCTCGAGACGCGGTCGATTCGAGACATTTACGCCTCATATTCGATTCGGATGTGCGGTTCAGATTGATTCGATTCGAGGCGTCTTAAAAACAAACACCACCTTAGTCTTTAAAGACCAAATTTGCAACGATAGGTCAACTACAAGGATTATTATTGTAGATATGAAAAAGACAAAAGTCTAGGAATGATTTTTGAGATGAAGGTAGCAACAGGGACCGTTTTCATAAGTATTGTTAAACTGTTAATTGCTAGGGACGAAATTTTCCACGACTGATAAACGATAAGGAATTCTTTTTTAATTTTATAAATTTACAGAAAAAGACAAATAAATAAATAAATAAAATAAAATAAAGCTCCCTGTTTGCTGAACAATAGAGTTGTTGTTAATTATATATATTTAAAATTAAAAATATTTTTTTTGAAAAATATTTAAAATTAAAATATTTACCTTTACTGATAATATAATAAGTTTAGTATACTTAGAATTCAATTATAGTTAAGATATCAATGCTTTAAACACGGGTTTTCATTGAATTAAGTGGTCTTCTTAAAAAGGAGAACTAAGCTTAAGTGGGTTTCCGAAATAAAAGAAAGTAAGTTGAGCCCACAACTATTCTCCATTAAGTGAAATATAAACACCCCATAACATATGTATACTTAGAATGCAGTTCTCGCCTTCTCGGTACATACTCTAGATAACTGAATAAAAAAAAGAGGTGATAATTTGTGCGTAAAATAAAAAAAAAAGAGCTAATTTGGGTTAATTTGTAAAAGATTTAGGCACATTTTTTTTTTTTTTTTTTTTTTTTTTTTTTTGAAATGGACATATATACACATTTAAAAGTTAAATGGGCTTATCGAGGATATATTTTCTCTCAATAAAAACATTACAATTATTTTTAAAGAAAAATTTATAGATATAATATATTAAATTTTTTAAATATAAATGAGGTGTTACGTTTAAGGAATTTATTTCGTCGTTTTGGGTCTTTCATAAAACAATTTATATAACGTGAAATTTCATTCGACCAGACTGCTTTAGTTCTGCACTGCTCGAAGTCGAAGCTCGCTTAAACGTGGGTCGCTACCGCTTCTACCCATCAGCTTTGCCACCTCTAACAAAACCATAAGAAAGTTGTAGAAAAGTAAAAAGAAGGCGAACCCGATTGTTGATTAAGCTCATAAGAAACATCAAGGAATCATTTAGATTTAGAGTCAAAACGATATGATATGACTAGAAAAAGAAGAGAAAATTCAAATAAAAAACAATGCCATATGACCTATTCAAGCTTCAAAACTCATACCCCCCCTGGCGACGACTTCCAAAAGACCACGACGACCGATTATTCCTTTATTTTTATTAATTTCTCATAACAATACATATTTCCGCAAAACATTATACATTTATATAAATTAAACCACCAATTTCTGGAGTTAAATCACACGCCTTATACTCGTTTACGCGGCCATTACACTCTTATATAAATATGCATGTCGGTCTTATTTCTCTCTTCGATTATTTTCACTTCAAAACACAAAACAAACAAAAAAAACAATAACGCTCACTTAAACATAAGCAAACAACCAATTTCTAGCAGAAACAGTGACACTACCATTATATCCGGCACCTTTGAGAATGTCACGACAATACATACGTAGTGGTGCTGCTCCTAGGTTGATACCCAAAAGAGGACAAGTTATAAGAAAGAGCTTAAAAGTTGTCATGTCTTATCTTTGTTGTTGTCTTGGAAGTCCTAATACCAATTGTAGCAAGTCTTCAAAAGTTTCTTCACATCATTGAGCATTGACATTGTATAGTTTGGTGTGTGTGTATGTGTGGTCTTGTGGATGGTTTCAGTTTCGGTTTCTATTTTCATTTTGTCAATAAGTTATTCTAAGTGATTATGGAAGAAATGAGAAATTATGTTTTAATATTCAAAATCTGAGTGTTTTTATAGAAATAGTAAATATGATCGGATCGGTAGTAGTTAGGAAAATTTTACATGCAAGAAACAAATAAACTAATATCTTGTACTTTAAATTGAATGTAACACCAGCAATATCTCATAACTGTATTCTTCTAAGTATCCATGCATGTGACGTGAATGTCTAATTGATAGACATGATTGAGATGCGCACAACCAGGCCAAGCTAGGCAGATACTGACCGGCTCGGTCGATCCGGCCTGATGGTCCTTATACAGTTATACATCCACAATTATTTGCAATGTCGAGTCAAGGCTTTCATGAGCTCGTTATAATTAGGCTTTTTGATTGAAAATATGGCAATTTTAATTGAGTTACCTGCTTGAATATTGTGAAGTAAAAGTCGACAAAATCTCACCGGTTAACTAGTTTTTTATGTTAAAAGTCCATGCTCCGCATATATATGTTGGTTCATGTATCGTGTTTCTTTTTTGAAAGGCAATATTGTTCATGTATCGTGTTAATCTTGTAACAAAAGTTTTTTCATGTAGCAACTACATCAAACCTGTTCCAAAAAGAGAAAAAATAAAAATAAATAAAAAAGAAAAAAGAAGAAAAAACTACATCAAACTTTTATACCATAAATTTGTGGAAAGGATATGAAATTCGTTCAGTGTCATGTTTGTCGGCTTTGATGTTCCAATTGAAAGATTGCAAATACTTTGTTTTATGGCAGGTTGGTAGTTTCGGTGGTCTCCCAGCTTGTTTGGGGTCGTTTTAGGTCCTCGGTCACGGGTCGACAAGAGTCGTGGAAGTTTTAGTTTGTGGCAATTTTACAATTTTGGGCATATTTCATGTCAAACTTCTTTACATTTTGTTGTGCCACTAGCTGGTTTGATTGTGTGGCTAAATCAAATTATTCGAGATTTCAACGGATTTCTGGTTTCGTCTCACTTTGTCATGGTCATGGTCGGTGTTTTGCTAGTTCTGGATGACAGGATTTTTATCTTTGATTGTATTGAATTTTCACGATTGTAATTTCTAGGTTTATTGTCGTTCCTGAGGTTGCGTGGGTCAAAATTATTGTCTGAGCGTCAAGAAAGTCCTTGTTATCTTTAACATCTTGCTAGTTTCATATTTATATATAAATTATTTACTACTGCTCACTGTTACTTTTTTTCAAACACACCCTCCACATCTTGGAAGAATAACTAATCAATGCTATTAGCATTGGCATTCGAAATCATTTGTCCAGTCAATGGCCTACACAACATGAAAAACCGAAAACAAAGTTTAATGACTTAATCTACTTGATATAGAAAGAAAGTATGCATGAACGAGAGTTCTAGATTTTGGTTGAAGTTGCATTTTGCAAACAAATAAAATAACGTTATAGGCACTATAAGAATCATTGGCATCCTGAAACCATTCGTCAAATCATTAAACATCATGTGTACCATTATATTAATACTTCATATGATGGGACAATAACTACCCAGATCTATTAGCATGGCTTAACATTGATAAATGTTATCATCTTTCAATTATTATCAACAATTCAGCTCAAATCACCTTCCAGTTTCCAAATTCCAAATAACATTCAAACTCACCCTAAACAGAAATATGCAATAAACGTATTCATGTTCCAGTTTATCAACAATGTAACACAAAGATCATTATAGAAACATTTATCTTTCTATTTTTATTTAATTCCTAGAACGCGGAATATCATCTCAAATTAAAGTTCGTAAACTAAAATTTAGGAATTAAATTGTTCCCTAAATTAATCATAACACATCAATCAATATCTACATTAATATCTACGTTGTATTAATTGTTCACGAAGACCTAAAATTATATAATCGTAACAAAAGCATCATGAACAACATAAGAAACAGTTAACGGAATACACCGTCGGAGATTCGATCATTGGAGGAGCATCGTCGGCACCGGAGGAGCTACGACACGAGCCTTCGCAGGAGATTTCATTGGTGACACCACGAGGCTTCGCTGGAGATTTCATAGGTATAACCACAAGGCTTCGCCGAAGCTTTCATTGGTGATAATGACGGATCTCATTGTCCGGTAGCGGTGTTTGAGAGGCGAAGTGTGTGTGCGTTATCTAGAGAGAGAAAAAGTGGGAAGGAATGAGTACAAATGTGTTTTTATTACTTTTCGTGTTGAGCACTTTATTTTTTTTTTCGTAAAAAAAAGTTAAAAGTGAAGGTTTTACTGCATTTTTACTCTTTAGTCATTAAAAGCTTTAGTAAACAAATATCATTTTGTCTGTGTTGTGCTAAAAGGCTTTTTCTTAACTTACCTTGAACTTAAGCTTAAACACATAGTAAAATGCATATACATTGATAAAAACTATCATTAAACTTATAAGATATTTAAGTGACGATTATTAATTTTATTTATTTATGTATAACTAGCTATGACGGAAATATAATATAAGATTTGTGTACGTATAAAAATCTAGCAATCACTTTCATTGTCCATGTAAATGAAACATTAGTTTAGTTGGGGTTGACATAAAGTACACGGTTTGCGTTGGCGAGTGAAAATGTTGCTATCTCAAGATCCAGTCTCAAGACATTCACCTTGACTTCATCCTTATTTCATTTTTTACATAACCATTTATATATAGTACTTCATGCTTAACCTATTCTTTTTTACTTCTTTGTAACACGAGGACACTTAAAAAGCTATAATTACGATAGATAACTTATGTAGAAGTTGCATGGTATTCCATTTAAGCTTTTCAAGTTTTTAGGCAATTTAGTAATCTCACATGTGCATATCTGTTTTTGCTTCTAGGTTTGTATAGGGATACATTGTTATATACATCTTTTGCTACATTTATAGACACGTTTATTTGAATATGATTTTATGTTTTTTATGCGTTATACTTATAGGGTAAGGTATGGTAACGCCGGCTCGGACGTTAAGCCGACGTGACTAGGCGTTACCCGGCGTTATCATACCCCTCTTCCGGCATTGGACCCGGCGTTATAACTCAAGTTGAAACATAGAAACAAACAAAAAAAAGTGACGCTTTTACCCTCTAACGACTAGTTTATGTTTTTCCTTAAAAAAAATTAAAAAAATAAAATAAAAATCCCTTAATTCAAAGGATTATATTTTATTATTATTATTATTATTATTATTATTATTATTATTATTATTATTATTATTATTATTATTATTATTATTATTATTATTTTAATATTTTCAAATACCCACCTATATATATTATACCACTATCTAAACATTTTCACACAAATAATTCTCTCTATAAAAAACGTATTATTTCACAATGGATCCGAAACAAAGTGACGAAGAACGTAACAACGTTTCCGATGTCGATGACGAAACCGACGTTTACTTTATAATGACCGTGTACGAGTATCACCAATAGTTACAAGAAGAAGAAGCTCAACCTCGATTGACTCGTAACCAGATCTACCGTGAACGTGAGGTTGCCGAAATACGTTTGATGGCCGACTATTTTTATGAAGGTTGTAAGTATCCGTTATATTATTTTCGAAGAAGATATCATATGATCCGAAAACTATTTCTAGAAATAGTCGAAGGAACTCAATCTTATACTTCCGATCCTCTTCCAAAGCATTTTAAATTCTTTGGTGTCGCACCCGATTGTACGGGTCGAATGAGTATGAGTGTTATTTTGAAATGCACATCCGCCGTACGTCAATTGGCATACGACACCTCATCCAATGCATTTGATGAATATTTGCAGACGGGTGAGCATATCACACGTGATTGTCTAGATAAATTTAGTAAGTGCGTGATTGATTTGTTAATTCCAGATTTTTTTTTAAGAAATCCAATTTTAACGACATCCAAAATCTATATGCAAGACATGAGCATAAACATGGTTTTTCGGAAATGCTTGGTAGCATTGACTGTATGCATTGAGAATTAGAAATTGTCATGTGTCATGGCATGGGGAATAAGGTAGGGGTGATAAGATTACCCAACTATAATGCTTGAAGTTGTTGCTTTGAATGATTTGTGAATTTGGCATGTATTTGGGATAGCGGGGCCGAATAACGATATTAATGTTTTAGATAATTCTCTGTTATTCGACGACATTCTTGATGAAGTCGCCCCTAATGTAACCTTTCTCAAATTATGATGTCACTATGTGAATAATTTCGTCATTTATATATTTTATTTCAAGTAAATTTATTCTACGAGAAATAAGATTAGTTTAAATCACAAGCGAAGATAAACAAACATTTAACTTGTAACCAACAATGAACTATTTCTAGTTTACATGATTTATGTAATTAATTTCATTTCATAAATGTTTTACGAGATACATTTTCATTTTTCCATTTTCATGGAAACCGTGTACGATTTACGTTTAACGTATTCTTAAACCGACGTTTTTAGGTTTTTAACAACATTTACACATTCTGTAAAAGATAAGACTTATATAATACACTAAGATATAGTATATTGATGAGTTAGAACATTTCTATGAATTCTATATTTTTAGCTCACCCGGTTTTAGGTTTCGTGATTTAATTACTAAACCTTAACAATTACCGAAATCAAATTATACCCGAAACACTTCGTTACTTAAACACTAAGCCAAGAAAACAATTATGTTTTGTTGTTTCCACCTCACCACCCTAAGTGGGCGTTTTATTTGATGAATCATTAAGACAATTGTATCTTAGTGATATTTTGCAAACACATGTTTTCATATAACCTTAAACTTAGTCACCAAGACTAAGTGAAATATCTCACACACAACATTGAGTCATGCAAATGACTCACAAGGACACTTGGACTAGTTGTGTTCAATCTAACACAAGATCCTTACACCTATCTTTACTTAATTACTAAGTATGATAGTCATTACACCTTATCATCTCCTGAGATAACTTCTAGCACTTATAAAACCCTCCGTTTTTCTCTCCTTTGCCATCCACTTCACCACCACCATCGATATCATTCTTTTGATTTCACTCTTCAAAGAATAACAACAATATTGAAGTCACTAGTATTTTCTACCTAGTCCTTGCATTCATTTGGTGATCCACTGAGTAATTTGAAAGCTACACAAGGTGGTTCAAGGGTTAATAAGCACAAATTTTACAAGAAGGGTTAGAAAGGGTTATAAGTGTGGAATTAATCTTGGTATTGTTTCTTGTTTTCGTTTTTCCAACACCAACCATTGTAAGCATCTCATACATGATTTTCATTCATTATAAACATTGCACACATGATTTTATATCACCATTATATACTTATTATGTAGGAACTTGATTTAAACTTATTGGTAAAAACACTTTGAAACTGCCCAAATTTCCAGACGATTTAGATGCACCATTTAACCACTTTAAAACAATCTTTGGCCTAATTCCTTTATACCACAGTTAAATATATGTCAGTTATTTTTTTAAAATTTTCAGTTATGACAGGAATATTCATCTAAAGAATATTAACCTTTGTATATACTTCTAAAGAATATTAACCTATGTGTATTCTTCTAAAGAATATTAACCTGTGTATTTACTTCTAAAGAATATGAACTTCTGTATATTTTTCTAAAGAATATTAACATTTGTATATATTTTCTAAAGAATATTAACCTTTCAAAAGAAATATTAACCTTTGTATATACATCTAAAGAATATTAACCTTTGCATACGTATATAAAATAATTTTTTTTTTGTATATTGCTGCTTGACCCCGTTTACTTTTTATCTTAAATAAATTTGACTTACAAATCTTTATAAAACTTCATTACGAGTATATAAGGGTGATAAAAGTTTAGACGATATCAACCTTAAACCTATAACCGAGGAACTTGGCACTTCAAAACAACCTCCACTACCAAAGAAAACTCTGAAGTTCCAGATCAAAGTATCATCAAAGTCTCTTGCAAAACAATGAGTCAAAAGTGTGAATCGTGAAACTGTGTTTGTTCAACGAAATAAATGAATGGTATCTGTTCAACCAACTTCAACAACTACAAGCACAAGTCCAATCACAACAATAAGTAATTGACGAGTTCAGCACTAAAGACATTGACAAGACAATGAAGGATCTAGTCAAGATATACATGCTAGATATGGTTCAGCAATCTATGGATAACATACTACCGAAAGCACTGGATGTATATGTCCGAAGCAAATTGGATAGAATAGTATCAAGACTTCTACAGACTACTCCAGTTACACTCCAAACTAGACCTTCCGAGCCATCTCTATCTACACTCAAAGGAAAACTTTTGAAATTAATTGAAGCTACTCCTGAAGCAGCACGTAAAGAAAAAGATTTGTGTAAAGCTTTAATTAACTCCATCAAGAAAGCATAATATAAAGGAAAAACTTACAAGGACAAAGCTCTCAAATGTCGTCATGAAGATCCAGACTCTGATGAAGAAAGAGAAGCTCACATGAAAGACAAGCGGTCAAAGACTACTGGAGCATCATCTTCTGGACCTATAGCACCATCTTTTGACATTCCTACTGATGAAGAACTAAAACCTACATCCACTGATCAACACCAAGATGAATAAATAGTACTAGAACCCCCACCAAACATAAAATTGCAATCAAGACCTAAGTGGGTGGATCCTTCAACAATGGAATACACATGGTTTGCCGATATGGTTGCTTCTTATCTAGATTTACCAGAAGATGTCATACCTTTAGAAGGTTCAATCGTAGATTTCACTAAGAAGTTGAAGCAGGCTATGAAGATTCAAATATTGCACAAGTCAGACATTGTTCAAATCAGAAAAACCGGTTTCACTCCGTTAAAGACTTTATGTACTACACATCTAAAGTTTGAATACAACTTGGATCAAGTCACCAGCGCCTTGTCAGAAAACATTGATTGGGATGTAGCAAGATCAAGTCATGATGCAACCCTACAATATCAAGATTACACTCAACCATTACCGTTAATTAACCATTCTCACAACCCACATATTCCAACCAAATACTTCTTCAACAGAGACATGGAGTATTTGATGTATGGAGATACATATCCTGAGAAGTGATACGCAACTTCACTTAATAAGTATCCAGCTTCTTTGTACGCACAATAAGGAATAGAAGAGCAAATCAAAGATAAATTCAGAACTTCCCTTGCTAATTAGATTGATGAAGCGGTTCTAGGAATATACCACTGGCCAGATTTGAGAAAGTGGTATTACAAGTGGAAATTGACGTTTCACTCCAAGCACAGAGTGTTCTACAAACAAAGGATTATCTTAATTGTTGATGCCGAAGTAGATGAACAATATAGCTATCGATTATTAAAGAAGATTACAGTCAAAAGAGACAATAAGAAAGAATACACCTTCAACGAAGCAGATTATAAGTATTTGAGCCTTAATGATGTTGAAGACATGTATCTGCTCAAGATTCAAGGAAAACTACATCATTTACCTGAATAAATCGAATATGGCATTGTTAACTCAATTTTGATCTACATCAGAAGCATTGTCATAAGAGCAAGAGTAGCAGATGTTCAGCTCGGCGTTGAGAGTTACTAGCAACAGTTAAATCTAATCAAGCTAGAGCTCAAGTTTCCAAGAATTTCAGACAAGAAGCCACACAACTTTATTACAAAACCATTTGGATTTATCTACCTCAGCAAATTCACAGGGAACCGGGTTATGAACTACAAAGAGTTGCACAAGTTCAGTGATGAAACGCTGATGAAAGTGTTCATTGAACTGCAAAACATTCTTCGAGATTATGAAGCAGGTCGTGAGCAAGGGTGGTTAAGAGACATGAAGTGGCGCAGAAGCGATGCAAAGCAAGCCAACAAGTACATGGGAAAAATTCAGTGGTTTCTCAAACATCGACGATAAATGTGAAGGTTGGAGAGTTATGTTGGAGGAAGACCAAAGGTGGCAGACATCCTCACTTACGTCGTACTAAATGATTGTAATAGTTAGAATTTTATTTAAACAATAGATAAGTATGTCTATAATAGCTAGACTAGAATTGTTTTCTTTCGTACGTTATTTGTAAAGAAAAAATTGCTTATGCATGCATAACAGTGGATAACCTGATATTTGTAAAGAAAGGACCCTAGGGTACTCTTTAGTGCCTTAATCCTGATATGAGGAGCAAAGGATTCTTACTCTTGAGCAAAATTTACTCAAAAAATTTCAAACACTTTTTCAAAAGTATTTTAAAATTCTGGTCAAGATTCAAATATTCCCTCTCATATTCAAAACCTCTATAAGTAATTGCACTTATTGAGAGGGAGTATTTAAAACTCTTTGTTCATAAAATCAAACGTTCGTGTTATCTGAATCTCCCCAAATGATTTAAAACCTCAAAAACATATTTAAATCATAATTGTTTTCAAAATCAACATTCATATGCTATTTTTGAGGGGTAGAAGAGAGATTAAAATATGTTGTTAAGTATCAAATATCATATGAGATTGAATCAGGTATCACCAACGAATTGAAGAGAATAAAATGTCAGTAATCGAAAAGACTTGTCCTGGACGGGTAATAATTTCAAGCTGGTCTAACCAGTGATGTAAACATTTTTCGCAAAGGACATGTCTAAGTAGAGTGTGTGGAAAACTAGAAGGGGGGAGGGTTGAATAGTTTTGCCGATTTTAATTTAGTTTCAAAAACTTTAGATTTGATATTATGTGAAATCGTATGGATGTAGAGAAAATATAGATCTAATGATAAAGCAAGTAAATAAAGTAGAGCAAGGGATAGAAATGACTCAACCGATTTATAGTGGTTCGGCTACTAGAACACCTTTCTTGCCCTACTCCACTCCCCGAGTCACCTACTCGAGAGTTCAAGCACTATGTCAACAAACTCCTTCAACTTGGCGGAGAAGCCTTCACAACGTTGCTTACACCTTTTTTCGGTACAAAGCTAAATACTGAGTCCGTAACATGGTGGACCAAACCAACACGACTATTACACAACAACTATGTGAAATATCAAATACAAGATCTTTGCTACAGAAATCTTGTGGAGGAACAAATCAAACAAGGACCCCTTGCTTGGATGACTTCTAGAATGCTCGTGATCTCGCCTTAGAGAAGGACCTATATGAGAATCACAATAGAAAGAAAGAAGAACAACTCTCAAGATCAAGTGATCTTTTGTTAGAAGAGAATGAGAGTGTATGAGAGAATTAGTAAGAAGAGGGGTGAGTTAGAATGAAGAAATGGCTCTTTATTTATAGGCAAAACTTGCCAGTGTTCCCCGGATCCCACGGATCCCTCCCACAAGGGATCCGTCTACCTTCATTGTTTCTTTATTTAATATGACATAAGCTTTGCTATTTGGAGAGTAACCTAGAAAGATACTTTCAGTTGATTTAGGATCAAATTTTGTAAGGTAATCTTTAGTGTTAAGAAGAAAGCATTTGCTACCAAAGACTCTAAAGTGATCTAACGTAGGCTTTTTGCCTCGGAGTAACTCGTATGGATTTTTACCTAAAATTGGTCTAATTAAGACTCGATTAAGTATGTACGTTGAAGTATCAACGACATTACACCAAAACTTTTGAGGTATGGATTGATCATTTAGCATGGTGCGATTCATTTCTTGTAGGGTTCTATTCTTTCTTTCAACTACCCCATTCGATTGTGGAGTGCGAGGAGTCGAGAAGTTGTGAGTAATACCATTAGCGTCACAAAAGGCTCCAAATTGCACTTCATTATCGAATTCCCTACCATGATCTGTTCTAATAGACACTATAGGACTTTCTAGTTGTCTTTGGATTTTCTTGCTTAATATTTCAAAATAATTAAACGTTTCCGTTTTGTTCTTTAAGAATTTAGTCCATGTGTACCTAAAGTAATCATCCACTATGACCAAAGTGTAGTAGTTTCCTCCATAACTTTGGATAGCGGATGGACCAAATAAATCCATGTGTAGTAATTCTAGACACTTAGTTGTAGACACCATGTTTTTAGCTTTGTGACTAGAATGAACTTGTTTTCCTACATTACAAGCATCACAAAAGTGATGTTCATATTTTAACTTAGGTAGATCTCTTACTAGATCTTTGGATGATAGCGATTGAAGAAGTCGCATATTAGCATGACCCAATCTTCGATGCCATAAGGTCGAAGTATCATCCATAGAGGTAAGACAAAGTTTGTCTTTAGGTTCATTACCAATTTTAATGACATAGACTCCATGTTTCCTAATTCCTCTTCCTATGGTTATGCCATTTTTTAATATCTTACTACCGGTTTCGTTAAAAAGTACATTGCACTTTTTATCACATATTTGTCCTATACTTAAGAGGTTAAAGTTTAGGTTTTCTACGTGACACACATCATTAATGGTTAGAGATTTGTTAGAAATCATACCTTTACCGATGATTTTACTTTTGCTATTTCCAAACACCACATTACCTCCATTGAAGGATTCATATGTAGAGAATAGATCTTTATTTCCGGTCATGTTCCTCGTGCACCTGCTATCCTTGACCCATTCATCCGGGTCTAGGTCGACCTTTAAGCATACCTAAGAAAACAATTAACTCAAAATTTTGGTCCCCATTTGTTCATGGGTCCATTAGTGTTAAACATTCCATTCATGTTAGACATGTATGGATAAGGTGAATATGCATTCCATGGTGCAAAGTTTTGAAAAGGAAATCCATTTTGCATATTTGGGTTCCATCCCATTTGATGGTTACTTCTCGGGTAAACATTATTAGGTCTCCTAGATGGGTTAGGTTTCGAAAAAGATAGAGCCTTGTTTCTTGCAAAAATAGGATTATATTTTGGAGGTTGTTGTCTAGCGGTAAAATGAGTTGGTTTCTTCTTATTAATGATAACAAAATTAGTTCGAGATGAAGAAGCTATGTTATTACCCTTTGCTTGCTTCAGAGACCCACGGATCCTGTGTCGCACACTAGCGGTTCCCTTTGTGGGATCCGTGGGATCCGCCACAACAGTGGCTTGTTTTTCTAGTGCCTTAACAAATTTTGTTTCTTTGTTTTCACTAGTTGACGCATCAATTTGCTGAATACCTAAACCATTTTGGTTGTTTTCAGTTTTAACACTATCTAATATCATATCTAAAGTATTCGTACTTATTCTAGCAATTTTAGAATCTAGTTGATCAACTAGTGTTTGAACTTGAACGCAAAGTTCACATTCACCACTTGCTATTTTACCATTTTCTAGACGTTTCAATTTTGCTTTTAATTCTATAACTTCCTTATCTAGACGTTGGTTTTGACTTTTCAAAAGCTTGTTTTTGTTAATTAATTTTAAGCTAATGTTTCAAAGTTTGTCATATTCATTATGCAATGAGTCATCATCTAGTGATGAGCTACTATAGTATTCGTGACATACCTCATCATTTGCCATGATACAAATTTCTTCGTCCTCCTCGTCGCGCATTCCCCACGTGCCGCTCACGAATGCCTTTTGATCATCCCGTTTGGGACACTTACTAATAAAGTGGTTTGGGTCCCCACATTTAAAGCAAGCACGATCATCCCTTGGCTTTTCGTCCTCTTTGCTTTTCCGGAATCCTTTCTTGTCATCATACGGTTGTTTGACGTATCTTCCCTTCCTTCTAAAGAACTTTTTAAAGTCCATTACCGCCATAGGATACTCCTCGTCGTCACTATCCGAAGAAGAGTTCTCTTCATCGCTCGAGGCCTTTTTGGCTTTAAGGGAAAGAGATTTGTGTTTCTCTTTCACCTTTGAGGCTTCGGAATCTTTAGCAAGGACAAGCTCGTAGATTTTTAAGTTGCCTATGAGTTCATCAAGGGTGAGGATTGTCAAATCTTTTAACTCTTCGATTGCCGTCACCTTGGATCTCCACTTGGATGGAAGTGCACTTAGATATCTCCTAACATGGTTACGGCTAGAAGAAGATTCATCAAGTGCTTGTAAAGATGTAATAATAGTATTAAAGTTAGCAAAAGAATGATCTATAGTTTCCTCATCCGATATTGAAAATTGTTCATATTATTGAATAAATAAATCAATTTTATTATTTTTAACTTGTTGATTACCTTGATGAGTTAAAACTAAAGAATTCCAAATTTCTTTAGAGGTTTTAAACAGAGAAATTCTTTCGAATTCCTTTTTGGGTAAAGCATTATATAAAACCATTTTAGCTTCATTATTTTTTGAAAGCTTTTTCTTCATTTCATCATTTAGTTTATCATGAGGTATGTTAACTAAATTTCCTTTATCATCTTTTGAGGTAGCCTCAAAATCGCCTTCAACAACAATTTACCAAAGATCAATATCTTTAAACTTCACATACGTTTCGAATCTATTTTTCCAATATATAAAACCATTAGTTTCAAGTAGTGGTGGTCGTTGCATAGATTGCCCTTCCTTGTAATTTTCAGAACCCATAGTGATCGAAAAGTTTTTAAAATACGGTTTATTTTAAAACTTTTATAAACTTAGCCCTGATACCAATTGTGGAAAACTAGAATGGGGGGTTGAATAGTTTTGCCGATTTTAAGTTAGTTTCAAAAACTTTAGATTCGATATTATGTGAAATCGTATGGATGTAGAGAAAGTATAGATCTAATGATAAAGAAAGTAAATAAAGTAGAGCAAGGGATAGAAATGACACAACCGATTTATAGTGGTTCGGCTACAAGGACACCTTCCTTGCCCTACTCCACTCCCCGAGTCACCTACTCGAGAGTTCAAGAACTATGTCAACAAACTCCTTCAACTTGGCGGAGAAGCCTTCACAACGTTGCTTACACCTTTTTTCGGTACAAAGCTAAATACCGAGTCCGTAACACGGTGGACCAAACCAACACGACTATTACATAACAACTATGTGAAATATCAAATACAAGATCTTTGCTACAGAAATCTTGTGGAGGAACAAATCAGTCAAGGACCCCTTGCTTGGATGACTTGTAGAATGCTCGTGATCTCGCCTTAGAGAAGGACCTATATGAGAATCACAATAGAAAGAAAGAAGAACAACTCTCAAGATCAAGTGATCTTTTGTTAGAAGAGAATGAGAGTGTATGAGAGAATTAGTAAGAAGAGGAGTAAGTTAGAATGAAGAAATGGCTCTCTATTTATAGGCAAAACTTGCCACTGTTCCGCGGATCCCACGGATCCCTCCCACAAAGGATCCGTCTAGGGTAAACCTAGGGATCCGTGGGACGCTCTTCTTTGACCATAGGTTTTTTGGTTATGGGTCATGGGTCATGGGTTATGTGTTGGTCCATGGGTATTTCTTTAGATACAATGTATCTAATGAGTACAATGTATCTAGTCTTGTGGGTATGGGTCAATACTATGGGTTATTGATAAGATCCATGGGTTGTGATTTTTACCCATCCTAATAAACTATTACAACAAATGATTTATTACAACAATTTGTATTAAGTGACTATATGTAAATGCTTTACAAAAAATAACATGTATCCTTATAATTGTACTTATGATAACATTATATATTTGTTATCAACAAAACACAAAGAGATCGCAAAATATTAGTAAACGTTTTTACGGTTTATTTGTATTAACAGAGTGTACCAATTCGAGAGAAATTCTTTAGACTTGAGTAGGACGGGTAATAATTTCAAGTTGGTCTAATCAGTGATGTAAACGTATCTCGTAAAGGTTTGATCCATTGAAAATCAATCAATTCAAAAGTGCAAACTCTTCCCTCAGTGTGCA
Source organism: Chrysanthemum lavandulifolium (assembly GCA_022545495.1). Taxonomy (NCBI): domain Eukaryota; kingdom Viridiplantae; phylum Streptophyta; class Magnoliopsida; order Asterales; family Asteraceae; genus Chrysanthemum; species Chrysanthemum lavandulifolium. The sequence goes on from CM040242.1 coordinate 154,390,207, forward strand.
GATTTACATTAAAAACTTATGAGCACATGTGAAGGGGAGTATTTCTAAAAGTACAAAACTCTAAAAGTTTTAACAAAATATGTTTTATAATCATAAACACTTTGACAGATTTTACAAAGAGGTTTTATGACAACACGATCTACATTGAACCTAGGATAATCATGGAGTTATAAGGTGATTAAGGTAAGGTTCTATGTCATATGATCCGCCAGAGTCAGAGGGATCTACCCAAGGACAACACCAATAGTTAGAATTAGAAAGTCCTTAGCTATGATTGAAAAAAGGAGCAATGTGAGGAAAGGAGAAAGAAGGGGTTGAAGAATGAAAAAGAAAAGTTGTGAAAGGTTGAAAAGAAAGAGCCCTCCATAAACTTAGGGTAGAAATCGGGTCAATACATCTGCTACTAGTTGTCACAAAGATGACACCGGTATTGAAGAGAACACGTCATAGACCCAGTGACGCACTGCACCTCCTCTCCTAGCCACTCAAGTTCCTCTTAAAAGGATCTTGTTTCATTTCTCACGAAGAACCCTGCATAATCTATCGACCTCTCACTCCAAGATGTTCTGGTATTGAAACTAGAGGCACTGCTCCATTCTCCAACTACTAAAACCAAAACGCACTTAATCGAGTCTAGAGCCATATGAGATTCATCAAAAGATCTCTTAGGAAACATAACATTTCTACACTTGTTGTTCAACAATAAGAAAACAAGTTGTAATTTTAAAGTCCTTTGCAAATCCTAGCAATCTGCCAGAACATTAATAAGGGGATGCACACATATGATCCTCAGTGATTGAATGGAAATTCTGCCAATGTCAACATCAAGCAGCACTGATAGCAGGTCACTTCGGTAATCCCTTGTCAATTATGCTTAGTTTTTACGGTGGTTGTCTCAAACGGTCTACAGTGGTGGAGTGATACTTTGGTATACTTCAGTGGCTCACCTCTTTTGTTGTAAGCCAACTTGAGGTATCCAATTCCGGAACAGCCTTCGTTAGGATTACACTTGAGTCTTCACACTATGCTGTTGAATCTCTCGAAGTCCAAACCTGTAAGAGTTGGAAATACCGCTAAGGATATTCATTTCACGAATCGAGTCCTGAAGATGTGGGTCTTTACTTGGAAATCATTTTAAGTACTGATAATTGTCCCTAACGGGGATTAAGACGGCTGATGTTCCCGAACAAGGTGAATGGTATCAAGACACTCACCAGTAAAACAATCATTGTGGTTTATTCTCTAAGAAAAATCCACAACGATCGATTGGCATTTTTGACTAACCGTGAACATACAGGTACCAGAAGCTGTCTTGGATCCTCTATCACATGAAAAATCGACATCATCTATATTCATGCCGAAGCAAAGAGTCTCCTCAAGCTACGATCAACTCAAAAGTATCACACATATAGATAAAAAGAGGAAGAACAAGCACGTCAAAATTAAGACACACAAGACACCCGAGCATGAAAAAACGAAGACATTAAGATCAAAGGAGGATGTCGAACCTAATAAAGACAAAGACTCAAGGAAGTGATGATCACAACAACAAGAACAAAGAACAAAGAAGTGTAGCTAAAGACGTCTCAAGCAAAGAAAGTGTTAGGTCACCATAACTTAACACAAGCATCAATATGATAGAAATAAGGTAGAGATAGACGGTTGCACACACAATACACACGATGGTAAGAAAAGGTTATGCGTAGGATTGTATAGAGTGAACAACACTCTCAAATGAAAGTATACAAGAGTATTTATAGGGGAAGGGAGCTAGGGCAACATGTCTAGTCCCTTCCTATACCTCATGGGCCTTAGCATGGGCTTATGGGCTTTCTACATAAGGCATGCCTTAATTACTAACATAAAATCCATATAAATGCAAACTATTACATATAAATGACTAACACTTCATAATAATGTTTAGGAGCGTTTCCAAAAATCTCCCCCTAAGTGATAGTTATGATGTAATAGCGGTTGCTCGACGTCTTCTAGCACTCTTCTTTCTTGTGAGTAGAGATGCCTTTTGTTCCAACAATCTCCCCTTGAGTGGGATCTTTTTACTTTTGAAGTTTTCAGCTTTGATGTCGTTGTGATCTTTGTTCTTTGTTCTGTTTGTGGATGATGTGATTGTATGTTGTTGTCTGCATCTGGTCAGCTTCGTTGCTCAGGCGTCTCCACATCTTTCTCCAACCTGCTCACACGCCTTTTGACTTTGGATTTCAGATGTGATGTAGTTCTCTAGTCTTTAAAATTTTGTAGATTCTTTGGCTTTGATGAAGAATCATTTTGACTTTTGAGTTGCCTTTTGAGAGAACTTCATGTGTGTTGTTGTTGGTATGAGCATGAGGAGAATCAACACGATCTTTCCTCCCAGGAGCATCCATCAGCAACTACATAAATTTGGTTAGTAATAAGCACCAATCAATGATTGTGGTCTTTTCTTAGAGAATTGACCACTACGATTGTTTTACTGATGAATGTCTTGATTCCATTCACCTTGGTCGGCTGAATCCACCGTCCGAATCCCGTGGAGGGATAGTTGGCATTACAATGAACGAGTTCAAGTAATGACCCACATCTTCAGGACTCGATTCTTGAAAGGAATCTCCTTAGCGGGATTTCCAGCACTTACAAGTTTGAACTTCGAGGATGTTAACAACATAGTGTGAAAACACATATCTAATTCTAGCAAAGGTTGTTCCTGAACTGAAGGCCCTCAAGTAGGCTAACACGATGTACCGAAGTACATCTATAGTTCAGGTGAGTCGCTGAGGTACACCAAACCATCACCTCACGACTGTAGACCATTTGAGACAACACTAAGCGTAACCCACAAGGAGTTACCGAAGCGACCTGTTGTCAGGGCTGTTTGATGTAGACCCTGGCAGGAGTTTCCATTCAATCACAAAGGATCACGATTGTGAATCCCCTAATAAATGTTCTCGGCATATTGCTTGGATCTGCGAAGGACTCTAGAATGTATCACTTGCGTCCTTAATGTTGAATGACAAGTGATGAAAGTTTAAGTGTTCCTAAGAGATCTTTTGATGAATCTCGTGGCTCTAGACTCAATAGCGCGCTTTGGTTTTCCTGAGCGGAGACTAGGGAGAGGGTCTCCTTCTTCAATACCAACAATATCTAAGAGAGTGTCGATAGATTACGTAGGGTTCCCTGTGAGAATGAAACAAGCTTCTGTTGAGAGAAACTTGAGTGGCTAAGAATGTTTAGTGCAGTGCGTCACTAGGTCCATGACGACTTTAATCTTCAATACCGGTGTCATCTAGTGACAACCAGTAGCATATGATTTGAACCCGGTATCTGCCATAAGTTTAATAATTTGGAGGGCTATTTCTTTTCACCCTTTTTTACTTTTCTTCTTAATTCTTAAACTCCTTCTTTCTTTGATTCTGATTTTCTCCTTTTTATAATCAAACCTAAGGACTTCTAAATACTAACTATTGGTGGTGTCCTTGGGTAGATCCCTCCGACTCTAGCAGATCATAGGACGTTTATCCCTAAACTTAGTCACCTTATAACCCCATGACTATCCTATATTGCCATAAAACCATTTTCATGAAAATCTCTCAAAGTGTTTATGAATAAAAACATATTTGAAACACTTCGAGAGTTTTGCATTTTCAGAAATCTGCACATTGAGGGAATAACTCGCACTTTTGAATTGATCGACTCAAGATAGACAATTCCCCGCGAGACACGGTTACATCACTGACTAGGTCAGCTTGAAGTTGTAAACACTCCTTGGTTAGGAGGTTTGACCCGTCAAGGTTCATGTCTACCAAGAGTTTTTCGGATGGTACATTCTACTAAGACTAGTCCTTTGCGAGACATGTTTACATCACTAGCAAACTAGTTTGAAATTATTACCCGTCCCGACAAGTCTTTTCGAGTTACTGACATTTAAGAGCTCATCAATTCAATGGTTAAGTCTATTTCCACTTAGATTCAATCACAATCCAACATATTTGTATCACACAATTTTTTCTCCCCCTCAAAAATGGCATATTAATGTTATTTTTGATGAAATTTGATATCGAATATGACCATTTTGATTTTTGTGGGAAGATTTCCATGAAGAACATTGTTTGAAAGTTTGATAAATTTTACTCAAAAGTAAGAAGCTTTCGCTCCTTTTATAAGGATTGTGGCACTGATGCGTACCACAGGGTCCTTTCATTACAAGTTCGGGTTGTACACTGCTATTTATGTACAAACCATAATGAATAAATAAATCAATAATCAAAAATATAATCAAGAATGTTTAAGGAGTACCCAATGATTACTGATGAGTGTGTAAATACTCATCATTTTGATCAATCGAATCGCAAAACGTTTAAAATGCTCGAAATGCATCAAAATATCGAAAATATTCCAAAATTGCATTTTATATGTTTCAGATGCAAAATGTTCAAAATTAGATGAAAAATGAGCTAAGTTTGCATAATTGGCAGTTTCAGTCCCCCAAGTTTCAAAAGTTGTCAGAAATAGTCCCTGAGCCTTAATTTCAAAAGAAAAATCACCAAAGGTCCTTGTAAAATCATAATTTGTCAAAATTAGTCCTTTGGTGAAAAATATCAAAAGTTTTGAGAAATTACAAAATTGGTCCTTCAAGTTTGAAAATTGGCAAAAATGGTCCTTGGAAAATTGAAAATGTCAAGTTTAGTCCTTGTATTATTGAAACTTGTCACTTTTTGTCCCTTGGAGAAACTTTGTGAAAATGGCAGATTTAGTCCTTGTATTTTTCAGAAATTACAAAAGAGGCCCTTGATAATTAAGACCCTTCAACCCTTTTGGCCTTGTCAAAACCTTTGGACCAAGTCATAACTCAATTGTGACCCCTGCCAACCTTGTGGCCCCCTTTAATTTGGACCCCCTCCAATATTTAATCACCAGTCAAACCCCTTTGACTCCTCTTTTCCCTCCAACTCACGAGACTCCACCTTCATCATCACAAAACCTGCAATACTCAACCCACTGCCCCTCCACCTCACCCCACTCCAAGAATGCATTCAATGCATCTTTAAACCTAACACTCAACCTCCAGCTGTTAAAAACAGTTTTGGCGCCAAATTCAATCCAGTGGCCAATATCTCTCCAAAGCATCCAATGGTTCAAATTAATGCTGGGATTTGAAGAGAGAGGTGAGAGAAGATGTTTGGAGTATAAAAAGAAGCAAAGAGAAGGAAGAAGGATATAGCACTTAGTTTTAATTTAAAATTTATGTCGTTTTTAATTTCCTAAGTCTAAATTAGATCATTAGTTGTTATTTAAAGTTTCATTGTATCAAACTATGTTGCTTAAGTGTATTACAACTCTTTTTAAGTGTTAATTCAAGTTGTTGTTCACATTTCATATTTTATGTCCACTGTTGCAATCTTCAATTTCAAATTCGATATTAAAGCTTCAACTAGCTAATTGTTAAGGTCAAACAAGCTTTACAAGCTTATTAAAGCTTTCAGAAGCTCACATTTCGAGTTTCAAGCAATATTGGCTTTTGGTCAACAAAAGTCAAACAGGTTCATTTGGTCTTGGAAATGGAAATGGGTTGAAGGAAATGGAAATGGGTTGATTCGAGTTAAATGGTTGGTTTATATAGGATAGAGGTCCCTGGTTTGATTGATGGCAAGCCATTGTGGCTAAGGACCCTTTGTGTTATTCTCAAGTCATTGCATAATCTGTCTTTGTAGTTATAGATAGTTAAAATCTGTTTATTAAGTGTTATGTAAATTATTTAAACTCAGTTTAACCCATTAAACAAGTTGGTTCAGTGTTTAGGTCAGTTTTTAATTGCATATCAGTACTTAAAATGGTGTTTGGGTCATATGCTTAAACTGTGTTATAGGTGTGTTCAGTAGTTAAGCCTTGTTGCTTTAAGTTTGTTAAGCTCATATCTACTCATATCTGTCATTAAATTGTGCCTGCAACTCTCAATAGTCAAAATCTTATGTCATCTGTCTTATAAGCAAATCTGTTGTGATTTTGAAAATTCAAACTCTTGTTTTGTGTTTAAAATTGAGAGACATTGCTTGCAGTAGCTTCATTTCTTCATTATACATAACATTCAATCCACACATTGGATTCAAAACTCAACTTAGTCAACTTTTCAAATCTGTCTAAAAAGTCAAAATATGAAATATCAGTTTTGTGCCTAACTAGAGGGATTTTTCATGAGCTCATTTCTAGGTTAAATCAAGTGAAACTTTGGGTGTTAAAAGTTCAACTGGTCTTATTCCTTATTACCATTTTAGTAGATTTTTTCAAATTTTTTAGAAGCCCCAAATGAGCTTGTCAATATGGGCTTATGTGCCCTGTGCATTGACTCAGTATTGACTGAGTCTGCACAGGGGTCTTGCAAGGTTTGCACAAAGCTTATTTGAGCTTGTCTAGGTCTGTTATTTGGCTTATAAGCACTTGGCCAGGTCTTCTTTGGGATCCTTCATCTGTTTTTTAAGTTTCAGCTTATCTAGGTGCTTATTTTTAAGCCCAAAGTTGGCCTCAAAACTGTTTTTAGCTTATAATCTCAATTCATCAAATCTGTGTACATGGTGATTTAGAGGTTCAAAGCAGTTGAGATTAGTTGCATTTAGGTACTTGTAGTATAATATAGCTTCTGTATCAGTTTAGTGCTTATTTGTGGTTGTTGGCTTATTTCTAGTGCTTATTTCTAAGCACTTTGCACATCAGTTTCATAATCCTTCACACAACCCCTGTTTTTTATATTTTTCCTAGATTCTAAATATTATTTTAGACTTTTCTTGAAATTTTCAGATTTTTCTAAGCCTGTTTGCTATTTTTCTTAATTTAAATCAATTTTTAGTACTTTTTAATTAGCATTTAATACAATAAATTAAGAAAAGTTTCAAAAAAATAATTTTTCATTTTTCCTAAGTTAAGATAAATATAAAAAGTCAAAAAAATATTTTTCCGGATTTTTATTAGTTAAATTTGTATTTTTAAGCAATTTAAGTAGTTTTAAATAGTTTAAAATTCATAGAAAATAGAAAAATAATCAGAAAAATACAAAAATAGTTTTGAAAATTCTCTTTTGATATTTTAGATTTTTCTAAGTCATAATTTTATTTTTCTAGCTTTATTTCATATTTTCTTGTATTTTAGGCTATTATTAAATAGTTAAAAATAGTTTTTAATTAATAATAATTAGATAAATAGTGATAAAAATAATTTTATTTTTCTAAATATTTTCTTTTATCATTAGGTTTGTAAAAATATCATTTTCATATTTTTAGGATTAATACCGCTTGATTTCACATTTTCTTTTAGACGTAACGTAGTTTTTAATTCGCTTTTATAAAACATAAAATCAAAAACATCATTTTGCAAATAGTGATAGCGTTTATTTAATATTTTTATCTTTTAATTTTCTTTAATTTGCATTTAAGCCCTTGTAATTTATAGACTTTTTCGTAGTTATAATAATTCAAATCCTCTTTTCGTTCAAATCTCTCGATCACTATTCGTTTGGTGATCCATTGCATAGCTCATTGGGACATAACGACCGGGAAACACTATACTCCCAGATCTTCATTGCATTGGTGTCCGAACCGTTTTAAGTTTCTTACGATTGGCCATTCACAGTGGTGGTCACCGTGAGAAAACTTGACGGTTTTGCACCGATAAAATTTTAGCGCCCACGGGAGTCAGGTCTTGATTATCTTCCCTTTAGTAGATTAGTAGTTTGAATATTCACTCTTTGTTCATATCATCCATCTATATATATATATATCCATATTTTCTTATAAAAATCCAAAACCCAAAACATCCAAAAACGATAAAACACAAAAATATTTTTCTTTTGTTTCTATATATGTATCAAATATAAAAATACAAAAGATTTGTCGTTTTCTTTAATAATAACAACATAAAAGATTACCACCGCAAACCAAGGCAGTGTACTACCTAACTGGGGGTACGACCATAATAAGTTCCCGAACCAAAGATTTAAAACTTGTTCCTGGTCCTGGTCAGAGACCACTGTGTTCGCGCCGGCGATCCAACAAAAAAGCGAAGTAGTGGTCTCTTTCTTTCCATTACGAACGACACGCCCTTTGTGTCCTTATGATTGGTGTACCTTTTTCAAAGAAGCCATTCATCTTGTGATTATTGGTTTAAGTTCACTGTTGTTTTGCCTCGATTTTGTTTTAATTGATTTTGTTGTTATATATACTTGTCAGAACCAGAAAACCTAAAAAGATTCTTCACACCCCATTTCTCATAAATATCTTCATAATTCTCATTCCTCTCCTTGACTCTGAGGTCTCTTAGAGTTAACTCTAGTGCATGCGCACTCGTTCTTCTAGATCATTGAGTCCTTTGCGTGATCTAGCGAAATTCCTAGAAGACGTTCTCGAGAGCGTCTTTGCCCAAATAGTCGAACCCGAGATTCGTACTATTTCAAACAACAATATGGCGATTTAACGCACTATGGCGGAAATGCTCCGTGCACCCACCGAGGGTTATGGAGATGCCATCGTTTTTACCGGTAATCAATTCGATCACTTGAATTGAAGACACATTTGATCACACTTGTGTCACGAATCAATTCCACGGGTTTGATCGAGAAGACCCGTATGCACACATCCGTTGGTTTAACAAGTTGACTTCAACTATCAATTTCAAGGATGTACCACAAAAGTCATCAAGTTGATGCTTTTCCCATTCTCACTGAGGGACGGCCGGATTTGGTGGAAAAAGAACCCCTCGATCTATCGAAACTTGGGAGGATCTTGTTCAAAAATTTGTCAATTATTTCTTTCCTCCATCAAAGACGACTAATCTTAAAATGAAATTTCGGATTTCGTCAAAATTTCGATGAAAACTTTGGAGAGGCATGGGAGAGATTCAAAGATCTCCTCAGGAAATGCCCCCATCATGAATTCACGGAGCTTCAACAAGTCAATATTTTTTACAATGGGTTGAACGGTAATGATCAAGATTCTTTGAACGCAGCCGCAGGCGGCAATATCTTGAATCGTAAACCTAAAGATGTGATTGAGATTTGTGAGCAAAAATCAAAAGTTCCTATTTCTCGCAACAAAGTCAATACTCCGAACACTCCTTCTTCTTCATCCAATAACTCTTCTGAGTTAGCAGCTCCAATAGCCGCTCTAACGGATGCCATCCGTTGTATGATTAAGGATGTAAAGGAAATCAAAAGCGAAATTCATAAGCCGGAACCAGTCAAAGCCGTAAACAAGGTGTGTGAAACTTGTAGTGGTCCACATGCGTATTATGATTGTCAAGCAACCGATGCTTCTTTTTACCAAGCTCCCGTAGCTTCGGTAAACCACAATCAATACCGACCACAAGCCGATCCTCACTACTGCACCTAGCGGTATGACACCACCGGTTTTCCTCCTGCAAAACCATGGCAATCAAAATCGCTTTGTTCCGAATCAAGGACAAAATTTCAATAACTCTCAAAATTTCAATCAAAACCGGAACAATTTCAACCAACCATTTCAAGCTCCCAATCATCAAAGTTATCAACAACCTTCTCAAGCTCCCATGCCAAATGACTTCATGAAAATTACTGAGTCAAGCATACGTTCAATGCAAACTCAGATCAATAACATGAGAGTTGAGCTTAAAAAGGAAATTGATACCACAATGTCTCAATAGACAAATGAATTAAAGAATATGATGAGCAGTTTCATGAACATGAATATGAACAAAGCTTCATCATCTTCTGGAGGACTCCCAAGCAATACAATTCCCAATCCAAATGCCGAGTTGAAAGTCGTCACCACTCGTAGTGGTAAGACGCACAATGGACCTTCGACTCCTATGCCCCCTCCTCCTGTGGCAATGAGTCAAGTTACCAAGGATACAACGGACAAGGTGCAATTCTCAAGCCCACGGCACCGCACACGTCCCACCCTCGGTAGTCCAAGCTTTAAGTCCGAACCCAAGTTCGAAGAAAAATCTCGAGCGAAATGACTTCCATCCCGGCTCAAAAGTCTAGTCGACTTCCTTACCCATCAAGAATGAATGATGAGAAGCTCAAAGACAAAAACAAAGAGCAAATGGAAAATTTTTCCAAATCTTCAATGAGCTACACTTTGATATAAGCTTCGTTGATGCTCTCGTTCTAATGCCTAAATTTGCATCCACGCTTAAAGGCTTATTGACCAACAAAGATAAGCTATCGAGATGGCTAAACTCCTCTCAATGAGCAATGCTCACGGTCCTTCTCAAGAAGCTTCCCAAAAGCTTGAAGACCCCGCGATTTTTAATCCGTGTGATTTCTTGGGATGGTTCAATGCTCCACCTTGGCCGATCTTGGCGCTAGCATTAACCTCATGCCACTCTCGGTATGGAAGAAATCGTCTCTTCCTAAACTTTCATCCACTTGTATGACACTCGAGCTAGCGGACCGTACCATAACTCGTCCACTGGGATAGCCGAGGATGTCGTGATGAAAGTGGGAAAGTTTCACTTTCCCACCGACTTTGTTGTAGTAGACTTCGATGCGATCCTAGAGTTCCCTTATCTTGGGAGAGCTTTCTTGAAGCAGTCGTGCTCGATTGATGTGTTTGTCAAGAGTTGACCATACGGGTTGACAACGAAGAGCTCACGTTGAATATTAACCGAACTCCAAACCTCGTCCAAACAGTGTTGCCACAATTGATCAAAGATCCGAAGATTCAATGCAACACTCTCAAATTTCACGGTTAAGAGGAGTCACCAAAACGCGTTCGAGTTAAAAGCTTTGAAAATCACCCCGGTTCAAACAAATGGTTTGAAAGTTGTACCGTGGAAGTCAAAAGTGTTCTTGATGATGATGATCTAGAATCGGAGACTTTATCGGAAGTGGTGGAAATTGCTAGCTCTAAGAGCACACCACTTGTCCCACCTCCGAATCGCTTTGTCGCATCGAGTTTGTTAACTCGTGGATGAAACCAAACTCTCTTCGATTTCATCGAATTAGATGATGATGTTTGTGATCCAATGGGAGACATCCTTCCCATTGATGAATTGCTCAAAATGATCCATCATCTTCTAGTCTTATTATTCCCGACTCTTCCATCCCTTCTCTCACTCCCGATGAGGAAGATGACAACTTTGGAATGAAGTCGATGCCTTTCTTAGTGATGAATCAATTCCAACGGAATTGATAATACTTACTTTGATCCGGAGGAGACATCCTTTTCTCGGAAAATCATTGATTGAAGAACCGTTTCCCACCCTCCTCCCGGACATCTTATTGACAATCACCATCTAAGCTTCAAGTTTAAGCTTAAAATGTCAAAATGGTGATTTGCTTTTTCTCGATGAGGAATGGACTTGCATTCTCATGTACGCCTTTATTCCATTCTTCATGATGGTGTGGTTGCTCTTTCCCTTTTCTCTTTCAGGAATGAGGACACCATCTTTGACCCCGGTATCATCCTTTATAGTTTCTACTATTAACAATACCGCGGTTATATCTCGTCGGTGTGGAACTTTCTGATGTTCATATGTTTATTAACATTGTGAACGAAAGTCCGATCGAGATTGGTTTTCCACGTTACTTTCCCCAAGAACCAATGAATGCGGGGATCGAGTCAAGCTAGCGACTTGGTAATAAAAAACAGTAGCATGCCATATGGGTTTTCACCCATATTTCTGACTTCTTTCTATCTTTCTACCACCCTAGTGTGGGGGGTTGCCCCACATGTTGTATATATAAGTTTCAAAAAAAAAAAAAAAAAAAATCTTTCAAAATAATGGCCGTAGTATTTCCTTTACGTTCTCGGTTTGGCATAATAATGCGGTACTTTGAATATTGAGGGCAATATTCATTTCTAAGTGTGGGGGAATTCTCACGAATTTTATCATGTAATTATACCGCCCAATTCCCCGTTTTTTGCCAAATTTTTTTTTGGAGTAAGTGTTTTGCACTTACTCAATTGGTTATCGATCCGCCATGTCTAATAAACAAAAGAATTGGCTAATCCAGAGCAAACGGCTCTTGGTAAAGATATCTCAAATCCGTTGACGGCTTGCAATTTGCCCAAAATTGTATGGTATTCATTTCACCATATCCTAAAAAGTGAAGAGTTGGCTAGCCCGCAAGTTTATGGCTTGTGGTAAAGGCGATGGAAAAACCATAATTGGTAATCACTCACCAAAGATAATATTGATAATTTATCTAAGAGTTGGCTAGTCCGAAGCAAACGGCTTCGGTAAAGACAAATCAAATCCGTTGGAAGTCGGTGGTTTGCTCAAAATCACATGGTTATCGGTGTACCATGGTTCTTACTTGAACCGAAACATTTGGCTACTCCGTAAGTAATGGCTTTTGGTAAAGAGATTCAAATCCATTAAGTTTTTCTCAAAATATTGCTAGGGACTAGCAATAGTTTAGTGTGGGGATTGATGAGTGTGTAAATACTCATCATTTTGATCAAATCGAATCGCAAAACGTTTAAAATGCTCGAAATGCATCAAAATATCGAAAATATTCCAAAATTGCATTTTATATGTTTCGGATGCAAAATGTTCAAAATCGATGAAAAATGAGCTAAGTTTGCATAATTGGCGCTTCGGTCCCCAAGTTTCAAAAGTTGTCGAAATAGTCCCCGAGCCTTAATTTCAAAAGAAAAATCACCAAAGGTCCTTGTAAAATCATAACTTGTCAAAATTAGTCCTTTGGTGAAAAATATCAAAAGTTTTGAGAAATTACAAAATTGGTCCTTCAAGTTTGAAAATTGGCAAAAATGGTCCTTGGAAAATTGAAAATGTCAAGTTTAGTCCTTGTATTATTGAAACTTGTCACTTTTAGTCCCTTGGAGCAACTTTGTGAAAATGGCAGATTTAGTCCTTGTATTTTTCAGAAATTACAAAAGAGGCCCTTGATAATTAAGACCCTTCAACCCTTTTGGCCTTGTCAAAACCTTTGGACCAAGTCATAACTCAATTGTGACCCCTGCCAACCTTGTGGCCCCCTTCAATTTGGACCCCCTCCAATATTTAATCACCAGTCAAACCCCTTTGACTCCTCTTTTCCCTCCAACTCACGAGACTCCACCTTCATCATCACAAAACCTGCAATACTCAACCCACTGCCCCTCCACCTCACCCCACTCCAAGAATGCATTCAATGCATCTTTAAACCTAACACTCAACCTCCAGCTGTTAAAAACAGTTTTGGCACCAAATTCAATCCAGTGGCCATTATCTCTCCAAAGCATCCAATGGTTCAGATTAATGCTGGGATTTGAAGAGAGAGGTGAGAGAAGATGTTTGGAGTATAAAAAGAAGCAAAGAGAAGGAAGAAGGATATAGCACTTAGTTTTAATTTAAAATTTATGTCGTTTTTAATTTCTTAAGTCTAAATTAGATCATTAGTTGTTATTTAAAGTTTCATTGTATCAAACTATGTTGCTTAAGTGTATTACAACTCTTTTTAAGTGTTAATTCAAGTTGTTGTTCACATTTCATATTTTATGTCCACTGTTGCAATCTTCAATTTCAAATTCTGATATTAAAGCTTCAACTAGCTAATTGTTAAGGTCAAACAAGCTTCTACAAGCTTATTAAAGCTTTCTGTAAGCTCACATTTCAGTTTCAAGCAATATTGGATTTTGGTCAACAAAAGTCAAACAGGGTTCATTTGGTCTTGGAAATGGAAATGGGTTGAAGCAGAAATGGAAATGGGTTGATTCAGAGTTAAATGGTTGGTTTATATAGGATAGAGGTCCTGGTTTGATTGATGGCAAGCCATTGTGGCTAAGGACCCTTTGTAAGTTATTCTCAAGTCATTGCATAATCTGTCTTTGTAGTTATAGATAGTTAAAATCTGTTTATTAAGTGTTATGTAAATTATTTAAACTCAGTTTAACCCATTAAACAAGTTGGTTCAGTGTTTAGGTCAGTTTTTAATTGCATATCAGTACTTAAAATGGTGTTTGGGTCATATGCTTAAACTGTGTTATAGGTGTGTTCAGTAGTTAAGCCTTGTTGCTTTAAGTTTGTTAAGCTCATATCTACTCATATCTGTCATTAAATTGTGCCTGCAACTCTCAATAGTCAAAATCTTATGTCATCTGTCTTATAAGCAAATCTGTTGTGATTTTGAAAATTCAAACTCTTGTTTTGTGTTTAAAATTGAGAGACATTGCTTGCAGTAGCTTCATTTCTTCATTATACATAACATTCAATCCACACATTGGATTCAAAACTCAACTTAGTCAACTTTTCAAATCTGTCTAAAAAGTCAAAATATGAAATATCAGTTTTGTGCCTAACTAGAGGGATTTTTCATGAGCTCATTTCTAGGTTAAATCAAGTGAAACTTTGGGTGTTAAAAGTTCAACTGGTCTTATTCCTTATTACCATTTTAGTAGATTTTTGCAAATTTTTTAGAAGCCCCAAATGAGCTTGTCAATATGGGCTTATGTGCCCTGTGCATTGACTCAGTATTGACTGAGTCTGCACAGGGGTCTTGCAAGGTTTGCACAGAGCTTATTTGAGCTTGTCTAGGTCTGGTATTTGGCGTATAAGCACTTGGCCAGGTCTTCTTTGGGATCCTTCATCTGTTTTTTAAGTTTCAGCTTATCTAGGTGCTTATTTTTAAGCCCAAAGTTGGCCTCAAAACTGTTTTTAGCTTATAATCTCAATTCATCAAATCTGTGTACATGGTGATTTAGAGGTTCAAAGCAGTTGAGATTAGTTGCATTTAGGTACTTGTAGTATAATATAGCTTCTGTATCAGTTTAGTGCTTATTTGTGGTTGTTGGCTTATTTCTAGTGCTTATTTCTAAGCACTTTGCACATCAGTTTCATAATCCTTCACACAACCCCTGTTTTTTATATTTTTCCTAGATTCTAAATATTATTTTAGACTTTTATTGAAATTTTCAGATTTTTCTAAGCATGTTTGCTATTTTTCTTAATTTAAATCAATTTTTAGTTCTTTTTAATTAGCATTTAATACAATAAATTAAGAAAAGTTTCAAAAAAATAATTTTTCATTTTTCCTAAGTTAAGATAAATATAAAAAGTCAAAAAAATATTTTTCCGGATTTTTATTAGTTAAATTTGTATTTTTAAGCAATTTAAGTAGTTTTAAATAGTTTAAAATTCATAGAAAATAGAAAATAATCGAAAAATACAAAATAGTTTTGAAAATTCTCTTTGATATTTTAGATTTTCTAAGTCATAATTTTATTTTTCTAGCTTTATTTCATATTTTCTTGTATTTTAGGCTATTATTAAATAGTTAAAATAGTTTTTAATTAATAATAATTAGATAAATAGTGATAAAAATAATTTTATTTTTCTAAATATTTTCTTTTATCATTAGGTTTGTAAAAATATCATTTTCATATTTTTAGGATTAACATTGCTCAGATTTCACATTTTCTTTTAGACGTAACGTAGTTTTTAATTAAGTTTTATAAAAACATAAAATCAAAACATCATTTTGCAAATAGTGATAGCGTTTATTTAATATTTTATCTTTTAATTTTCTTTAATTTGCATTTAAGCCTCTGTAATTTATAGACTTTTTCGTAGTTATAATAATTCAAATCCTCTTTTCGCTCAAATCTCTCGATCACTATTCGTTTGGTGATCCATTGCATAGCTCATTTGGGACATAACGACCGGGAAACACTATACTCTCAGATCTTCATTGCATTGGTTTAAACTGTTTTAAGTTTCTACGGATTGGCCATTCACAAGTGGTCAGCTTGCGTGAGAAAACTTGACGGTTTTGCACCGATCAATTACACATGACCCGGGACTCTCTCTTCACGTTGATACGATGATATAAAGAAACTCTATCGTCCTCCCACATAGCTTTCCAATCTCCTCATCTGATCTCGATGGAACAACCTTTCATCTAGCCTTTTAATGATCCTGTGAGCTTCCTTTCTTTTTCCGAGTTCCACCTCTTCTTCGAACCTATACTTTCCTGAATATCCTTTAACTGGTAAGCTAACCCATCCCTAACCATTTTCAACGTATGATCACAAAGTTTATGGATTTCATTGTATGCCATGAAGCAATTATGATGAAGCTCATTACGGTAGACGACCCCAAACTTTTGATTTTTCAAGATAGTGTACTGAGATAGTTGATTAATGTTGGGAACGTGTAGCAATGGTTGTGTGAGATTGATCTGCTTTTGGTATGATTCGACCGCAAGTTGTAAATCTTCAACACGTTCTTGAATCACTTTGCTTTGAATGAAGATCAGTAGGGCTGTGATGAACTGAAGTTGAATTTCTATTGAGAAGTGTCTCATCCTTCCTTGTACCTTTGCAAGGTACATATCTTTGATGTCGTTTAGTGACAATCTCGAGAAATCTGCTTCATTGAAGTCATATTCTTTTTCATCTTGTCGCTTGACCTTGATCTCTGACAAGAATGAATAATCCCATTTAGATGCCAATGTGACCTTCATGATAGCAATGATCTTCTTATCACTCTTAACCTCCTTGTTCTACCTTTGAACTTGGCAGCTTCTGTAATACAATCTTCTCCTTGGTGGCCAATGATGAATTCCGTATTGCGCATCGAGGTCATAGTCCATCACTTTGTCAACATACAACTTGGTGGCATCTTATTCAATGGCTATATTTGTAGAGAAGACTGTAACTGGAATATTAAAGGTGAGTGATGTAGCATACTTTTTGCTGACGCTACTGCCGTGTTGGAGAAACTCGAGGTCGTTGTTGAAGAAGAAGCGGTATGGAATCTTGGGTTGCTCGGGCCGGCCAATGGTTAGTAGCGGTTTTGTCCAATTGGTGTAGTATGGAGTGTTATACTTTCTTGAAACATCGACGTTCGATTCGGGATTTAGCCAGTTGATGTTATTGGACATTGCACGGGTAATGTTGTCCAAATGATATTCGACTTCAATTGCGCTGCTTGATCTGTCTTTCAACAAGTTGAACGCGTCGTTCTTGATCCTGCGCAATTCCCCTTTCGTCTTCTTTTTAACGTTGAACTGATCTTGGATAATCTGTACCTGGTCCATTGTACGACCGTCTACCGGTTCTTGACCTTTCGGTAATCTAGGCGTCGCATCAACCAACTGACTGAACCATTCATACTCCTATGTGTCGTCTTCGTCTAACCAGGAGATGACCGAACTTGGTTTCTTCTTCTTTGGTTGGGAGGATGATTCCGGTTGTTGTTTAGGTGATCATTGAGGTGATGGTTGTTGTTGGGGCTCACGGATTTCTTCATCTTCACCATCGGTGTAGCTAAAGTAATCACCGGTTTTCTCCAGTGGTGGTGGAGAATCAGTATCCCGAGGTTTATCAGATGATGGGGGGTTGTTGAGAAGCTTGACTTGATGTGGTGGTGGTCTTTGGCGGTGGTGGTGGCATGGATGATGATGACCCGCCAGTCTGCTTTTGACGTTTTGCATTCGGGTCTTTATCTGTGTCATCATCATCTCTTGGTCGCTTCTCCTGACCAGCTGCTTCCTTGCACGTAGTCTTTAATTGATATGCGAGAAGTACCTCATAAATCTTCGATTCATCAAGTGTGAAAGTAGGAGCTCGATGAGACATCTGTAATATCAGCTGTGAAATCAAATCAGCTTCTGTGACATTAGGAGGCGGGACTGGTCGGGTTTGCATGACCAACGGTGTTGTGGTAATCGTTTGCCTGACCAGTGTTTTTAGCGTTGGGTAGTGTTGTTTTGAGAACATTTCTTTAGTCACTCTAGGGATAGTTTGGAGAAGGAAGTGATGAGTATAGTTCATGATTTGCTCGTCCATTTCTCCTTTTACGTCTCGGTTGAGAAATGCCTTAATCTGTTCTCTTTCTCCTTCAAACGTTTCCATATCCTTAGAAAGCTCGATAACTTCGTCAGCCAGCATGTTCAATCTTCTTTCCTGTAGACCTTTTTTGTGTTTTCTGGATTGATGCAAGGCTTTCTGGATCTTGGCTTTTGTTCGAGATGCCCAGGTATCGACTTTCTTCTTGACTGATTTCGATGATGATTTTGTTGTTGTTTCTTTGGATGGTGGTGGTGATGAGTGAGATGATGATTTGGCTTGGGAAGTGTCATGGGATTGTTCAGAAGATTGCTAAGGGTTGTGTTCGGGATTGTCCAGAATGTAGTTATCTATTTCCATCCTGATGCGTTCCTCTTCGGCCTTTTTAGCAACTTCATCTACAGCCTTCTTAGCAAGTTCTTCTTCAGCTTTCTTATCACGTTCCTCTTCCGCCCTTTCCTTTTCAGCTTCCTCAAGATCTTCATCTGTTATTCTCTCATCAGTATCTTGCTCGTCTTCTTTAAAATCGAATGTTACATCATCCTCTTGCTGCTGTTGCTCTGTAGATTCCTTGGTGGTGGCATCAGTTCCTTTACCGGGTTGATTAACCGGATCAAGAACTAATGTAGCAGGAACATCACCGCTGGAACCTCTAGGGCCTTTAGTTTGTTGAATATTTAACTCTTTAGTAGCATGCTCCATCCTCAGCTGTTTGTTGAATATTTAACAGTTTCAGAGTCGTCATCTTGTGGAATTGGTTCCTGTTCAACTTTAGGACGAACGATCTGAGATGGGACTTTTCTCTTACGGGGTGGATTTATTTTCTTGTACTTATTAGTACTCCCCGTTCTTCCAGTGCTTCCAGCTCTCCTTGCTCTTATGGTAGCCACTGAAGTTTCCTTCTCATCCATAAACCCAACTCTCCCAGCACACACTGCTTCCTTGTATCGAAGGTATGATGGAAGAACCTTGATTTCATCAGTTATCAAGCAATCAAGTAATTCCGCACCTTGTTTTCATGTTGAGGAGTCTTTGAATCTGACAGTATTCAAGGTAGGCTCATACAACATTGATTGTGTGTTGGGGTCATTGATTCTCATATGGATATCCTGATGCTTCTCGAGGAGGTTGTGGATCAACAACTTTTTATATCTGATGAAATGGATTTTGGAACCAGGCTTCCTATAATGTTGCATCATGTCTTCCCAAATTAAGCTTGCATAGTCAATGTGTTTCGTATTAACCATTCCCCAAAAGGTTTGAAGATGCATCAACTTAGGGTGTTCATGTCCACTATCTCTCCCTGAGACAGACTTGGCGATCATGATGTAAAGAGTCCTCCAGGGTTGTGGGATGTTCTTAAGATCAACACTGGAATGCTTGCTGATGATGCCAGAAGCTTCGTCATATCCAATGACAACCATGAACTTCAATACTTCCTATTCACTTGGAGTTGGAACGAACTCAGTAGAGCGAATAACTGGTAGAAGAAGAATGACACGAAGATCCGCCACTGTAAATTTGACTTCTTGGTGCCAATGGTCACATTCACGGCATCTTTACAGTCGATTTTGTCCATAGTGTGCCAGAACTGATGAATGTAGATCTCGGGCACGAAAGTAGAATTAGATAGCATGAGACGGAAGGGATGATCCTTGAGGATGTCAACTGCAACTGTGCATGAGGATTCAGAATAGGTGAAGTTGTCAAAGTCGACTCTGAGATTGTTCTTTCCGATGGTTTTGTGGTAATCTGCAGGGAATATATCTGCCATCGTGAGTTCATTAGGGGCATTGAGATTTTCCTGATTGACGCCCATTTCGCGATCTGAAAGGTATTGAGACAAAAGAACCAACATATCGAAAGACATTATGTTAGTCTAAGTTTGATTTTATTGTCCAATTATTTGATTTAATGTTATCATGTTTATGAATGTTACGAGTCCAAAGTCACATTAAGTCCAATTGTATAAAGTTGATGTGATAAGTTACGTGAGTATGTTAATTTTGAAGTTTTAATGTCCAAATATCACTTAAACACACAACATTTTAACTTTTTATAGCTTATGAGTAACATTTTGGTTTTTGTGACTTTAGAGTAACAATTACAAGTATACTACGCGTAACATGTCAAAACAAGGTGAAAATTTGGTTTATGTGTAAGCATGTGAGTTTATGCGTAAGAACAGTGTTTTAGGCGTAGGCGTAAGCTTAAGCGTAAAGGCAAGCCTTAGGCGTAAGAATTTCTTACGCGTAAAAGCATACCCTTAGCTTATATGCTTACGCGTAAGCTTTGTCAAAAGGAGTTACGCATAAGGTTTACTCGTATGAGTATCCCTTAGGCGTAAACATCCAAGTTTACGCATATCCTTCCAGGATATGCGTAGTCCCACTGTAGACCCTTATGCGTAAGTTTTACGCGTAAGATTGCTCTTATGCGTAACCTTTACGCATAAGGTATTCCATAAGCGTAATCATCATGAACACCTTAATTCTGATTCTTTACGCGTAATCAACCTGAAATTCATAAACACAATAACATGATTACAACACAATCCTAACACTTCCAGAATCACAAAACAGGCATAAGATTGAACAAGTTATGCAAAGAACAGTCAACGCGTAAGAGTTCTAAAACCCTAAACCTAGATTCTACGCATACCAAATGCAACCATAGGAAATCATCAAGATTAGTTTCTGCACTATCCTAGATGTCAATGGAGTAGATTATAACAAGTTTTAACATGAATTACCCACAGTATAAAAAAAATCCAAGGGGGACGACCTCATAAACCCTAAATCTTACATTTTCAAATTTTGATGTTTCTGGGTGTAATCTAAGGCCTATTTCATGTAATTAACATTGTTCTAATACTACTGAGACCAACTAATTGCATCAAAACATCCTTATGCGAAAACTCCCAAATATGAACATAAACCCTAAATTTCAAAACTTATCAATTTGAGGTTATGGGTAAGAACTAATGATGGAAATAGCTTCATAACACATTCAGAAAGGTTTTGTCATAAGCCATTTTATCAAAAAAACACACTTTGGCTGAATCTTTTTCTTACGCATAGGCGTAACACCAAAACTCAATCATTTTGAAAGTTTGAACCGTTGGATTTGAAATATTTTGAAAACCAATGTTTAGAATCGTGATCTAAAATGATTACAACTTACAGTTTTTGATTTTGTGGAGTGAATTTGTGGAACGAATTTGAATCGTGGATCTTGGTAGATGAGAGTTTTAATTGCAAAATACAAATGCATTGAATGTGTAAGGTAGGGTGTTTTTGTTTAAATTAGTTTTAGAATTTGACAAGTTTAGTCCCTTAACCTCAAACATTATCAACCAAGACCCATTAACTTCCACTTTGGTTAGACAAAACTCATTTAAGGAAAGAAAACTTAACGATACTCCCCCTCTACTTTTGAAATGATAAAATTTTAAACATTTGAGTCCGAGGAGAGTATTTAACAAGAAACATATCCGCCATTTCTGAAGAAACAACATATTTTTGGTAACATGCAAGTACAAGGTTTTATGAAGCTGAAAAATATTTACTTTCTTCCCCTCAACACTTGTTCGGGAAAATTGTGAAATGTTTGATAGAACGCAGTGTTGACGGAAGATTTTGTAATTGCAATGTTTGATTTGAAGATAGAAAAATATTTTTTGATTTTAGCAGATTTTATATTTTTATATTTTGTTTTTGAAAAATATTTACAAAAGGTTTTGGTGTTTGACTGTTTCAAGAATGTGTTAAAAGTTTGTCCAGTTCTTCTGGAGTCAAACACCTCATACCAATTCGGTGAATCAAATGAGTAAATCTTGCGGGAGACAAGGCTTTAGTGAGAAGATCCGCTAATTGATGTTCTGTACCTACAAAGTATAATTCAACGGTAGCCTTTTCCGCATGCTCTTTGATGAAATTATATCGAAGATCGATGTGCTTTGACTTCAAGTGTTGAACGGTGTTGCACGATATCGCAATAGCACTTTGGTTGTCACAGTACATCGGGATTCTGTCAAATACATAACCATAGTCCTTGAGTTGTGTTCTCATCCAAATGACTTGAGCACAACACGCAGACATGGCTACATAATCTGCTTCAGTTGAGGACAGCGATGTACAATCCTGTTTCTTTGATTGCCATGACACCAATTTATCACCAAGGAATTGTAAACCTCCTGAAGTACTTTTCCGTGAATCTAAGCATCCTGCATCGTCAGCGTCTGAAAAAGCTATTAGTTTAAAACCAGAATCCTTCGGATACCAAATCCCCAAAATAATGGTTCTCTTTACGTAACGGAGGATTCTTTTAGCCTCAGCGAGGTGTCTTTCAATTGGTCTTGACTGATAACGGGAGCAAAGATATACATCAAATACAATGTCGGGTCTACTGGCTGTAAGATACATGAGAGACCCAATAATACTTCGGTATTTGGTAGGGTCAACCAATTTCCCATGTAAATCAGCATCCAGTTTGTTGGTATGTGCCATTGGTGTTGCATAGGTGTCACAACTTTGCATTCCATGTTTATTCAATATTTCAAGAGCATATTTGGACCGACTTAAGAAAATACCATGGGGTGATTAATGAAGTTGTAGTCCTAAGAAGAACGTATGTTCACCCATCATTGACATTTCAAAATTTGTTTTCATTAGTTTTGAAAAAGCGTTTGAGTACTTTTTTGGGTAGAACCAAAACTGATGTCATCCACATAAATCTGAACAATTAAAATGTGTGCCCCATGATATTGAATAAACATTGTTGGGTCAACCGATCCTTTGATAAAATTATGTTTAAAGAGAAAGGATGACATCTTATCATACCAAGCCCGAGGGGCTTTTTTGAGACCGTATAGAGCCTTGTTTAGTTTGTAGACATTATTAGGGAACTCTGGATCAACAAATCCTTCTGGCTGACTAACATATACTGTTTCCTTCAGTTTACCATTCAGAAAAGCAGTTTTGACATCCATCTGATAGACAATGATGTTCATGTGAGCCGCAAATGCCAGAAAAATCCGTACAACCTCAAGTCTAGCTACCGGTGCGAATGATTCTTCGAAGTCAATCCCCTCCTCCTGTCTATAACCCTTAGCCACCAGACGTGACTTGTTTCGGATAACCATACCCTCAAAATCTAATTTGTTTTTCCAAATCCATTTGAGACCAATGATGTAGACCCTTGTTGGTCTTTCAACCAATTCCCATACTTCTAAACGTTTAAACTGGTTTAGCTCTTCTTTCATGGATTCAATCCAATTGTCATAAGTCATTGATTCTTTAATGTTTTTGGGTTCAGATTGACAAACGGTGAGTGCATAAATGCAGTGTTCTCCGTCAGACTGAAGGCGTTGTCTAGTTACGACTGGTTGATTCGGGTTGCCAATAATGTTAACAAGAGGATGGTCTTTAGTCCATCGGTGTATGGAGGGTTGATGTTGATATACATTGTGCAGATTTGGTGGATTCAGATGGCTGGTAGAAGATTCAGCAAAATCTGAAGTTGCAGTTTCAGTAGCGAAAGGGATAAAGAACGCATTTCCATCATAATCTGTTGGTGCAGGTACATCTTGATTAAGAGGATCATCAGCTGGATCAATGTCATTAGAAGCAGTTTGTTCGGCTGTTGTTGTAGATTCAATCAGAGGTGCATCAGCAACAGTTGTTGTTGTTTCAGGTTGAGTAGCGGAAACATTTAATACATCTTGAGCACGTTGATCAAAATCATCACTAAAAAAGTAGCAAAAAACGTTTCCATTTGACGATGAATGAGTTGAAATGTTTGATCAGCTGATGATTGGGGGAAGTTGAGACGGTTATGACCGGGTTCCAAGCTGTTTTGCTCAGAAGCCATTTCTGTGAGCTCATCAAAATTAGCGTGAATGGTTTCTGTAGGATATAGGATTTCACAAACATACTAAACCATAATCATATGAGGCGTTAACAAGGTTTAGAGAGAAAGTTCTAGAGAGAAAGGGAAGAGAGTTGGGAACTATGTGAAACAAAGAAAATGGTATTGAGCCCAACCCTCTACCTTGGGAGGTAGAGGGTATTTATAGTGTCTTACAAATAAACGCCACCTACGGGCATGGATCGGACATGATGGGTAAAGACCCGTCCGTCCTCCACGGTGTTACTTAACAAACTACTTACTAACATAACTTGACTATGACTACGAGCTTTCTATCGAATACATATACTTGAGGTGACCGACTCTTTAACGAATGAATTTTCTAATTCCTAAAAATCTCCCCCTAAGGGAGGTCACCTCAATTTACAATGAATACAAACAGATACTACATTAGATTATTCTAGGATTCTTGATTAAGTTCTTTGCTCAGTAGCTCATAGTCTTTGATTCTTCATGTTTCGCATTTTTGGATAATTTCAAGTGGAGGTCTTTAACTGATCCATGTGATGATGAGTTTTGAGCCAGCATTGAGATCATCAGCTAACATAAATCTCTAACTCATCCATTGTGGTGTTGGTATTATGTGATGTTGTGACATTTGGACCGACATGCTCACATTCGGATCATGATATATTCTCATCGAGTAGCGGAAGCTTTACCGATTCATGATATTTGCAAAGACATAGCGAAGCATGGAGTGAAAGTATCAGTCGTTGAATCACTTATCATGATTTCTTTAGAGATGAATGTGTAGTGTGATCATGCGGCTATGGATTGACCGCTTCATTTCGATCACCGCAAGCGTCGGGCGTACGCATACAACAATTAGCAATAAAGTGCACGAAAGTGTCTTTGATCACTTTCATTGAATTGAGGTACATGGCCCACGGTTCCCGTTGATCGAGACAAGTATCTTGCTGTGATCGGTATAATTCAAGAATTTCCTTGACGGGGTTTCGCGGTGCTCTATTGTTCTCAAACCGGAACGTCTCAAAGAAGACAACACGGAGTGAGTGAACCAGTGAATTGAGATTCACTGATTGATGAAAAGAGATTTGAAAAACAATTGTGTACCGCTCAATAGAAATTGTTTTTGCAATATAACGAAGGTTTTACTGAAAATCAATTATCAATCATAAACACCTTTTATTTTGAAATATTAGTACACAATCCATGTGCTAAAGAAAAGAGTTTTTAAGCACAACGACCGGTTTTTCAAAGGTATCCGTCAATCCATAACTCGAACGAGATTGATTCAAAAGATTGAATCGCCCCATTGTTTCTATTCAGTTGTCACATGGTTGATTTATTGGATAGATCTCACATTCCACCCACCAGGAGCTTGTTTGATGTTGGCTCCAGAAGGCTTTCCATCTTCATTGTGAATATGTTTGCATATCACTCAGATTTCTGGCAATACCACAATGATAAGGCGTAGGACTCATAAGATATAATCTCTCTTTCCACATTGTGTGAAACAGAGAGTCTTCATTGACAATGTCCTAAAGAGATTTATTTGACGATCTCGTGGCTCTAGACTCAATTGTGCATATTTTGGTTCCTATGCCGGAGACTAGGGAGAGGGTCTCCTCCTTCAATATCAAAAATCTCTAAGAGAAAGTCGATAGATAGTGTCGGTTCCCGTGAGAATGAAACAAGCCCTTTTAAGAGGAACTTGAGTGGTTTGGGAAGTTGAAGTGCGGTCGTCCTTTGGGTCCATGACGTCTTGTCTTTAATACCGATGTTACCTTGGTAACCACCAAGTAGTATATGAATTGAACTCGGTTTACGCCTAAGGTCGAATAAATGGAGGCTATTTCTTTTCACCCTTTTCACATTTAATTCTTTTCATTCTTCAACCCCTTCAAGATTTACCGAGACTTCATAACTAGAACCTTGTTGGTTTTATTCGAGACTAGCTCGGTCTCATCCGCACTCTTCCCATATCTCACTTTTCTCCTTTTTCATCATACCTAAGGACTTCTACACTAACTAGTGGATTGTCCTCGGTAGATCCTCCGGTTCGGGCGGATCATGGGAGCAAATATCTAACCTTATCATCCTTATACCACCGTACATAAAGTAAATTTGGTCGGTCTATTTGGTATTGTTCATCTGCAATTGGAACCAATTGAAAACCATTTGAAAATCAATCCAGATACTTGTGATATATTATCAAAGCATTTTGTACCTGAATTGTTTTTGATATTTTTAGAAAAAGAGCTCCCACTCAACATGTGCCTCATGTATTTGAAATCGTTTTCGCACACGGAGGCAAGAGGAAGAATTAACTTCTTTGATTACCATTTTCTAAAAGATATCAACATCACTTCCCTGATTAACTCAAGTAGATAAAGCATATTGGGAAGGATGAGGTTTTCAAAGTTTGCTCCCCTCAATATGTGCCTCGAGGTTTGAAAGAGTTTTGCACATACTAGAGGGAACCTGCACTTAGAGACAAATCAATCACGTTTCAATTCTTTGTGGTTTTTTAAAAAATGCTCCCCCTCAACATGTGCATGGAAAATTTGAAATCGTTTGGCACATGTGGGGAGGAAAGCTTACTAAACACTTATAAAACCAATTATCAAGTTATTAGTTTAAATCCAATTTAAATCACAAATTCTCCCCCAATCACACTTTCCAAATCCTTTGAGAGTTGTGATCTCTATTGATTTAAATTAAATTTTTAGAGCTTTTTTAGAAGAATAGTGACTTGCTTTTGAAAAGAACATTTTAACTGATAAGGATCAGATTTTCAGACTTTAAACTCCATTGTTTAAACATGCAAGAGTATCTTTTGAAAACATAACATTAACAAAGGTTTTGAATCAATTGTATAAAACATTGTTCTTTTTGATTTTCCAAGAATAAACCTTGCTTATTTACGTGCCAATTGTTTGAAAAATAACCTTTCAAAATAACCTTTTTTTTAATTCGATTGAAATCATTCTCCCCCTCAATCAATGACACAAGTTGTTGATTGAGAGATAGAGATTTTGACAGATGATAAGCACAGATGACTTACAAGAATAATAGAGTACGGGTATTTTCAAAGCAATTTAGCTTTCATTAGATGGCAAATATTTTTCAGAAGAATCATTAGACGGAAAAATATTTGGAAAGAGAAACATTTGTCTTTTTGATGACAAACATTTGTTTAAAGAATCATAGCATGAGATTTGAAAAATAAGATAAAGCATGGCTCTGTTCTTTACTTTTTAAAACGGGTTACTGCCTGAAATGACAGTAAACCACCATTTTTCTCTGTCTCATTTTTTTTACAAAATTATGTACATTCGAAGAACATCTAAAGACCCGTGACATTCTTTGAATATCAACACAAAGTCCGTAGATGATATCGAATAAGAGAAAAACATGACAAAATAACAATAATTTTTTGGAAATTTTCAAGATTTTCTAATTTTTATGGATTTTTTGAGAATTTTATATTTTTATATTTTCTTTTGTGGGTTTTGAAATTTTGTATTTTACTTTTTGAATAAATATATACAAGAGATAGATGGATAAAGACCTTTACTCCTCGTCTTCCTCTTGAAGACGCTTGAGTGTTTCGGTTGTAGACTCTTTAGACCAAGGCGTGGAAGGATAAACTCAAACGTTCTCTAGGAAGAGCTTTGGTGAAGATGTCGCTAATTGGTATTCGGTCCTCACAAAATAGAGTTCCACCACACCTTTTCCACTTGTTCCCTAATGAAATAATGTCGAATGTCGATGTGCTTGGCTCTTGAATGTTGAACGTTGTTGCAAGAGAGAGAAATGGCACTTTTATTATCACGATCTGAGAGGATTTTGTTGAATTCAAAGCCATAGTCGATAATTAGGATCTCATCCATAGGATTTGAGCACAACAAGATGACATGGCTATGTATTCACCTCTGTAGAGGAAATAGAAGTACTCATTTGCTTCTTTGAAGACCACTCACTAGCTTATCACCCAAAAGCGAGCACCTCGGACGTGCTTGACGAGTATCTTGACACCGCATGATCTCGCATCGCATATGTTGTTAGTGACATACCGGTGTCCTTTGGGTACCAAAGTCCCATGTTGATAGTTCCTTGGAGATACCGAAGACCCGTTTAAGCGCTTCAAGGTGCCTTTTGGTAGGCTTAGCTCGGTATCTAGCACACATGCATACATCGAACATAATATCGGTCTCATTGGTGTGAGGTACATCAGGGATCCAATCATACTTCGATATTTTGTTTGATCTACCATGATCCCTGAGTGGTCCTCATCCAGTTTGGTATGTTCCACCATGGGAGTGTCAACGGTGTCACAAGTGTCAAATCCATATTTCTTTAAAATTTCATTTGCATATTTAGATTGATTAATGAAAATGCCTCTGGGACTTTGTGAAATTTGTAATCCCAAGAAAAATGACATTTGTCCCATCATTGACATTTGAAATTTGGAGCCCATTTCCTTAGAAAAATGGTCACATTCATTGGGGTCAGTCGAGGAAAAGATAATATCATCAACATAGATTTGAACGTGAATTAAATGTTTGCCTGACTTTCTGGTGAAAAATGTCAGATCAACTGCTCCTTTGTTGAATCCAGTAGATAGAAGAAATTTGATAGCGTATCATACCATACCCTTGGAGCTTGCTTCAAGCCGTAAAGAGCCTTCTTCAAGCGATAGACATGAGTAGGATGCTCGGATTCACAAAACCTTCGGTTGGTCGACGTATCGACTTCTTTAAGATCTTCGTTAAGAAAAGCCGTCTTTACATCCATCGATAGACAATCATATTCTTACTTGCGGCATTAGCCGGAAGATTACGATTGCCTCGATGCGTAACCAATGGAGCAAATGATTCTTCAAATTCAATACCTTCCTCTTGACGGTATCCTTTTGCAACCAATCTAGCCTTGTTCTTTAATACATCGCCATGCTCATCAAGCTTTACTTTGAAGATCCACTTTAGAGCAATGATCATGGCACAATCAGAGCGGTACTAATTCCCATACATCTAGTCGATCAAACTTATGAATTTCTTCTTGCATGGCATTAAACCAATTGTCTTCATTCATTGCGGCTTTAACGTCTTTTGGTTCGACCTTGGATAGTCTGAGTTGAAGAAGCACCATAAGGCATCGGTTGCAAGTTGTTTCGTATGGATCTTGGACGAGAGAGGTTTCCAATGATGTTGTCGAATGGATGATCATGTGTCCATTTTCTAAGATGTTCATGTGGTTGTTGTTGAGGAACCAAGTAGCGAGTCTATATCTCCGATGATGATGGTTCTAATGATGATTCGAGGAGCAAATATGTTCTCAAAGGGTTCATCTTTTGGAGGAGCAAAGGGTTTTCATCATCTGTAATGACAACATTTCCATTGTGTATACTCGATGATTGATGATTTGTTGATGAGACAGAATGATCGATGTGCGCTTTTGACTTAAAGACATTGAAACTGAAGGGTTAACTTCATTGACAGGGATAGAGGCAGCCTCTGTTGATGGAACTGTAGGACCTTATATCTATCAACCTTATCACAAATAATACCACATTAACCTTAAATCTATCTCAACCTTATCACAAACCCACTTAACGAACACAAGTATACCCACGTGAAACCACGAACACAATATGCGTAAAGAAGAAAGATTAAGAAAGGAAAGATGGTAACTTGAATGATATATGAATCGTGTATGTTATGCGTATGAACAGGATAGAAAGATGAAAACAATAAGATGTTATATTGCTCCAAAGAAAACACACACACACACACACACTTTCAAGCACACCCCTCAAATGAGACTTTGAGGGGTTTATATAGTACAAGCACTAGATGCCCTAAAAGGCTTGGCAAGGGCCACGACTTGGACTTGGATTGGGCTTGGGATACAAAGCTTATAAACGGCTAGCATAGCTTAACTTTTAACCAATTAGCTTATCCCAATCCACGAACCCGTTGACTATTCTATCACGATATCTAACACATGTTACAAAGTTCCTAAACGTGAATGACCATCACTTCTAATAAAAACTATTAAGGCTAACAATCTCCCCCTAAGGGGTGGTCATTCAAAAGATGCTCCACTTGATTAGGTCTTTACTTTTATCGAGCTTGAACTTTGTGTGTAGATATAGAATAGTCTTGTTTCATTGTTCCTTCATGCTTTGTGATCAGTTAATGTGGTTGTCTGCCGTTGTCAACTTCATTGGTTAGGTGTCTCCACGCCTTTCTCCACCATGCTCACACTTCTATTTGTCTTTTGGTTACCAATGATGTAGTTCTCGAGTCTTTAAACTTTGTAGATTCTTTGACATTGACGAAGAATCATCTTTAACTTTGATTAGCCTTTGATTTTGATGAGAACTTTCATGTGTTGTTGGTATGAGCATGTGGAGAGTCTGCACGATCAATCCGCTCCGGAGCTTCCATAAGAAGAAAACATAAAAACAGGTTAGTAATAAGCGGATTCTGGCACTTACAAGTTTGAATTTCGAGGGTGTTTACAGCATAGTGTGTAAACACATCTCTAATTCTCACAAAGGCCGTTCTCGAATCAAGTCCCACAAGTGAGATAACGCGATGTACCGAGGTACACCTCTGATTCGATGAGTCATTGAAGTACACCAAGCATCACTCCACGATCAGACCGTTTGAGACACACTACGCGTAATCCACGGGAGTTACCGAAGTGACTGCTGTGGTCGCTTGATGTTGACCCTGGCAGGAGTTTCCATTCAATCACTGAAGATCACAGATGTAAAACTTCTCATAAATGTTCTAGCAGATTGCTAAGATCTGCGTAGGACTCTTAGAATATATCACTTGTGCCCTTATTGATGAACAACAAGCGATGTCATGTCAAGTGTTCCTATGAGATCTTTTGATGAATCTCGTGGCTCTAGACTCAATAGTGCATATTGGTTTTCTTGAGCGGAGACTAGGGAGAGGGTCTCCTTCTTCAATACCAACGATCTCTAAGAGAAAGTCGATGGATTATGTAGGGTTCCCAGTGAGAATGAAACAAATCCTTTTAAGAGGAATTGAGTGGCTATAAGGTTTAGTGCAGCGCACCACTGGGTCCGTGACGTCTTTGTCTTCAATACCAGTGTCATCTAGTGACAACTAGTAGCAGATGAATTGAACCCGGTTTCTGCCCTAAGGTTGAATATGGAGGGCTATTTCTTTTCACCCTTTTTCATTACTTTTCTTTTTAATTCTTCAACCCCTTATTTCTCCTTTCTCACATTACTCCTTTTTTCAATCATTCCTAAGGACTTCTAGTTCTAAACTATTTGTGATTTCCTTGGGTAGATCCCTCCGGCTCTGGCGGATCATAGGACGAATTTTCCTATCCTTATTCACCTTATAACTCCATGACTGTCCTATTGTTGCCATAAAACCATTTTTCTTGAAAATCTCTCAGAGTGTTTATGATAGAAAGCATGTTTGAAACATTCTGAGAGTTTTATATTTTCAGAAGCACTCCCCCTTCACATGTGCTTATATGTTTTGACAGAAATCTGCATATAGAGGGTAGAGTTCACACTTTTTGAATTGCTCGACTTTAAATGAGCTAGACCGATTCGAGACACGTTTACATTACTAGAGAACTAGCTTGAATTTATTACCCGTCCTGGTCAAGTCATAGAAAGTTTATCGAGATGGTACATTTACTGACTTTGATTCCTCGTCAATTCATTGGTTTCAACTGAGTCGAGCTCTTATGAGATTCAAACAACGAGCATTAAACTTTTTGATCACATTTTAATCACGTCTCCTCCCCCTCAAAAATAGCATATTCGTGATATTTTTTATATCAACAGATTAAACAACATTTTAGAATCTTTTGGGGAGACAAACGGATTTGATTTAAGCATGAATTTGGAACATTTTGGTTTTATACTCCCCCTTTAATAAAGCATAATCAATTAAAGGATTTTATAGGGAGTTATCTTGAGCACAAAATATTTTGAAAGATTTTGAAAATCTTTTTGAACAATCTTGAAAGAGGTGCTCAAGATGATGATGATTTCTCACCAGTTTTAAATGTAGTGCACTGAAGCGTACACTCGATTTTTCTTTAAAAACACGAGTTTTGATTTGAAATAATCAAAAGTCATCATTTTTGTCTGGGTTTCGTACTGAAGTATACGAAAGCCATCTTTGAAGAAATTTTGAGAAACGACATGTTTTAGAAAACAATTAAAGAACTCTCGCTCAAGCATCTGTACATACCCGTATCATTGTTGAATGACATTTCTAGAAACGTACAAAATATCGATTATACGAGAGACATGTCGTGAGAAGAATATTTTGGATTTTGATTTTCTATTGTTTTGTATTTTGAAAGTTTTATATTTTTATATTTTGCTTTTGTTGGTTTTTTCAAATTTTGTATTTTGTTTTTCAAAAATATTTACAGCGAAGATTTTTGGAAAATCATTTTCAAGAAGATTCGAGAAGACGTTCTAACTCCTCAGGGGATTGATGTATTTTGAAAATCTAATTCCACGTGGGGATTGATGTATTTGTAAACCAAGAAAAAACTTTAGTTCCCCCATCATGGACATTTCAAATTTGCTTTTCATGAGATTTTCAAAATGTTTTGAAAGATTCGGATTAGTGGACCCAAAAATGATGTCGTCCACGTAAATCTGAACAATCAAAATGTCATTTTTGCATTTTTGTGTGAATAAGGTAGGATCAACCATTCCTTTGGTGAAATTGTTTAGGATAAGGAAAGAGGACAGTTCATCATACCACGCTCTCGGAGCTTGCTTTAAACCATAGATTGCCTTTTTGAGTTTGTAGACGTAGTCTCGATGTTCCATGTCTATGAATCCTTGGTGACTCACGACACTTCTTCTTTCGAGTTCCATTCAAGAACGCGGTCTTAATGTCCATCGATAAACCATAATGTTTTTGTGAGTGCATAGGCCAAGAATATCCGGACCGCTTCTAGTCCGCTACGCGCGAATGACTCTTCAAAGTCTATCCTTCCTCTTGTCTCGTATCCTTTGGCCACAAGACGAGCTTTGTTGCGAATTACAGTCATCTCTTCATCCCTTTTGTTCTTCCATAACCACTTGAGATCAATGACACGAACGTCAATTGGTCTTGGAACCATATCACAAGAGTCATGTAGACGGTATTGGAGAAGTTCCTCCTGCATTGCTTCTATCCATGCGGGTTCTGCCATTGCCTCGCGAATGTTATTTGGCTTTATGTTGCTAATTGAGCAAAGGTAAATGCACAAGTCGCAATCGGTGGCAAGTTGGCATCTCGTCTGAATTAGCCTTGACGGTTCACCAATAACTTGTTCAATCGGATGGTCTTTAGTCCACTTCAGAGTAGAAGGATACCGTTGGTTAAACGTATGCGAGTTAGATGGATCTAGTAAGCTTGAGGATGATTCAGCTGATTCCGTAGCAAACGGGTTTTCAAATAAGTCTTCATCTAACATTGCATCGTTCTGGTTTTGGTTTTGCTCATCAACTGCTGGTAGAACGGGTGCAAGACCTGGAGTAGATGTAGATGATGTTGATGGAGTTGGTGCATTGGTTTCGACCGTTGTAGATGCATCTTCTGTTGGTGGCGGTGGTAGATGATTTTGAGCGGGTGCAATGGAATGATGGTTTGATGAATTTGTCGAGTTCCACCATAGTATTCATCGAACATTAACTCAAAGAATTTCTCCCATTCTTGTTCATGAGGAGTGTCGGCAAAAGTTGATGGAGCTCTTTGATGTACGAGTCGTGAAGCGATGTGTCCAAGTCTCTTGGTTTAGTGCGGGTTCTAGGCGAGTCTCTCGAAGCCATAACTGTGAAAGTTCATCAAAATTCACGTTCATCGTCTCCATGATCCTCCTAGTTCTTACGTTATACACCACGAATGCCCTTGAGCTATCTCGAATATCCAATGAAGATTCCAATATCACCTTTAGCTTTCGGTTTCCTAGATCTTCTCTCGTCGTTTGTCGGATAGCATAAAGCGCCAAACACATGAAAGTAAGAGATATCGGGTTTTCGTTGTTCACTATTTCATATGGGGTTTTATTGAATCTTGAATGGATTAGGGATCGGTTTCGAGTGAAACAAGCAAGGCAACAACATCACCCATAGAAATAACGGTGCACTTCTGGAATAAATTAGCATTGTGCGAGCGAGCTTCCACAAGAGTAAGATTTCTTCTTTCAACTACCCCATTCTGCTGTGGAGTTCTAACAACTGATGTCTAATGAGTTATTCCAACATCTTCAAAATAAGCTCTTAACTCCTGATTTGTGAATTCTGTGCTGTTGTTTGTTCTTACAACCCTTACGGGAGCTTGAAGAAGTACTTGAATACGTTTTAGGAAGGTGATGATGATGCCTGGTGCTTCGTCTTTTGATCTCAAAAACCTAACCCATGTATATCTTGAATAGTCATCAACGATAACAAGAATATACTTTTTCCCATTAATGCCTTCAACTCTCATTGGGCCACATAAGTCCATGTGTAGCATATGCAACCTTGCTTTCGAACTAGGTACGGATTTGGGTTTATATGATGCTCTTTTGCTTTTTCCTTGTTCGCATGATGGACATAAGTGATCCTTGGTGTATTTGAACTGTGGAAGTCCATTGACGATGTTGTCTTTGGCCAGTTTGTTGATGGTGTCGAAATTGAGATGGGATAACCGTCATGCCACAACCAGGACTTTGTTCCGGATGCTCGTGTCATAAGACATATTGGAGATGAAGAGGCCATTTGGTTTATATCGATAGCATACAAGTTTGTATCATGATTCCCGTTAAGAGATCGGTGCCATCCAAGTTTCTAACGAAGCAAGCATTTCTCCTAAAGCAACCTCTAAATCGCATCACGTAATCGCCCGATCGAAAACAAATTGTATCCCAACCCTTCGACATAGTAAACCCGAGTGATCAAATAATTTCCAAAGGTAGATCTCCATAACCCATGATAGCTGCTACATGATCATTTCCAAAACGTCACGGTTCCCATGAATTTCCGACGAAATTGATCGCAGACTTGATTCGGTCATGTGCTTGGAGCAACCCGAGTCGACGATCCAAAGACATATTTCGATAACCCGCCAATAATGTAAGAAGAATATTTTGGAAACCGTTTTGATTTTGGTTCCTTTGGGTTAGAGGTATAATCCGATGACACTCATAGAAGTTATCTATTGGTAAGATAGGTTCATCACTCATTCTATCATTCTCGAGTGTGAAAGTTCTACCCGTGGGTTTCAAATGTCATCCCTAAAGTAAACATTATGCTCCTATCGAGTGTAAAGCCTAAGTCTCGCAACTAGTCTTCCTATTCGTTTAGCATAAGTTCTTTTGGGAACATTCTTCTTAACAGGCTTAACAATCTCATTCTTAGAAACACAATCATCATGAACATTAGTTAAAGATTTCTTGCCAGTTAAGCAAAGAGATTCAACACATTCATTAGACTTAACAAGTTTCATAGGTTCATTACATTCAGATAAAATGTCTTTCTTATTAAAAAGCGGTAAATTCCTAGGGTGTTCTTCTACTTTCTTCTCTTTATTCAAGCGACTACTCTTAGAGGCAAGCGAGACTCTATTGTTCCTTGTATTGCTCTTAGGATTTAGTCTGCTGCTCCTAGAGGTGCTTCCTAGTCCTGTAGACGGTAAGGCACACTCATTAGGATTCACATTTTTATCTAGAGAGGTGGTTTCAGCTTTCCTAGTCTCTTTAGAGTGCTTTTCTAAACTTATGTCGTTTGTTCCATATGTTTTAGATGTGGAGGCAGACGCATTAGTGGTACTCATCTTAAAAAGTCCAGGAGCTAAAACTATTGGTTTCTCGATAACCTCTTTTCCTTTATCAACATTTTTTTTAGGCAAGGCAGGTGGAGTGACTTGTTTTGATAAATCATTTTTCTCATTGACTTTTGGAGGAGGCATTGAAACAGACATTTTTTGTTTTAAAACCGGTTTGGGAACATTTGCTTTCTCCGCAGTCAATGGTTTTGTAATCTGAGTATCCACTGCCTTTCCTTTTTGACTTTCGAGATGAGCCCTCAAAAGATCATTTTTCGCTTTCATGTCATTGTAGGCACGCTCATACGAAAATTTGTCATACTTGCATTCCTCGCTTTTTCGATCAAGTTTTTAAAATATGAGACATTTTCTTTTCAAGTTTCTCAAGTGCTTTTTCATATTTTGAAACAATCTTGGAGGTCTCGGTGGAGTCTTTCATGATCTTCAACAGAGTATGTTTGTAAAATAATGGACATAAAATCGATGAGTCGAACATCTTCAAAGAGAGTCATTTAAAATTTCCAAAACTTTGATTTGTTCAACACAATCATTAGCTTGCTTTACCGGATTTATGGTCCTTGACAAAGTCATTGTTTCTTTCAAAAGCGCTTGTTCAAAATGAATTACCCTTGAGTTGATGTTAGTCACCGAGGGAATTTGAGTTTCAAAAACTTTCTCATTCGATATCAAAACTAGAGAACCGGTTGTTAGGTGTAATAGTGGTTTTAGTTTTAATAAATCCTTGAAGATCCGCAATTCTAGTTTTCACATTTTCTAAAATACTTCTCGCATCACTTGTGTTAAAAGGATTGTTTGAAGACATTTGTTCAATGTTCGAAGAGAATTTGAGACAACAACTAGTTTTGAAATAGATTTTGAAACAGTGTTGACTCTTTGTTTGAAACACTTGGTGTGATAGAAAACTTTGACTTTTCTTTTGATTAACAAAAGTAATTCCGTTAATTTTGTTCCATTTGTTATAATCAATTGGTTTGATTTCGGATTTTTTGTTTCATTTTTATCTACTCTCCTCGGATAGTTCTAATGTTTCAAGAGAATCACGAACAATAATGGGTTCATGTAAAACATTTCCATTGTTCAACACATTCGAGGTTTCGAGCTTTCTTGAGGAACGAAGAAGGTCGTTACCAAGTGCCATTCTATGATTAGTATGAAAACGCGGATTTACTTGATTAGAAAGCATCTTGATTGTTTGAGCAGAATGACCCGTTTTAAGAAGCAAATTTTCTAAAGTTTGGATTTTTTTCATTTTTATCAAGAATTTCATCAAGAAGAAAATCTTCTCATAGTGTTCATCAAACATTGGATCAAATAATTTCTTCAAATCATCTTCTGTATGAGGTATATAAGGAGCTGCTGGTGAGGGATTAGAAACAAGGGTAGAACCGATAGGACTACATGATGAAGGTTCAAGTGCGGGTCCAGAACTGGATTGTCCTGGAGCCATTGGACCGGTCAGCTCATCAAACGTAACGTGAATTGTTTCCATGATATTTCGGGTTCTTTTGTTGTAGATTCGGTAATCTTTTCAGTTTGGTGCATATCCTACAAAAACTCCAATTTCCGCTTTAGCTTTAAGTTTGCCTAAGTCTTGGCCCTCATTAGTTGGATAACACAATGCACCAAACACACGAAGGAATGAGAAATTAGGTTTTCTATTATGGACAAGTTCATATGGATTTTTTCCATGAGCAGTGTGAATTAGGGATCGATTTTGAGTGTAGCATGCAGTGGCAATGGCTTCAGCCTAGAGAAACAATGGAACCTTTGAGTAAATCAGCATTGTTCTTGCGGCTTCCACAAGAGTTCGATTTGTCTTTCAACTACACCGCTCGTTGAGGAGTTCGTGGAACACTTCTTTGATGTTGATTGCAACACTTTCATAAAACTCACTAAGTTTTTATTAACAAACTCGGTTCCATTGTCTTTGGATGATTCGACAGTTTTGTTAAGTCGAACTGCAATTTGTTTGATAAGTTTGATGATGATATCGGAGTTTCATCCTTTGTCCTTAAGAACTTCACACAGTGAATCGAGAGTAATCATCAACCAAAACTAACACATATTTCTTCCCAAAGATATTCTCAGACTCTCATGGGTCCACATAAATCCATGTGAATTGTATGAAGAACTTCAGAATCGAGTTTGTAGGTATGGGTTTGTGGGCATACTTCTTGCTTTTTCCCAATTGGCATGCTGAACAAAGATGATCCTTTTCATACTTTAGTCTAGGTAAACCTACAACTAAGACCTTTCTGGAGAGATCATTGATGGTGTCGAAGTTCAAGTGATTGAGACGACGATGCCATAACCATGACTTTGTTTTCGAGGCCTTTGACAACAAGCAAATTGGAGAAGACTTCATCATATCTTCGATAGAGATGGTATATAGATTTGAACTACGTGTTCCTCTTAAAAGTTCTTTACCATCAAGTTCTCTAACGAAACAAGTATGTTTTCTGAAGGCCACTTCTAGATCAGAATCATAGAATTGACCGACAGAGAATAAGTTATGACCAAGACCTTCTACGTAATATCCCTTGAAGATAACACTATCTCCAGCCACGTAATCTCCATAACCCATAATAGCACCAAAATGATTGTTTCCGAATCTCACAGTTCCGATGAATTTACTCACGAAGTTCATTAGCCGTGACCGATCTCTAGTCATATGCTTGGAACACCCTGAGTCCAGGTACCACAGAACGATTTGAATGATCTGCAGTTGAACACAGACAAGAATGGATAACTGGATAATTGGGATCCCCATGCAAAAATGGGTTCCATTTGGTTAGTAATGATGATTGGAACACCCACATCGTAAGTAGAAACAATGGACTCATTAGAAATAGATGTAGTGCTAGTGTCCATATTTGACCTATTCAAAGTATGTTCACTTCTTAAGGAATAGTTCTACCAAGAGGCATCCATTTTCTAGTGGGCATTGACTTAGCAAATTTAGGGAAAAACTCATTAACCTTATGCCCAGTAGGTATCCATTGATAACCTATATTACTAAATTTCCTTCCTGTGGGTTTCCACTGTTTTCTAACTTTCTTTCGCCTTTGCCTTTTTGCCTTCTTAGCTTGAATTTTAGCATTAACAATTTTAAATGGGCATTTAACAATATTAGACAAATCATTCACACCACATTCAAGATTAGTAACAGAAACCACACAATCATCATTACATGTTTTGCCAAAAGTAGCAGAATTCGTATTAATTACAGTACGCTTAGAGCTAACACTAGAATCAACACGATTCGTCTTATTCAAATTCTCTCTAAGGTGATCTTCTACTTTCTTCCACTGAACATTCCTAGCATGCAAGGCCCTATCATTCTTTTTGTTGCCTTGAGGCTTTGACCCGCTTGCTTTGGTGTCACTTCTTACCCTCTGAGAGGAATTGGAACATTAGTTGGTTTTGCTACTTTTGCATTCCGAACTAGAAGTGTGGATCCGAACTACTTGAAGGCACATTAGTGTTCACTTTCATAAGGCGGGCATAGAATGGTTTGTATGCTTGGAACTAGGCATAGAACAAGGCATCACAGACTTTACCTTTCGCACCTAAGGATTTCGGACATGTTGCAATTAAACATTCTAGCGACTCCCGAGATCGTTTGGCACGAATGCAAGCAAACCTAATTTCTCTATCAAGAGGCTTATTTATGAAATCCTCTTCCACAATCTCACGAGACATTCTAGACTATCCTTAAGGTGAGCACAATAGTTATGAAACACGTGTTCATTATTCCTAAGATGAGGAGGAATGTATTTAAGATCATGTATATTTGCGATCGAGGATGACTTTGATGCAACATTCTCATTAAAAACAAGTGGCGGTTTCCTTTTCCCGACTCTCAGATTCTCAATTTCTTTTGTAACGATTTTATTTTTTGTTGTTTTTGTCATGAGTGACTTTCATTGAATCATATAACTCTTTAAAGTGTCGTTTAACTTTTCATTTTCTTCTAGAAAACTCTCATTTTCCTTTTGTAAAGCATTAACTAAGTTTTGAGATGAAAAGTTTGAGAATCTTGAGAATCTAAAGGAGGAGGCATTTGGGAGCCACCACATTGATCTTTTCACCCTTTAATTGAGAAATTTGGGCTTTTAACTTTCGGATCGTGTTACAATGAGTTTGAATCATTACGTCACGTTTGTTTATCCGAAAAAGCGCATCAAACTCTGGAACATCTAAGGATGTCTTGATATTTGAGGTTTTGACATTTTCTTTAAGATGTTGATATTTTAGTTGTAAATCAAAATGTTCAACTTCTAGTTTGGAAAGATGTTTTACCAAATTATCGTGATCATCATGATCAATTTTCTTATTTAGTTCTGAGTTTTTGTTTTCAAGCTCAATGACACGATCATGGGAAACTTTCAATGCAATAGATAATTCATGAAATCGAGAAGCAGTAATAGAGTGCTTAGTAACAGTATAAAACACATCTTGAGTAACACAACTCGAGATCAAATTCTCATTTAATGTGTGTGTTAGGAATTGGAAATTCCATGTTAAAGAGTCGGTCACCCCAATAATGGTCTAGCATATGTTAGCTCGTAGATTTGTCGTTGTTTACGTTATTTAGCAGTTTATTAGTTCGTTTGTAGCGTAGATTAGTTTAGTGCAACACCGTGGAGGAAGGACGGGTCTTTACCCACTGTATCCCTGATCCACAGTCCGATAGGAGGACGTTAGCTTTGTAACTATAAATACCCCTTCCATCCATGGAAGGGGTGGTGCTTCTCATTCAATCTAATATTCCCTTTGCGTAAACCTCTAGCAAGAACACCCTCTCTCTCTACTAACTCTCTAACTATGGCAAACATGTATTTTGATCATCCAAGACCACCCGAATCATCAACACAATAAATATTTCGATCCTACAATTGGTACCAGAGCCAAGGTTATTGTGTTATCTTTGATTTGTGTGGTCCGTACCATGGTTGTTGCTTGTGGTTTTCTTTTGGTTCATTAACTGTTTTCGGTATTCTTTTATGGTTGGAATACATTTTGAGTATTTTGGTAAAACAGTTTAATATGTTGTTGAGAATCTGGTTTTATGGTGCTAACTGTTGGTTGGTTATTAATGAATGATGATAACAAATCTGGTTATATCGAGTAAGTTTTGGTTGTCATAAATGCGTCTTTTTGAAAACTGATTTTCTATAAAGTTCGTTAATGATGTCTGCTGCATTCTATATGGTGTTTATTGATTTGTTGCTGCTGGTGTTAATGTTGTTCGTGGTAGAGACTTGGTCATGTTCTTCCTAGAGACTTGTCCTCTTCAATGTCCAGATTCATTGTATGGTCAATAAGTCAATGGCAACTTGTCTATTTCTTCTGTAGCAACTTGGTTATTCGTTGACTTTCTTGAAAGTCAATTGCGAGTTATGTCAAAAACAAAGTAGCGACTTATGACTATAAACGATTAGCGACTTGTTTTTTAACAAGTCGTAGCGACTTGCTTTGGAAAAAGTGGGTAGCGACTTGCTTTGATGAAAACGGGTAGCGACTTGCTTTGATGAAAACGGGTAGCGACTTGCTTTGATGAAAACAGGTAGCGACTTGATTAAAAAGTTGAGCTAGCGACTTGTGACAATTTAAGGGTAGCGACTTGTTATGACAGAATGAGAAGAAGAAGAATGTCTATAGACCACGACCACAAAATCAAAACCAAATACCAACACTATTACTCGACCTCAGATAACAATTCCATCATCAGTCAACAAATACCATAAACAAGATACCAACTCATTAACCTCAGTCCATTAACATCATTGATCCATCAACTTCGAGACTCTAAACTGATAACAAATAAATTCAACAACCTCAGATTCCGTTTCGTGATTGACATAGTTATAACATGAGCGTTAAAGGTTTACACCACGAAATTTATCATCACGGGTTATTTGTTAAGCATAGCTTAATTAATATCCGAAACCAACTTAGAAAAGATTGATAACAACCTTGTTACATCCTTTTCTTGTTTCGTTAAAAGACTCACTACACAATAGTACGTACAAAAGATTCATCACAGATCTTATATGTTTAATTTTCGAAAAATAAAGAAAACGACTAATAACAAATATGTTATATTCGTTTTTTTTTTCGATTTAAATGTCAAACCCTAATGAAACCATCCGATACTCTGAAAAGATTACCTGAGACCATGTCCTAATGATCTTGACACCATCCCTGTGGTGTATGTAAGATGAAGATGTGATGAGTTATGAGAAGGATGATGAAGCTGTTTTGATGGGGCTTTTGACTCGGAGAGTATTACTTTTGAGGTGGATGGCGGATCATTTTGTTAAGATGAGTAATGTTAGGGTTTGATAGTGGTGATTGAATCGTTAATGTGAGAGGAGTTATCACTAATGGGGGCGGATGTATCTTACACCCCAATTTACATTTTGCGTGTGAATGGAATTCACTGGGGCATTGTTGTCATAGCACCACATCACAGTTATATTGAGCGACCTAAAGTGTCGTTTAAAAACACATCGTTGGATATTTCATAAAAACATAATCAGTACAACATCGGTCCCAAAAGGTTTACAAAGTTTAAGAAAATACAAATATGTTACAAATCAAGCGATGTTTTGAAATAAAGTACCATAATGTACATAATGTAAGTCGGCCTTGCGACTCAAAATATAGGTCCCTAAACCATGTCATGATGCGAATGCCTCGGTTACGAAAATACATTGCTAAAGCGTCAACAATAATGTTGGTGAGAAATCATAGGTTTATGTAAATGTTTTATCGACTACACAAGTATAGACCATGCATGACAATCAAGTCACGTAAAAATAATGTTACAATTGCTCTAAGCCCATGACCCCGAAACTAGGCTGTTCAATAATGTATGCCCTGCTGAGTGTTTGCGGACAACTCCGTAATACCATCAAATGA
Source organism: Chrysanthemum lavandulifolium (assembly GCA_022545495.1). Lineage (NCBI taxonomy): Eukaryota > Viridiplantae > Streptophyta > Magnoliopsida > Asterales > Asteraceae > Chrysanthemum > Chrysanthemum lavandulifolium. Next base: position 154,432,619 of record CM040242.1, read on the forward strand.
AATGCATCCGTTTTCACTTGGTTGGGATTCACCAACCCGGATGGGCGTCACCCTCGATAGATCTATCCACTCATCCTCGCTTCAAAGATTAACGGTTCATGTTCAAGTAATGGGGACTTTCAAATTGGCATATGTGGTAACTTAAGCAATGTAATGAATTTAACATACTTGGTATCGTACAAAAAAAATGTAGTGCAATGTATTCTCCCGTGGGTTTGAAAATAATCGAAAGCATGTAAAAGCGGGGCTATGAAAACTCACTTGGATAAAGCGGAATAACGGCAAAAGTGAGTACACCGAGGTTTATAATGTGATCGTCAACGGGACCTATTACGAATGATATGATATGTCATGAGTTGCAATGTAATGTTATGCATGCACCCGTATGTTATTTATACCATTTACGGGTTTTGAAAATATTACTCGTCGACGAAAAATACTCTTTTGGCGTCTTGACCCTTCAAAATGACTTTACATGTTTTACGTCAAAATGTCATCCTACAATGGTTTTATAATGATTTTGGTGAAATTACCATTTTCGTCGCAAAACAATGTCGTCGGAAAAATCATGAAATCAACAAAAATGGCTCGGAAAAGTAGTCGTAAAATGGTGTCGTCGATCGTTCGTTGAGAAACGAACTCGACGGTTTTGGAAAGTTTGTATCGATATCTAAAAGTTTCAGTTCAGGAGTTTTCGTCCAAAGGTCTCGATCATAAAGATATCAAAGGCTAAAGATGGTGGTTTTGTTAATTGTGTGCGAGAAAATGAGTTTGACCAATGTTTGAACATCCGTAATTAAATCACTATAACTCCGCTTGACAAAGCGGCTTTTGTTTTGAAAAATATGGCCGATGAACTTGATTTTACTAGAAGACATTTCGTTATAAAAGTTTCACATCATGGTTAAAAGCGCGCAAACATAGCCCTTCTGACTAATGAAATACTTGTAACGTAAAAATAATATAGTTTTTGAGAAAATAATATTTACGGCAACTTTATAAAAGCGTGCATATATTTGTCGTTTTAAATCCGTTTTCTCGTAAAATATGTCCTTAACCGTATCGAAGTAAACTAATATATTTTGAGAAGTCGAAATAATTTGTGAAGCTTAAGGCTCGTTTTGACCCGAAATATGTAAAAACGCAAGCTGAAATTTTCAGAAAAATATACGTTTAGTCGTCAAACTTTAAAAATTCACCAACCGTTATAACTCCGTTTTATCCGTTCAAAAGGCCACGGATTCGTTTTAAAGTATATTTTCTAAATATCAAGGCCAAAATGTCGTACCAACAGTAGGTTTTCCAGAAATTCGTTTTAAGGACAGAACACAAAATATAGTTTACGAAAATAGTTTTCTCGGACAAAACCTATTCTAATCCCTTCAAATCAACTCCAAAACTAATCTAATCCTACCATACACCTTCTTAGGGTGTCATGGGTTCCTAATCACCATCAAGACCAAAGAATAACTTGGGAATAATTATAGGATGACCATATTGTATATATAACTCTAAAATCATGAAATAAATGGTATAAATCACATAACATGCATATAAGCTCCAAAATGAAAAGAAACATATGAAAATGATAAGGAAACATAAAATGATAAGAATATGCTTACTAGTGCAAGTGAAGAGGTGTAGGTAACAAAGGATTAACTTAAATATCCTTGGTTTTATTTCAAAACCATGAAAAGGATATGATCTAGGTTGAAATAACACTTGATTTTGCAAAAAATCTTGATCCTTTGGTTTTCTTGATGTGGCGGTTCTTGATGGAGCCAAAGAAGAGAGAGAGAATTTTTTTTAACACTTTTGAACTAAATGAGATGTATGTGAAAATTATTTTGAGTGTAAGACTTTTGTAACTTGAAGTGAATTATTAGAAACATAAACCATACCAACATTTAAGAGACACCCTCCCTTGGCGGTTTTGGGGAGGTTGTCTCTCAATATATTTTTTTTTTTTTTTAAAACTTGTAACTTGTATGTATTTGTGTATAATTTGTATAAAATTTGTAATGTAAGTGTAAGTAAAGTTAAATTAAGGTAAATGGAAATTTTTGGTACAAGTAAGTTTTAGTAAATCAAAATAGATTGTATTGAGGTGATAAAAATTGTAAAAATACTTTCCTTGTGAAAATCGGGTGATAAAATAATTATCGTAAGATTTTAAGAAAAGCAGCGTAATAATTAAACTTTAACGATTAAAATACCAAATAAATTTGAAACACTAGGAAAACTAAAAATATAGTTTTATAAACTAAATGTAAGTTTAAAAATACCTCGGGATCATTTTGAAAGTAACGGGTTAAATAATCAAAATAAAAACTCACGCGATAAAAATTATTAAATATAAAAATTACGCGTTGAAGGGTGAAATGAAATGTCGTGAATGTACTAATGAGATGCACATGATGTCAATGAAATGTAGACTAATCATAGTCCATATGAAATGTACGTGATGTCATGATCATGAATTCGCCGCTAAACCTCAAGGTTCTGCAATTTGAAACAAGTAAACCAAGTTTACTAAAATGTTGAAATAATGAGACATGAGCGGTGTAGAAATGACACGAAAGTACGGATTGTCACATTCGCCCATCAAAAGGAATTCAGTCCACAATTCAATCGTTATTAGGTCTAACGTGTGTCGGTGAAAAGATGTGGATACTTGCGTCGCATCGGTCTTCCGTTCCCAAGTAAACTCGGGACCTCGTCGAGAATTCCAACGAACTTTCACAATAGGAATACGACTCTGTTTCAAGCTGCTTGACCTCGCGGTCCATGATTTCTCTGAGTTCCTCCACAAAGTTGAGTTTGTCGTCAATATGAACTTCGTCCAATGGAATAACGGCGATTAAATCGAAAGACACTTCTTCAAGTTTGAAACATGAAGCGTGTTGTGCACATGACTAAGTTACGACGGAAGATCAAGTCGATAAGCTACGGACCAACTCGGCTCAAAATCTTGAATGGTCCAATGTATCTCGGGTTTAACTTTCCACGCTTTCCAAAGCGTACCACGCCCTTCAAGCGATACTTTCAACATAACTTTGTCACCCACTTGAAATTCCAAATCCTTGCGTCTAACATCCGCATAACTTTTACATCGACTCTGGCGGTTCTAAGTCGATCACAATTTGAACGATCTTTTCGGTGGTTTCCGTACCATTTACGGGCGATAAGTTGTGCGTCTCCTACCTCGGCCCAACAAGCGGTGATCGGCACTTACGACCATAGAGTGCCTCGAATGGTGCCATCTTGATCTTGGTGTGATAACTATTGTTGTACGAGAATTCAATCAATGGCAAATGGTTAGCCCAACCATTTCCAAAATCAATCACACATGCCCTCGGCATGTCTTCTAATGTTTGAATGGTCCTTTCACTTTGACCATCGGTTTGTGGGTGATATCTTGTGCTCATCTCTAATCGGTTCGAATGAATCTTGCAATGAATTCCAAAAGTTTGAAGTGAATCGACTATCTCATCGGAAATGATAGAAATTGGTGCTCCGTGCCTCGAGACTATTTCCTTGACATAAAGTCTAGTGAGTTGCTCCATGGAATAAGTCTCTCTAATCGGTATGAAATGGGTGACTTGGTAAGGCGATCAACAATTACCCAAATAGCGTCGTAACCTCCGATGTCTTAGGAAGTTTCGTAACAAAGTCCATAGTAATCGTTCCCATTTCCATTGAGGAATTTCCGGTTGTTGGAGCAATCTGACGGCACGGTATTCGACTTTTACCTTAGCACGGGTAAGACATTTGCTAACGTCGTGGCAATCTCCGCTTTCATGTTCGGCCACCAATAAAGCTTCTTAAGATCTTGATACATCTTATCCGATCTGGATGAATAGAATACTTTGACTTATGCGACTCATGCATAATCAATTCTCGTATTCCGCCATACAATGGAACCGCATTCTATCTTTGAAACATAGTACTCCATCGCTCTCTTCACAAAACCATTTGCGCTTTCGGGCATACCATAAAGCTTTTCACTTGGTCGGTTTTCCTCCTTAAGTGCTTGACTTGTGCTTCGTGGATTTTCGATGGTAAAGGAGAAATAATCGTCATTCAATGATCGAACTCTTAAAGGTTTAGGCCTCTCTTTCCGACTAAGAGCATCGGCCACAACATTGGCTTTTCCGGGTGATACTTGATTTCACAATCATAGTCATTGAGTAACTCCAACCAACAGCGTTGCCTCATATTAAGCTCCTTCGATCAAGAATATATTGCAAACTCTTGTGGTCGGTAAACACTTTGTGCACTTTGTACCGTAGAGGTAGTGTCTCCAAATCTTGAGCGCAAAACTACGGCTCTAACTCGAGATCATGTGTGGTGTAATTCTTCTCATGAGTCTTAAGTTGTCGAGAAGCATCGCTATCACCTTCTCATTTTGCATTAAAACAGCCCCAAGTCCTTTATGCGAGCGTCGCAATATACAACAAAGTTCTCAATGCCTTGGTAGTGCCAAAATCGGCGCCTTTGCAAAGCTTTTGCTTCAACAAGCTGAAAAGCAACTTCTTGTTTCTTTCCCACTCGTACTTCTTGTTTTCTGTGTCAACTTGGTCAAAGGTCTCGCTATCTTGAAAAACCTTGATGAACCTTCGGTAATACCGGCTAGTCCTAGAAATTGTCGAATTTCCGTAGGATTCGTTGGAGTAGCCCAATCTTTCACGGCTTCAATCTTTGCGGGATCAACTTGTAGTCCTTGACTATCAATGATGTGACCAAGAAATTGCACTTTGTGGTTCCAAAATCACACTTGAAAACTTGGCATACAACTTCTCATTCTTGAGTAGCCTTAAAATCGTCCTTAAATGCTCTTCGTGCTCTTCTTTGCTCTTGGAGTAGATCAAGATGTCGTCGATGAACACAATAACAAACTTGTCCAAATCGACACAAACTCTATTCATAAGATCCATGAATACCGCGGTGCATTAGTCAATCAAGCGGCATCACTTGAAACTCGTAATGACCGTAGCGTGTTCTAAGCGCTGTTTAGGAATATCCTCTTCCGAACTCGAAGGCGATGATAACCCGAGCGAAGATCAATCTTGGAATAAATACTAGAACCTTGCGGTGATCGAACAAATCGTCAATTACGGGGTGGATAACGATTCTTCACCGTTAACTTGTTCAATTCTCGATAATCTATGCACATTCGGAAGGATCCATCCTTCTTCTTCACAAACAAGACCGGTGCTCCCCAGGCGAGGAACTCGGCCTAATGAATCCTTTGTCTAGAAGCTCTTGCAATTGATTAGACAACTCTTGCATTTCGGATGGCGCTAAGCGATGCGGTGCTCGTGCAATCGGTGCGACTCGGGCACTAAGTCAATTTGAAACTCTACTTGGCGTGCGGTGGAAGTCGGTAAATCCTCGGAAATACTTCGGAAAATTCACGGACAATAGGAACATCTTCAAGTCGCTTCTCCTCCGACTTTTCTCGGTTACATGAGCTAAGAAAGCAAGACAACCTTTCTTAATGTACTTCTCCGTTTGATACTCGATATGATACTAATTCGAGTTCCACCGTTCCCACGAATAATCAAAGTTTCGCCATTGTAGGAAGATGAACAACTTTCTCATCACAAATGATCTTTGCGCGATGCTTAGATAACCAATCCATGCCTATGACGACGTCAAAACTACCAAGCTCTACGGGCATGAGGTCTATGTTGAAAGGATGATTAAGAAAATTGAATGTGCAACCGCGAACAATGGTGTTGGTGCAAACTACGCTACCATTAGCTAATTCGACGTTGTATGATATGTCTAGTGTAGTTGGTTTAATGTTGAGCAAAGGTGCAAATGCATTGGACACAAAACTTTTATCGGCACCCGAATCAAATAAAACTGAAGCGTAACGATTATTGAGAAGGAGCGTACCCGTGATGACATTCGGGTCCTCCTTATCTTCTCCGCCTCAATAACATAAACCCTTCCTTGAGCCATACCTCCTTGATTCGGATTTGCTTGATTCTTTCCCTTCTTGCAATCCCTCTTGTAGTGTCCAATTTCCCATAACCAAAACATGTAACTTTTGGTGCCGTGCAATCCCTAATACGGTGACCAACTTTCTTGCAATTTTCACACGGATCGGGACATCGACCGGATTGTGGTGACTCAAACACTTATTACATTTGGCAAAACCCCGAATATCCTTTTCCTTCTTTTTGACCAGCGGCATAAACCTTAGCAACCTCTTGCCTTTTGGGCGGTTGTTGAGTAGCATTCCTACCCTTGTGTTATCCCACTTGCGCTTGTTGCTTATTATTGTTGTTGTAGTTGCCTCGGTTATTGTTGTTGAAGCGGTTGTTGGGGTTGTTGTTGTTGTTTCGGTTAGTGGTGGTGTACTTACCTCGCTTCACCACTTGTGCCATCAACACGAGTAACTCGAATAGCTTCCTCGATTGTTTGTGGATCGAATGATGTCACATCTCCTTGAATCACCGGGAAGTCCCCGATAAAAGCCTCTAGCAACTTTTCATTATCCGATACCATCGGCGGGCATAATCGGCTAATTCACGGAATCTCCGAATGTATGTGTCAATGTCATAGCCAATCGTGACCAATTCATAGAACTCCGTCTCTAACTTTTTGATTTACGTTCGAGGACAAAACTTCTTAGTCACCAAGCTCTTAAATTCCTCCACGTAAGCTTAAAAGCATTCTCCATACCAATCGGTTGGCGTATGAATTCCACCATGACAACGCTCCATCGAGCAAAGTGCTCGTAGCATATTTAACCTTCTTGTCATCCGGACGGTTACAAAGCAAAAATACCGACTCAACTTTTCAAACCATCTAACCATTCTTTGTTGCTCCTCGGTACCTCGGAACTTAGTGGGTTCACCACTTTTGAAATCTTTGTACGAACATTTCTTAACCCCGGATCCTCCGGCATTACCGGTTGCGTAGCTAATCTAGCGGCTTGGCGTGCGGCGGCGGACGGCGGCGGCATGTTTCTCTTTCGACTCTTAGTGCATTAGCAATGCTATCGTTTACCAACCACGAATTCTTTGCTTGGGTCATCTCAAGCTGTAGCTTTCTTGATTGCCATAACTCTTCAAAATCACAAGATGAAACAATCATGAGAACTCGTAAGTAGAAACAACCATCATACAAATATATCCACAACCACAACATGCATAAAGATAAATGGAATCTGGCGGAACAATAATGAAATATCACAAATATAATCACAACACACGTGGATAATATACATGAAAATTTTGGCCTACATGGACCGATATCATAGATAATAATAACCATTCCTACATAGTAGAGTCAATACTTGATAATTTGTTTGTACAACAACCAAAATACAACAAGTTCTTTAAACTACGTCACACACCTTGTGACTAGGATAATAATGGTCAAAACTATACAATGACAAAAGTCTACATAAGGCACCTCATGGTGCTCATGGCTCTATCACGGAGATCGCGAACACGAATAACCAAACTATCAATCAAACTCCTCATCTCATCCATCGACCTGCAATGTAACAATACGCTCACGGGCTAAAGATAACTCACATGGTGACTCGTAACTCATCACGTGCCATATCGGCTCTGTCGAACAACTCGGGCATCTCACGCCTCAACTCCGTGATGTGCTCTCTATCCTCAATCATGCGGTCTTTGAAGACTACGAAAATCTAAGTCAATACAAACCACGCCTAATATCAAACCCTCGACCTCCTCGGCGATGGGCTCAATCCTATCAACCGACAACTCCTCCAGCGTCGCGTCAAACTATCAATCATAGCTGCTTTGAGCATCGATCACGGGCACCTAATGCCTCTGTGGAAGGCGTCGTGCGGCGGTGCCCTAGAACTCTCGCCTATCTCAAATCTAGCGGGCGGCTCGGGCTCGGTCGATGGTGGTGTAGGGATATCGAAGCGTGCTGCGCTTTTGGGCGGCAAGTCCGATCTTGGTCTGGGATCTCTAAGAAAATATGATGATGATGGTGATGATGGTGGTGGTAGTGGTCTTTGGTGGTGGTGATGGTGCGAGCAACGGGTTATGAGCTGGGCTAACGTGAGGTGTGGGTGCGACTTCACCCTCCTCGAAGGTTCGGTCTCGATGTCGGTCATGATCGGTGGGAAGGCTGCGGTGGATCCGATAGAAGATACAATCTCGGTGGAATGTGATGGATCATCATCCATGCTAGGGTCCGATGATATGGTAATAGGGTGAGAATCGAAGACATATGCGTGACAACCGATATGAAATAAATGTAAATAATCTCGAACAAAGTGTAAGTGAATCCGCATGATAACAATGAACATGTACTATGATGAAATGATGAGATGCTATGATAATGTAGCTATAGTCTAGGGTCAATGATGCAACCTAGTTCTCTATAAGCGTAGCTCGGTACCAATCATCACACCCCAATTTACATTTTGCGGTGGAATGGAATTCACAGGGGCATTGTTGTCATAGCACCACATCACGGTTATATTGAGCGACCTAAAGTGTCGTTTAAAAACACATCGTTGGATATTTCATAAAAACATAATCAGTACAACATCGGTCCCAAAAGGTTTACAAAGTTTAAGGAAATACAAATATGTTACAAATCAAGCGATGTTTTGAAATAAAGTACCATAATGTACATAATGTAAGTCGGCCTTGTGACTCAAAATATAGGTCCCTAAACCATGTCATGATCACGAATGCCTCGATTACACGAAAATACATTGCTAAAAGCGTCAACAATAATGTTGGTGAGAAATCATAGGTTTATGTAAATGTTTTATACGACTACACAAGTATAGACCATGCATGACAATCAAGTCACGTAAAAATAATGTTACAATTGCTCTAAGCCCATGACCCCGAAACTAGGCATTCAATAATGTATGCCCTGCGAGTGTTTGCGAGACAACTCCGTAATACCATCAAATGAAATGCATCCGTTTGCTTGGTTGGGATTCACCAACCGGATGGGCGTCACCCTCGATAGATCTATCCACTCATCCTCGCTTCAAAGATTAACGGTTCATGTTCAAGTAATGGGGACTTTCAAATTGGCATATGTGGTAACTTAAGCAATGTAATGAATTTAACATACTTGGTATCGTACAAAAAAAATGTAGTGCAATGTATTCTCCCGTGGGTTTGAAAATAATCGAAAGCATGTAAAGCGGGGCTATGAAAACTCACTTGGATAAAGCGGAATAACGGCAAAAGTGAGTACACGAGGTTTATAATGTGATCGTCAACGGGACCTATTACGAATGATATGATATGTCATGAGTTGCAATGTAATGTTATGCATGCACCGTATGTTATTTATACCATTTACGGGTTTTGAAAATATTACTCGTCGACGAAAAATACTCTTTTGGCGTCTTGACCCTTCAAAATGACTTTACATGTTTTACGTCAAAATGTCATCCTACAATGGTTTTATAATGATTTTGGTGAAATTACCATTTTCGTCGCAAAACAATGTCGTCGGAAAAATCATGAAATCAACAAAAATGGCTCGGAAAAGTAGTCGTAAAATGGTGTCGTCGATCGTTAGAAACGAACTCGACGGTTTTGGAAAGTTTGTATCGATATCTAAAAGTTTCAGTTCAGGAGTTTTCGTCCAAAGGTCTCGATCATAAAGATATCAAAGGCTAAAGATGGTGGTTTTGTTAATTGTGTGCGAGAAAATGAGTTTCGACCAATGTTTGAACATCCGTAATTAAATCACTATAACTCCGCTTGACAAAGCGGCTTTTGTTTTGAAAAATATGGCGATGAACTTGATTTTACTAGAAGACATTTCGTTATAAAAGTTTCACATCATGGTTAAAAGCGCGCAAACATAGCCCTTATGACTAATGAAATACTTGTAACGTAAAAATAATATAGTTTTGAGAAAATAATATTTACGGCAACTTTATAAAAGCGTGCATATATTTGTCGTTTTAAATCCGTTTTCTCGTAAAATATGTCCTTAGCCCGTATCGAAGTAAACTAATATATTTTGAGAAGTCGAAATAATTTGTGAAGCTTAAGGCTCGTTTTGACCCGAAATATGTAAAAACGCAAGCTGAAATTTTACGAAAAATATACGTTTAGTCGTCAAACTTTAAAAATTCACCAACCGTTATAACTCCGTTTTATCCGTTCAAAAGGCCACGGATTCGTTTTAAAGTATATTTTCTAAATATCAAGGCCAAAATGTCGTACCAACAGTAGGTTTTCCAGAAATTCGTTTTAAGGACAGAACACAAAATATAGTTTACGAAAATAGTTTTCTCGGACAAAACCTATTCTAATCCCTTCAAATCAACTCCAAAACTAATCTAATCCTACCATACACCTTCTTAGGGTGTCATGGGTTCCTAATCACCATCAAGACCAAAGAATAACTTGGGAATAATTATAGGATGACCATATTGTATATATAACTTAAAATCATGAAATAAATGGTATAAATCACATAACATGCATATAAGCTCCAAAATGAAAAGAAACATATGAAAATGATAAGGAAACATAAAATGATAAGAATATGCTTACTAGTGCAAGTGAAGAGGTGTAGGTAACAAAGGATTAACTTAAATATCCTTGGTTTTATTTCAAAACCATGAAAAGGATATGATCTAGGTTGAAATAACACTTGATTTTGCAAAAAATCTTGATCCTTTTGTTTCTTGATGTGGCGGTTCTTGATGGAGCCAAAAGAAGAGAAATTTTTTGTTTAACACTTTGAGAAATGAGATGTATGTGAAAATAATTTTGAGTGTAAGACTTTGTAACTTGAAGTGAATTATTTGAAACATAAACCATACCAACATTTAAGACACACCCTCCCTTGGCGGTTTTGGGGAGGTTGTCTCAATAATATATTTTTTTTTTTTTTTTTTTTTAAAACTTGCAACTTGTATAATTTGTGTATTATTTGATAGAAAAATGTAAGTAAATTGTAAATGTTAAGGTAAATGGAAATTTTTGGTACAAGTAAGTTTTAGTAAATCAAAATAGATTGTATTGAGGTGATAAAAATTGTAAAAATACTTTCCTTGTGAAAATTGGGTGATAAAATAATTATCGTAAATTTTTAAGAAAAAGCAGCGTAATAATTAAACTTTAACGATTAAAATACCAAATAAATTTGAAACACTAGGAAAACTAAAAATATAGTTTTATGAACTAAATGTAAGTTTAAAAATACCTCGGGATCATTTTTGAAAGTAACGGGTTAAATAATCAAAATAAAAACTCACGCGATAAAAATTATTAAATATAAAAATTACGCGTTGAAGGGTGAAATGAAATGTCGTGAATGTACTAATGAGATGCACATGATGTCAATGAAATGTAGACTAATCATAGTCCATATGAAATGTACGTGATGTCATGATCATGAATTCGCCGCTAAACCTCAAGGTTCTGCAATTTGAAACAAGTAAACCAAGTTTACTAAAATGTTGAAATAATGAGACATGAGCGGTGTAGAAATGACACGAAAGTACGGATTGTCACTCATAACACATTCAAGTCGACATTGTTCACGGTTTTGTCTTGATTTTGTAAAATCCGCGAAAGAACCTATTTCTTGGTTTAAATCATAGACTTGTAAAATCCGTGACAATGGAAACATCCTGGTAATAGTAAAGTGCATTTCGGATCTATCTTACGGTTTATTCTTGGTTTTGTAAAATCCATGAAAGAATCTATTTTTCGGTTTAAATCATAGAGTTGTAAAATTCCGTAATGATGGAACCATCACGGAGAAAAGGAAAGTATATTTGGGATCTTTTACGATCTTTGGTGCTACGGTTTCTTTTCAAAGAAGGGATAAAAGGGTGTACTTCATGAATTGGGTGTGTGTTTGGGTTGTCTTCATGGCGGTTTGGATATTACATGGTTTTATGGGGTTACGTGATTTTAACCATGGTGGGATGAAACCATTATCAAAGTTCGTTTCTTTGTAAAAAGGCTAGATTTGAGTGTTAATCGAAGATGTGACAACGGAGTTAATTCACTATTATTTATTTGAGGTTGAAGTGAATTATCATGGGCGAGTGTACTTAGTATCTGAAGGTATCGGGGATGGATGGATGAAGATGCTTCAAGATCCTTGTTCGAGCTTATTATCAAAAACAAAGACTTGGAAATCTAGTTATTGTTGGGTTTCTTTTACCTTTTCTTTTACCACTTAGGGGAATTGGGCTCATACCACCACAAAATAACTATCACTTTAAGGAGTTACGTTGTAGTGCTCAGTGTCACATTCAATTGTGGATTTTCAAGAGGTAATGTACGTCTTATACTTGATGGTTGGTTGGTTGAAGAGTATAGAGTACATAGAGAGTACTTAGAGATGCTAATGGAAATCGGCACCGCTCTTTGTTACATATGTGCAAGTTTAAGTCATGACTTCAGGGATTCATTATATCGGGTTTTTCTCCATCAGATGTCACTACAAAGAGCCTACTGAATGATAATGGTTTGATTACATGTTTTGCCAAAAGAGATTGAAAAGAGAGAGATTATGACGTCTGTTCACATCAGTTCAGGCCTCGTACTCCAAAGAAAAGAAATGTGTACGTTTCAGTGCGCATTATCTTCCGAAGAAGAGAAATCTTCTTATGATGTATGAACACATCAGTTCATGCCTCGTACCCTAGGGAAAAGAAATGTGTACGTTTCAGTGCGCATTATCTTCTGAAGAAGAGAAATCTTCTCATTTTATGATCATTCTCATCAACATGCTTCATGCTTTTTCCATGCGCTTTTAATGATCAAGTGAACCGGGCTGCCGTTGATTGTTTTCTTATTCCACTTGCTCAACTATAATGATGATGGCGACATCCTGTGCTAATTTTGCGGGGGAGAAGTGTGAATAGATTACATTGTTGAAGATATTCACTTGCTTAATCAAGAATGGCATCTCGTATACAATTCTTGAGGGGAGAAAAGTGTGATAATCTTGCATGGTTGATTATTATATGAGAATAAATGGTCAAACGGCTCCAAACTCATGTAAGAACCGAGCTTCTTCTTATCGGGTCATCTTCACATGGAGTTTCTTTTAAGAGTCGTTGGTTGACATCTTCACTCGGATTGATGAGTTCATCGACAAAATGCTTCGATTAATGCTTCACGTATACATCAACATGATGATTCGAACAATCTCTCTGTTCTTGTTTGATGTGATTGGTAGTTTGGTGTTACCATCTTGTGTGTTCGTTGTGGCACGATTCTTGATTTCCTTGATGAACATCTTTACGTTCTTGTTTGATTGGGAGGATTTTAGTTAAGGGTTTGCAAGATGTAAGTTAATTGGGATGCTTTTTAGTGGGATGCTTTTGGTGTGAGTTGAAGATGTTAACAATCTATTCCCCAATTGCACAATCTTGAAGAAGGTCGAGTCTGATCATTCTACATTTTCTGCTGCATGTTAGAAGACTAAAGGCGAGTTGCATTTGATTATCCAAAGACTTCTTCATATTCCGGGCATTGTCGGTTTAGGGAGAGCACTAATTGGGGAGGTGAAATGTCGATTTAATCCCCAATTAGACTTGCTCATATTCTTGACAAGTTGATTCTCACAAGAGTTCAAGTGTTCTTCTCAACAAATTTCTAGTATATGGGCTTTCAATGAGTTCTTGATTACAAGCATCAAAACCGGCAAGGGGAAGGAGACACGCATCTAAACGCGAGTAATCTTGATGAGCTTAATACTTCTAAGTGATTGAAGATATCCGGGAAGACAAATGTTATTACAGAGAAACTCAAGGTTTGACTCATGGCGAGTAAACTTGATGAACTTAACTCTTCTAAGTGATTGAAGATATTCGGGAAAACAAATGTCATGACCGCGAGAGAAACTCAAGGTTTTACTCATCAAGGCGTTTAGTGTTCTTATTCCAACTATGTGGGGAAGAGATGTTAGAGAAACTTTCTAAAGATATAAGAGGTACTTTGGTGTGTGATGATCTCGATGTTATCACAATCATCGGGGAGAGAATTGTGTACATTAGGGCGCTCTTTGTCTCACTTGAGGGCTTAATCGGTGATTCGGAGATATAATCACTTATTCGGAGTTGACATCCGTAGAGATAATCGGTGATTCGGACTGCTTCTTCAATGTTATCGGTTTATTCTCTTTGGGAATGTGTGTACTTGGTCCTTGAGCCTCATACACGATCATCGGGGAAGAAAGCCATTGTTTACCATAAACATTGGGAGGTGTTTTCTCTCGGGCATGATGTGTATTCGGGAGAGTTCTTGGATATTGGTGTACTTGGTTCTTGAGCTTCATACATATTCATCGGGGAAGAAAAATGTGAACATGGGAAGGTGTTTTCATTCCCTCATGAAGTGTAGTCGGGAGAGTTCTTGAGCATTATACAAAGAGGCTAAGCTGCATCAATTCAACTACTTGGGGAAGTGTTCTCTTGACACCTTTTGGAATGGATTGCGTCGAGACTTGGTGGTTATGAAATATGAGAAGAAATTTAAAGTGTGGGATGAAACGTTGTTGTTCTTCTATTGGATGATATAACCCGAATGGAGATCCACAAAGATTATTCTTAAAAGGAGACAAGATCGATTATAATGGTGTGCTTCTCGTGCACTGGCTAAGGCAAGCTTGAAATAGAGCTTGAATCGCTTTCGGCTAAAGGATTTTCGGTTTGGGGAAGCGCCTAAGTCTCACTTTCGGATGGTTCAATTTCTTTCTTGATTCAAGAGCCTCGGAAGCTTTGGTGGTGAATGTTTAAGAGATGATGACTTCTATCTTCTACAACGGAGTGCTCGATATCCTTATCTCGGTACTCGTATCATCATCTTCTTTAACTATATCATCTATTCTATCTTTGTAAATATTTATCGAAAACAAAATACAAAATATAAAACCAACAAAATCAAAATAGAAAATTATAAAACCAACAAAAAGCCATAAAAATCGAGAAAATTTGAAAAAGTCCAAAAATATTGTTTTTCAAAGACATGTCTTTTAGTATCGATAACATCTGCGGTCTTAGAAATGTCATTCAATAATGGCACGGGACCATAGATGAAGTTCGGCGAGGAGGTGTAAATATTCTTTTCAAAACATGTCACAAACTATGGCTTGCGTTACTTGATTGTAACCCGTGCTTAAACTATGGTTTGCTATTATTTGAGATAGCAACCCGCTCTTTAAAGAAAGGAAAGTCTTTGCGCTAAACAAATTTTCAAATATTTCGTGCACTTTTCCTAAAATCAAAATGAGGAAAGTATGTCGAAGGACTGCTGTTCCTACTCAAATGTTTTTCCGTCTAAAATTTTTCAGAAAAATATTTGTAGTATTTCATAATGGTGGTTAATGAGTTGCAAAATCAATCAGTTTCAGAATTTTTATTAATTTGCAAAACTCAATCAATGACTTCAGCGCTTTTAATCTTTTATAAAATGAGTCATTGATTGAGGGGGAGAATGTTTTCAAATCTATATCATCTAACGGGCTTTCTTAATTATCCTACGTGCTTAATTAAAAATGATAATTGCATGTGTCGAAGGACTAGGAATTTAGGATATGATTGTTAGGATTAGATGATTAGAGTTTGATAAACACATTATTCCCATGCTTTATATGAACTAATTGATATGTTGAATTGACTTTTATTAGTCGATTGCTGTTGGGTGATGTCGACCACCATATATCTGTATGTGTGTTCACTAACGTATGCAGGTATATTGGTATATAAGAATTTTCCCAATCCGGATCCCACAATTGAAGATGATTGGATGCCGAAAGGAAAGGGTAACTATATCTTGGGTTGACAAATGAAGAAGCGGAGCTTAATTTGACTTCAATGGAAAGTTGGCATAAATGCAACGTAAGAGGTCTCCTTGCATCGCAGATGGTTTTCTTCTAAGTGATTGAAGAAGCGGAGCTTAATTTGACCTCGGTTGGCATTCAAATGCAACGTAAGAAGAAGTCTCCTTGCATCGTGACGGTTTTCTTCCAAGCCCTACAACAACAACGAAGCTTCTCAACCACCTAACGTATCTTTGTGCGATGACACCATTTTCTAAAAATTTGATTAAATTGTTTTGAAAATAGAAAATATTGTTTGAAAATTAAATTGGACTTAATCTTGAAAATCACGGACTTCAATTTATCATAACTAAAGTCACTCAATCATCGACTACGGTCATCGATTGAGGGGAGAGTGATTTAAAACAAAATATTTTCAAACGATATTTCATCTATCAAGTTCGTTTATACGAAATAAAGTGGTGATCTAAAGATTTAATGTTATGTCATGGTATGATTTTTCTTTTGAATCAAGGTCTTTCAAAATGAAATTTTTACATTCTTGTTTGATTGTGAAATTGTTTTATTTTACTTAAAGATCTCTTAAAACTATCATACCTGACACTAACAATCTTTAATGTCTTAAAATGGTCCTTATGTATCATTTTTCAAAATTAAACTTTGCCACGTCTTTCCCTAAAATTTTCTAAATGATTTAAATCAGATGGGATCACAAATCTCAAATGGTTTGATATTTTTGATCGGGGGAGAGATCGTGATTTAAATCTCAAATCTGTTTAATGGAATTGGTTTTAGTCCTTTAAAGGCACTCTTGCCTCCATGTGCCAAACGATTTAGAAATATACAATGCACATGTTGAGGAGGAGGATTTATCCAAAAACAAGATGAGTATTTAAACCAGGCCACATATTCTCACATGTTTTCTAAACCTTATTAAATCACTTGGGATCCAAAATCTCAAAGGGTTTGATATTTTTGATCGGGGGAGAATTTGTGATTTAATATGAAATTTGATAAAAGGTGATCATTTGATTCAATGTATTGGCTCTCTCTAATATGTGCTAAACTCTTTCATATATTGAGTCACATATTGAGGGGGAGCGAATGGTTTCTTAATGGCTTGTATGATCGTGAAAGTGCTTCAAAAGAACCTTTGCCTCTATGTGATAAAATGATTTCAAATATCCTACGCACATATTGAGGGAGAATTTACCAAGAAAATCAAATGGCTTTTTAAATACAGGAAATTGTGATCAAAGAAAATATTTCAAAGTCCTCTTGCCTCCATGTGCGAAACAATTTCTAAATCATATGCACATGTTGAGGGAGTTTTCTAAATGATCAAAACTATTAAGGTACAAAATGCTTTGATCTCGTATCACAAGTATCTTGATTGTTTTCCAAATGATTTTTCAATTGGCTTCAAGGAAGAATGAACTGTACCAAAAGACCGACCATTTTACTTTATGTATGGAGTTATAAGGATGGTGAGGTTAGGTATTAGTTCCACGATCCGCTGAGAACCGGAGGGATCTACCGAGGACAATCCACTAGATAGTGTAGAGTCTTTAGGTATGATGAAAAAGGAGAAAAGTGAGATATGGGAAGAGTGCGGATGAGGCAGAGCTAGTCTTGGAATAAACCCAACAAGGTTCTAGTTATGAAGTCTCGGTAAGCTTGAAGGGTTGAAGAATGAAAAGAAATGAATATGAAAAGGGTGAAAAGAAATAGCCCTCAATAATTCAACCTTAGGGCGATAACGGGTTCAATACATATGCTACTAGTGTTTACTAAGGTAACACTGGTATTGAAGACAAGGCGTCATGGACCCGAGTGACGACCTTGCACTACAACTTCCCAAGCTACTCAAGTTCCTCTTAAAGGGCTTGTTTCATTCTCACGGGAACCAACATAATCTATCGACTTTCTCTTAGAGATTGTTGATATTGAAGAAGGAGACCCTCTCCTAGTCTCCGACACAGAACCAAATGTGCACTATTGAGTCTAGAGCCAAGAGATCATCCACAATATCTCGTTAGGACACTAAATTCTTGAAGACTTCTTTGTTTCACACAATGTGGAAAGTAAGTTTATATTAAGAGTCCTACGCATTATCCTTGTGGTATTGCTAGAACATCTGAGTGATATGTAAATATTCACGATGAAGATGGAAATCCTTCTAGAGCCAACATCAAACAAGCTCTTGGTGGGTGACATGTGAAATCTTGCAAAAGATCAAGCTTATGACAAGCGGATAGAAACGATGGGAGATTCTTTCTTGAATCAACCTTGGTCCGAGAATGGAATTGACGAATGCTTTTGGAAAACCGTTCGATGTGCAAACCTTCTTTCTCTAGCACGTCGAATGTGTATTCATTTTCAAACTCAAAAGTATATCGATTGAAAAATACTTTTAGAAAAACCGTTCGATGTGCGAATCTCTTCTTTTCTAGCACGTCGAATGTGTACTCATTCTCTAATACAAAAGTATTTTGATTGAAAATTGATCTTTCTCATAAAACCTTCGTTGTATTACAAAACTCTTTTTTCAAGCAATACGCGATTGTTTTCAAATCATTTTCATCAATCGGTGAATCTCAATTATTTGGTTCACTCACTCCGTGTTGTCTTCTTTGAGACGTTTCGGTTTGAGAACAGCTAGAACAATTGCGAAACCCCGTCAAGGAGATTCTTGAATTATACGATCACAGCGATGCTTGTCTTGATCAGCGGGAACCATGGGCGTGTACCTCCATTCAACGAAAGTGATCAAAGACACTTTCGTGTGTTTTATTGCTAACTTGTTGTTTGCGGTACATTTGGACGGTTGCGGTGATCGAATTGAGGAGTCAATCCAAAGCCGCATGCTCACGGCAACCACACTTAATTGAAGAAATCATGGTGGTGGATATCTCTGAACACGGTTCGGATAATTTTATACTATGTTCTTCTTGCTGACTGCTGCAAATATCTTGAACCAGTAAAAGCTTCCGCTACTCTGATGAAAAGATGTCATGATCCTGAAAGTGTGAGCATGTCGGTCCGAAAGTCACAACATCACATGAAGGCAACACAACTATGGATGATCCAGAGAGATTTGCTGTGGCTGATGATCTCAATGAAAGCTCAAAGATCATCAAAGATGTGGATCAGTTAAAGGCCTCCACTAAAAGCACAAATCAGTGCGGACTTTGAAGAATCGCTACTTAAGCACAAAGATTGCTGAAATGAAGAATTCAAGTCTACGAGCTCAAGAACGAAGTCAAAGATAGAATGCTAGGAATCAAAATATATTTCATGGGTGACCTCCCTTAGGAGGAGATTGTTAGGAATTGGAAATTCCATGTTAAAGAGTCGGTCACCCCAATAATGGTCTAGCATATGTTAGCTCGTAGATTTGTCGTTGTTTACGTTATTTAGCAGTTTATTAGTTAGTTTGTAGCGTAGATTAGTTTAGTGCAACACCGTGGAGGAAGGACGGGTCTTTACCCACTGTATCCCTGATCCACAGTCCGATAGGAGGACATTAGCTTTGTAACTATAAATACCCCTTCCATCCATGGAAGGGGTGGTGCTTCTCATTCAATCTAATATTCCCTTTGTGTAAACCTCTAGCAAGAACACCCTCTCTCTCTACTAACTCTCTAACTATGGCAAACATGTATTTTGATCATCCAAGACCACCCGAATCATCAACACAATAAATATTTCGATCCTACAGTGTGCAAGTTCTTCATTTCAACTTCATTATATTTGAGTTCCTGTTCATAATCATTGACCTCAACTATCATTGCATCAAATTCCTTTTCCATTTCTTTAATATCTGAATTTATCCCCTTTTGAAGACTCTCAAATTGACCTTTTAATTGTTTAAAGAAAGGCATGACCTCAGTTAAATAACATTCTTTAGTTTTCTCAAAACCCTTTCCCTCGGTTATCCTTGTAGGAGTGATTCTCTTCTTACGTTTTCTCAAAATCAACAAACGGTGATAAACAACATACGGTGATTAAGGTCTTGCTATTAGTGGCAATAGATCTAGGAACTAAATGCATTGGTGTATTAGGAGGATACACAGTTGCTTTAGGCAATTTCCTACAAGGGGATTCTTTTCAACAAGATTTTGACTTTTGCATATCCATATCCTTTTCCGAACACTTGTTCGGGGGTTAATAGAGTCCGAGGCTTAAACTTGTTTAAGGATGTCCAATTTTCCTTAGTGTAATCATGGGGTTTGATAGTTATGTTATTCATTTTACACGCAGGATCGTTAAGCTTCTTATCCATTTTTCCTAGATGCATCATCTAGTTTTCTATCCTCTTCCTTGCACTCGGTAGCAACTAGGTTTACGCCTAGGCTTAAGGATTTCATTACCATCATAGATCACATTTTGAGCGACTTTTGCAATCTTACCATACTCGGGATTAGGTTTCTCTATAATGGGAATGCTATGCTTATCACGAGAACTCTATGCTTAGTGATCATGTGAGCGGTTTGAATGGTATTCCCTTGTATGTACAACTTATTTTCAAGCTTGTTTTTCAAAGTTTTAGATTAGAAAAATCATTCAAAGTTTTGATTCCTTAGCTTTGAATTCTTGTTTAAGCACTTTAACATTATCTTGCGACTCTTGCTTTTGCTTAACAGTTTTAGAAAGCTTTTCTTGTAAGGAGTTTAACTCTCGTTTAACACTTCTTCTCTAAAATTACTTTTTCTAATAATTATACGCATTTGGTCATCCATTTCGCTCACGGATAGTTAGCTCAAACTTAGCGTTGTTCATAAATAGCAACTTGTTCTTTATAGGCATTCGGTTAAGAGATAACGAGAATCATCGAGGGCACAGCGGTGTATTCATCAAAAGCATAGTCATCATTGACTGCGGAAGATGCATTACTTGGTACAATCTCACTTTCACTTTGCTTCACATATTGATCATATGGGACAATCATCGCTATTACCCTCATCATCAATATCGATTCATAAGTTTCAAGAGATTGTACTTTATTATGCATCTTTGCTCATCAACATCATCATATAGTTTTAATACCTCGAGATGATTGATTCTTTGGATGGACCGACTTCTTTGTGATGATGAGACCTTTGGAGAGACCATTGGAGAAATGCTTGCCATGAATATTGTGCGTGCGATGGGTTCATCATCGACATCGAGTCGTATGCATCATAGTCGCAACTTGAAAGGCATTCGATGATTATGACCTATCTCCTGAATTGGTTGCTCATCCACATCTTCATCATATGTCTTGGCATTGCCCTCGAAGAAACAACGACTCCTCTTCATCCAACACAACTCCATTATCCTGAGCTTGTACAAGTAACATCTTGTCTTTGAAGTACTCGCATTTTGAGGGCATTTTGGAGAAGTGCGGTTCCTTGCTATGTGTCCATCACCACCACGGTTGTAGCACTTAATTAGCATTGCTTGTCCACGATTACCATTCCTTCCCTATTACGATTTGCCACATACCCTCCTCCTACTCCACCTCTTCTTTGTTCATATTGTCTTCCTTGAGCTGGTGACATGTAACCTTTCCATCTCGACCAAAGCATGATTGTGTAGATTGGATGTAGTCCGATTTCATTGTTAGTGTGAAGTACATTAGTATGTGGAGTGAAGGTTAAGTTTTGTTTAACCATAAGAGCCAGTTGATTGATAAAGTGTTCCATGACCGCATTGGCATCGGGTTGCTTGAAACTTGGATCGGGAATGAGTTTGTGATTTCCGTCACCGTGGGTATGACTTGAGAAGCTTTGGTAGTAATTCCAACATTGGTGTAAAAGTTGTAGAGTCATTTGTGAACTAGGTTCTCCCCGCTTATATTTGAACTGTTCAAGAATCCTTTTTCAAACATAGCATGTCTCTCATTACGAAGAAGAAAGGCATCTGATTGCTCATAGTTTGTATTCTTCAATCCTTTGGTTAGCTTCACGGTGACAAATTTGTGCCATTCGAGATTCATGTTGTTCACAAACTTTGAGTTCAAATTGAATGTTAGGCATGGTCATTTTGATGTTCCTCATGTCATTTACAAGCTTATGGAATCTCACGTAGTCTCATAGACACTCTCATCTCGTTTCATCTTGAAGTGCTCAAACTCATCGATACGGTTGTGATTCGTGTCTTCCTTGGTTAATTCGAACACGAGAGAAGCATCTTGACATTATCCCAAAGCGCCTTGGCTTCGGTGTTGTGATTGATAAGCTTGTAGATATCTTTTGGAAGGCCACAAGTATAATGTTAGAAGCCCCGATATATGCATCGAATCTCTTTTCTCCTTATCATTGAGCTCATCATACGTCTTTGGTGCATCTAATCCATAGATCATTGTTCCATCTGCAATTGTATCAATTAAGTCTCTTGCAGTCTCAATCGATAAGGTCCTTCATCGATTGACTTGAGAATGTTGACTCCATTTTCTTTTCCCAAACAAGTACAATCGGATTCGTTGTGCCCATGAGTCATAATCGGTTATGTCAAGCATGGGTGGGCGAGTATATCGATCCGGTGCTGAGCGTCCTCGACTCTGGAAGAAGCGATAGTTGGTACAATGTTTGACATGATTACAAGTTCTGAGATTTTACTATTCTTTGATTAAGCGGAAATTGATTCTTTCACGGGATTTTACTAAACCAAAGAACAACCGTAAAAATGTAGCACGAAGAAGTGACAAGTCTCAATAGACAAGTAGCAAAACAGTCAACTCGCTTTGGCATCAACTCACTAAACTGACAACTCGCTTAGATAAACAAGTCGCTTAAAGAACCAACTCGCTTAATAGCCAAG
This sequence comes from Chrysanthemum lavandulifolium, assembly GCA_022545495.1. NCBI lineage: Eukaryota > Viridiplantae > Streptophyta > Magnoliopsida > Asterales > Asteraceae > Chrysanthemum > Chrysanthemum lavandulifolium. The sequence goes on from CM040242.1 coordinate 154,455,221, forward strand.
TCGCATATAGAGACAACTCGCTTAATAGCCAAGTCACAAACAGAGACAACTCGCTTAACCACCAAGTCGCTTAAACTAACTCGCTGGCTGTACAACTCGCTTAATAGCCAAGTCGCATACAGAGTCAACTCGCTAAATAGCCAAGTCGCTTTAGAACTCAAGTCGCTTAAAGAAACAACTCACTTAGAACCCAAGTCGCATACAGAGTCAACTCGCTAAATAGCCAAGTCGCATATACCAACTCGCTTCGAAGAAACACAACTCCGAGACTCAACTCGCTTCGTTCAACTTTCACAAACAACCACTTTATCAATCAAAAACAACCAAACCACAATAATTTAAGCCTTCCAATTCAAAACTTAAACACATATGATGATCCTAAACACAAAAGTACAAACAAAATTCAAACTTTAACACTAGAATTTGTCCAAATGATTCAAACTCTCCTAAACACTTAAAACCCCAAAAACCTTATGAAATCCACCAAAACAAAGAGCATGAAAGATAAGTGATCAAACCATGGCTCTTGATACCAATTGTAGGATATAGGATTTCACAAACACACTAAACCATAATCATATGAGGCGTTAACAAGGTTTAGAGAGGGAAAGTTCTAGAGAGAGAAAGGGAAGAGAATTAGGAACTATGTGAAACAAAGAAAAATAGTATTGAAGCTCTAACCCTCTACCTTGGGAGGTAGAGGGTATTTATAGTGTCTTACAAATAAACGCCACCTACGGGTGTGGATCGGGCATACGGTGGGTAAAGACCGTCCGTCCTCCACGGTGTTACTTAACAAACTACTTACTAACATAACTTGACTACGACTACGAGCTTTCTATCGAATACATATACCGAGGTGACCGACTCTTTAATGATGAATTTTCTAATTTCTAACGGTTTCCACTTCACCGGTGTCCGAGCTATTATATGATTATTGGATTTATCTATTTACTATACTATTATATGATTACTTGATGCATCTGTTTACCATACTATTATGTGATTCGATAAGGATTTAAAACGTACACTTTTAAGAGGTCATTTAAGCCCTTAATCGGCCAGTTTTATATCCGTTATTGCTTAATTTCGTCCCTTTTCACTTTTTAGGTCTCTTGGAAGCAAAATGCTGGAATGATGCATATTTGGATGAAAAGGAGTGAATATATGAAGAAAATGGCTAAGTCATGATCAAAGACACTCAAGTTGCTAGAATTGCACCGACGGTGTCACAATCAAATGGCGACGCCGTCCCTTTATACGCAATTAAATTTGTGACGGCTCGGTAGACTTTTGCTAAAATACACCGACGGCGTCGGCTTTGAAGAGGAAGGCGTCACGAAGACTTTTCATCTCGACGGCCTAGATCCGAATCGAGGACGTCACTCATCGAAGTTCGGCGGCGCCACAACTACAACGTGACGCCGTCCCAACTATTACTTGGCTAAGACAAAACCCTAATGACGGCGATCTGACGGCGTCCCACCTATAAGGCGACGTCGTCGCAAATGTAAAATTATATATAGAAATCGAATTTTCAGAATTTTAAGGGGTAGACATGTGGAGTAAAAACCTAAAACGATTGTAGTCTGATTTGGACAGTATCTTAGGGTTCTCATACCCTATTTTACATCAAGATAAGTGTTTTACTTCATTGATTTCATTATGTCTTCGATTGAATGTGTGTATGCTTGCGTGTTTAACATGTCCGCTAAATTTCTTGTGTGTTTGCTTAGATCTATGAAACCTAGTTATTAATTATTGATTGGTTGTCTCTTATCTTAATTGTAAATGGCTTTGGAGTGCATTAGGCTATCATTGTGTTTGAATGCTTGAGTAATCTTTGTGAACCTTATTTTATGAGTCACTTAGCGGATTTGTAGGCTAAACATCCAAAGATAACCCTTAAAGTTAGTTTATGATTGACTTAGAGATTTCGTAGGCAATAACCTTAAGGTAGTCTCAAAGAGTTAGGGAAAAAGCACACCCTACGACCTTAGAAAACACAACGTTAAGAATAAGGACGTGGCAATTCAACCACCAATAAAAGATAACTAGGGAGTAATAGTATCTAGGTAGACACATTTTTAATCATCATACGAGCACACATCAAAAGACATAGACTACCCATAGTTTAGATAATTAGATAGTAGAGTAATCGGTAGAAGTACCAAACCCCCAAATTCAAACCCCGAGATTTTACCCTTAGCTTTCTAAAAAAATATAAAAAGATAAAAAATAATCTTCCTCAACCTCAACCTTAGCGTAGTACACTTCTCACTAGCATTCCTATTCCTCTAGAGAACGATATCAATACCCGAGGCTTACCCAATACTACACTACAACGATTAGGTTCACTGCCTAGGGTGTTGAAAAACTTGCTCGACGAAAAGGAAGTTCCTTTGACCCCGAACGCGTTGTACGCGCATCAAGTTTTTGGCGCATTGCGGGAATAGAATAGCTAGTTAGATTTCTATCTCGTTTAGGTTTCCTTTCTTGATTCCTATCAAGTAAGATTTTTCTCATTTTAGCTTCCTCGTAGTCTACTTCTTCGTGAATTTGTTCGTAACCCCATCACTTTTCATCATGGAAGGTGATAACCCATTAAACAACAACCTATCATCAAACAAATACCCACCACTCGATCCAACTTTTGCCAACCAACTCCGAGCTCGTATTGTTAGTGAAATTGGAGAACTTATTATGAAATTGAATAGGATAATTGAAAGTGCACTTGAAAAAGCCCTTGAGGAATCCACTAGTACTTTAGATAGTGATTCGACCACAAGCGATGATTCAAAAGATGAAATAGAAGAAGGGGATTATAAGGTATTGGAAATTATGGAGGGTAGTAAGGAGGAGGAAGTTGGGGAGTATTTCGATTCATACCCTAACGGGAAGGAAACCGCCTATCACTATAACGTAGTTAACTACCCGCGACCACCTTTCGAGCCATGCATAAGAAGGGTGACCCTAAAAACATTAAGATACCGTGCATGATTGGGTACTCATATAGGGATCACACTTACATAGACTATAAAGCACCCATGAACATAATGTCTAGGATCTATTACAATTGGATCATGAGCGAAAAGTTAGGACCTATGAGGGACCCATTTTACCCTAGGAAAGTGAGTAACTATGTTGGGAAGGTTAGAGGATTGCATGTCTTCGTAGGTAATTTCACATATAGGTGTGATTTCATGATCTTGGAAAATGTTAAGGGCATCATTGATGGATTTTAGGAGATGTGATACTTGGGAGACCATTTATTGAGGAATCTAAGATGGTTTATGATCAAGAGGAAGGAATAGCCAAGTTCTCAAATGGGACCGAATGTGTTAAATATATAATGCCCTACAAAATAAAAAGTTTGAGGGTATTGATGATTTAGATGTAGACAACATTCCGGCTTTTGAAGTAGATTGGGAGAACAAGGTTTACTACACCGCTTGTCTAGAGTTAGGCCCTGAATATATTCGTGATGAAAGAAGAGTTAAGGAAATCGAATGGGCATCTAAGATAAGAGGAAAGTAGGAGCACGACTTCGAGTCTAGCTACAAGACTCATAAATAAAGAAAAGCGCTTCGTGGGAGGCAACCCATGCTTAATTGTTTGCTTGTTTGTGTGTCATATATCTTTTCATTATTGTATGTTCTCATGTTTGAATTTGTGAAAATGCTTTATTTTGTCTTTAACCTCGTCTTAATTACATATAAAGGTATTTTACAAAAGGATAAGTGTAGGGAGGATTACACACGTTTTTAAAAGAACGTGTACATGAGAACTACGATTATTGAAATTGATATATATGTGTGTTTGTTAGAGTCAAATGCTTGTATCGAGTCATAATGGATGTTTTGCAGGAATGTTTCTAGATTTTAAAGGTGTAATTTTCCATAATTTTTTAGAAAACGCATGAGACCAATCTCTGTCGGGATAACTGACGGCGTCAGATTAGAACCCGATGACATCGGGAGGAGCGAAACTTGACTTATAAAATTTTCTCTTTTTACGTGCTATTTATAAATTTTTGGAAATTCTCAGGTCTTAATTTTCCAGAAAATCTGCAAACATCCATTCCACAAGCATTATATCCTAGTGTAGTAGAGTCACATATAGTTTTATCGCCGATTTTACGCGAAGGTTTCGTCTATTTTCTTAAAGTGTGCAGGTTTTATTTATCAAGAAGAAGAAACATAATATTGGATGGAGCTTATCACGCATACATTCTTCTTGGGAACGAATTTAACCACTACTTCACACGGATCCTACCTAGCTAATCAGGGGAGTACTAGTTTCTTTCTCTTTTAATTACCTTTCATTATCATAACTTTGATACTTCGGGAACATTGGGACAATGTTCGGTTTAAGTGTAGGGAGGAGAATAAAGCGGAACTTTAAAACTATGCTTATCCTTGAATATTTGTCTTGTCCTATTTCATTTGTGTAATAAGCTATGAGAAATATTTGTTAGGGTAATTTTAGCACCAAATTTAAAATTTTTCATGACATGTACGGGTGGGACTTTAGTCTTAATAAAGCGTCTCATGGATAGGAGTTATATGACTAGCACAAAAACCTTTTACCACTTAAATTCCACCCCAAAAATGTGAGGTTCGCCCCTAGATCTATAGGAATTAAAGCATTCACCTTTAATGCTTCGAGAGTGTACGGTAGTATAATAGATTCTAGAACTTGTTTTGTGATGCATCCCGAGATCGCTAGTGAGACTACACTTGTGTAGTTAGGAATAACTAAATGATAAGAGGCATTAGGATAACCCTTGTTTGATAACCGTATTATAATTACTTCTTCCACATCGGTTGAGTAATTACCCCACACCCTGCGATGTACTCATCTTTAGTACACGATACCCCTAGTTAACCCTCGAGCCTATCCTTTTCGCGGTTCTCGTGATGTTTTGGTTTTCGAATATCAATGAAGAGCATTGTTTACAATCCACCCCAAATGTACACCCAAATCGCCTTAGCCTACCTTGTATGCACTCACCTTTAGTGCATTATTGTTATCATACTAAACCCTTAGTTCAATTATCTAGTTACTTGCATGGTTGCTAAGTCGAGTCATATCTTTTGTACACGCTTTGGGTTGATTGGGACTCATGGGTAAAGTAAAATTTTATGGAGTGACGGGAAAGAACGTTAAATTCAAATTCCCTTTATTTACGTAATAAATTACTCCAAGTGTTTTGATCTTTTCAAATCGGGTCAAATTAGTGTTAGAGTAATAAAAACTCAAGTGTAGGGATGCTCCTATAAATCCCTTATATTTTGATGTTATCGTAGAGGATGGTAGAGTAAAAGTGTATGAAAAAATAGAGTGTTGAAAAAAGAAGAAAAAAAAAAACATACGGGCTACCATCCTACATCTATCTTTATATTTATGTTTGTTTGTTTCAAAGTTATCTAGAGTTTAGTGAGTCGAGTCTTGGCTTAGCACGCCATTCTTTTCATTCTTTTCATGCTTGTGACTTGCCCATTTAAACTATCCAACCAAACCCTTTGTTTTTACTATAAATTTCATATACAGCGGTGGAGGTTTGATCTAGTCTCAAGCCTATGGTGAGATGTGTATAGTGAGTCGAGTTTAATGAGTGTTTATCTTCCATTTCCATTTACTATATTTCATATACACCCGAGAGATGAGAGAATCCAAACACCCCTTGTGAGGTGCTAGTATATAATTTCCGTGTTTGTTATGACTATTGCGGTGCTTTTACTTGTTGTGAATTATGTTAAACCAATGCTTCATGCCCCCTAACTTATAAATTGATTGGCCAAAAGCACATTTTCTTGAGGACAAGCAAATACCAAGTGTAGGGATATTTGATAAGGATTTAAAACGTACACTTTTAAGGGGTCATTTAAGCCCTTAATAGCCCACTTTTATATCCGTTACTGCTTAATTTCGTTCCTTTTCACTTTTTAGGTCTCTTGGAAGCAAAATGCTGGAATGATGCATATTTGGACGAAAAGGAGTGAATATATGAAGAAAATGGCTAAGTCAAGATCAAAGACACTCAAGCTGCTTGAATTGCACCTGACGGCGTCCCAATCAAAGGCGGCGGCCGTCGTCCCTTTATACGTAATTAAATCTGTGACGACTCGGTAGACTTTTGCTAAAATACACGACGGCGTTAGGCTTTGAAGAGGAAAGGCGTCACGAAGACTTTTCATCTCGGACGGCCTAGATCCGAATCGACGACGTCACTCATCGAAGCCCAACGGCGTCACAACTACAACGTGACGCCGTCCCAACTATTACTTGGCCAAGACAAAACCCTAATGACGGCGATCGACGGCGTCCACCTATAAAGCGGACGTCGTATAAATGTAAAATTATATATAGAAATCGAATTTTCGAATTTTAAGAGGGTAGACTTGTGGAGTAAAACCTAAAACGATTGTAGTCCGATTTGGACGATATCTTAGGGTTCTCATACCTATTTTACATCAAGATAAGTGTTTTACTTCATTGATTTCATTATGTCTTCGATTGAATGTGTGTATGCTTGCGTGTTTAACATGTCCGCTAAATTTCTTGTGTGTTTGCTTAGATCTATGAAACCTAGTTATTAATTATTGATTGGTTGTCTCTTATCTTAATTTTAAATGGCTTAGGAGTGCATTAGGCTATCGTTGTGTTTGAATGCTTGAGTAATCTTTGTGAACCTTAGTTTATGAGTCACTTAGCGGATTTGTAGGCTAAACATCCAAAGATAACCTTAAAGTTAGTTTATGATTGACTTAGAGATTTCATAGGCAATAACCTTAAGGTAGTCTCAAAGAGTTAGGGAAAAAGCACACCCTACGACCTTAGAAAACACAACGCGTTAAGAATAAGGACGTGACAATTCAACCACCAATAAAAGATAACTAGGAGTAATAGTATCTAGGTAGACACATTTTAATCATCATACGAGCACACATCAAAAGACATAGACTACCCATAGTTTAGATAATTAGATAGTAGAGTTCGGTAGAAGTACCAAACCCCCAAATCCAAACCCCGAGATTTTACCCTTAGCTTTCTAAAAAAATATAAAAAGATAAAAAAGAATCTTCCTCAACCTCAACCTTAGCATAGTACACTTCTCACTAGCATTCCTATTCCCCTAGAGAACGATATCAATACCCGAGGCTTACCTAATACTACACTACAACGATTAGGTTCACTGCCTAGGGTGTTGAAAAACTTGCTCGACGAAAAGGATGTTCTTTTGACCCCGAACGCGTTGTACGCGCATCAGAGTCATCGGTCACCGTGCTAATATGTGATTATCTGTTTACCATGCTATTATGTGGTTATTTGATTCATCCAATTATCATGCTAGTATGTAATTATTTGACTCATCCGTTTACCATGTTATACCTTTGTTCAGTTATTTCCGTGGGCTATGATTATCATTCGATATTCAATCGCTATTTGTGACTACTACGCTTGTACTTGCATTTGGTATTTTCCGTTGCTTATGATATTAGTTCGGCATAGTAATTAATGCTACCTGACTTGTTGATCTGCAATGCTTACACTTCTATTCATGCTACCGTTTAATGATGGACTTTTGTTCAACTTATGTTATCTGTTTAGTTGACTTGTTTACTTTGCCATAATATATTATTGTTCAGTTACTTCATTTAATTATGATGTTCGTTCAATATTTCTACCTAATACATGTAACTAACATACTTATACTTACATTGGTAATTCCGCTTGTTATGATATTTGTTCGATTTTATTAATTGTTGATTATTTGCTTGTGTGATTGTCATGCTTATATTCCATTCAGTTACTTTCACTTGCTTATAAAATTCAGCTTAACTTATATTTATGATTATCGGTTTTGTTTGTTTTGCCAAATTTATGTTTAGTTGTTCCTCTGGCTGACATGCTTGTACAATGTTTGGTTACTTGTTTTGATTATGATATTGTTCATCAATTCTTATTTGATTATGTTTCGGTACTTGTATGTTTTGGATATTTGTATGTGCTTATAATTGTCCACTGATGTATTGCTTTGCTTTGGTCCGTTTGATTTCTGTTCCTTTTGGATATTTGTTAATGTTGTGTTCTGCAGGTTCCTCATTGACTCATTGTGTTCATTCGTTACGACTTTTTATCAGTCTCCTTTGATTCGTTTTTTTTTGTATCTATATTATGTTTAGCTTTCGGTTTGTCATATTTGTTCACTGGGCTTTTAAGCTCAGCCGCATTTTCTTTCCATGCGGCAGGTACCATGTGGGATGCTGGGCTTTGATGGGCTGATATTAGGAGCATTTGAGTTAACCGACGCTAATTTCCCTTATTATTTTGGACTCATTTGGAAGAACATTTGTTTTGATACTTCATTTCTTTAGACATGTTAGATTATGTATTTTCTTTTGAAGTCATTCGTTTATATGACTTGCTATTTTATTTAATAAGACTTTCGCTTGCGTTTATATACTTTGTATGACACCATAATATGACATTTTGACTCGTGTCGGGTTAGGGTGTAACAAACTGTGTATTGCACCAAAGCGAGTAAATGACTAAAAAACCAACCCTTCCACCTCAATTAACAAGGGATTGTAACGAGTATTAGCTATAACGGACCTCGAGAGACCAAACCGGTAACCGTTTGGCAAAAGAGAGACCATGTTCGCAGCAAAGTCAAAACGGGGGACCAAATGCGGAAAGGGAGTATAGATCAGGGACGATCCGTGTAATTTACCCTTAATAGTACCATATACGTTACTATATAGTAAAAAGAAAGTTGTAGAAAAGTAAAAAGAAAGTTGTGGAATGCAGATCGATCTCCGTACATAAATTCTCTCTAGAAACTAAACAAAAACCAAACAAAGTTGTAGAGAAGTAAAAAGAAAGTTGTAGAGTTAAATCGATATGACTAAGAGCATCAGGTGTCATAACAAGGGTTAGCTTCGTCGTCGTGCCACCTCAGCGCCACATTAGCATCCCATTTTTCCACAACTAACCACAACAAACCCCTTCCTCACTCATAACAAACCTCAACCTCTTCATTTGGGGCCCACCACTACCACTTTATTTTTTTTATTCAATTTTCATTTCCAAATAAACTAAATTTATTTCATTCAAATTAAAACTACAATACATAACACAAAAAAAAAACGATAAAACGATACGAAAAAAAAAACAAAAACAAAAAACGACACGGGTAAAAAAAATACAACACATACTAATAATACGTAACCTAGTCATCTCTATCCCGATATTTCTTGAATAGGCGTTCACGCCTCTTGCGGATGATTTACGCTTTTCGGTCGAGGATTGGTACTCGGATCTATCATGAGAAAATCCATCTCGATCTTCTCTTGCCACGTTTTTCCTTCTCCGCCTCGCCTCGTAACAAGACCTTTGAGTATCGGATTTTGAGCATATATTTGGATATATGTCCCGAAAAACTAGTCGTTTGACTTCCACCGGAGCTTGCGGTAACAGCGTTGAAGTCAACTGCATTTCTTCGGCTCGTTTGCATCCATCTCTTTCGGGCCGAGGTCGTTTGTCCGCCCGAATATATCCTCTAGACATGTAATGTCAGCGGGATCTTCGGCATCCCACTTGGGATAATTTTCAAAACAACCCAACATTTTACCGGTTATCATATTCTTGCCACTTTGGTTATCAATGGTCTTAGAATTGAACATTTCGAGAATGTCGTTCCAAAAATACTCCTCCGGACGGTCATTGCCCATATCTCTATCTTGGGAAATTTCTATCCAACAACTGCATAAGTAACATTTCTTGAGACTTGGTCCGCTTCCTCCCGTCCGCTTGTGCTACGACTTGACATCTTCGTCATCGTCTGCGTCCAAATCTCTGACAATTTTTTGTCTTGACTTTTGCCCTGCCTTTTGCGGTTCACGTGCTTTTGGAACTTTGAATTGTGAACCGGACGGTTGTGATTCCATTTGGGGCAATTGTGGAGGTATGACGGGTTAAAAGCGTGGAGATTGTGTGGGTTAAAAGCGAGGTGATGGAAATCGGCGGGGTAATTTGTGAAAGCTTGTTGGCGATATTGTTGGTTAAGAAAGATTTCTTGTAGAGACGGGTTAGAATTGGTCGAAGAGGGGTAGAGCGGGTTTGAAGAACCCCGTATTGTTGTGGGTTTGAGTTAAGTAGATTTGTGAAGTATCCTCCGTCATTTGGGTTTTGAGACATTGTGAGCAATTTTTTCTTTGAGTTAAGTAAGATTTCTTGTGTATTTTGGGTTTGAAGATGTGTAAAATGATGAAGATGAAGATAGTTTATATAGGGGTGGTGGGTTTTTAAAAAAAAAAAAAAAAAGTTAACGTTTAAAAAAAAAGTTTACGTTAAAAAACAAAAGTTAACGTTATATAACGTAACTTTGCTTTTGTGTCAGAATACTACCTCGTCGTCCCCACGATTTTGTCTTCAACGGCGAGCAGCGGCGAGAACCCCCGGTGTGGCGGCGGTGAACGGCGAGGCGCCACATCATCCCACGGCGAGGCACGAAAACTCGACACCGGATGCTCTAAAAAAGAGAGTAATTCAAATAAAAAACAATGCATATGACCTATTCAAGCTTCTAATTTCTACAAGACCACGACGACCATTTATTCCTTTATTTTTATTAATTTCTCATAAGTCATAACAATACATATTTCCCAAAAACATTATACATTTATATAAATTAAACCAAAATTTCTGGTGTTAAAGCACAAAACACAAAACAAAACAAATAAAAATATGCACGCGGCCATTACACTTATATAAATATGCACGTCGGTCTTATTTCTCTCTTCGATTATTTTCACTTCAAAACACAAAACAAATAAAAAAAACAATAACGCTCACTTAAACATAAGCAAACAACCAATTTCTAGCAGAAACAGTGACACTACCATTATATCCGGCACCTTTTAGAATGTCACGACAATACATACGTAGTGGTGCTGCTCCTAGGTTGATACCCAAAAGAGGACAAGTTATAAGAAAGAGCTTAAAAGTTGTCATGTCTTATCTTTGTTGTTGTCTTGGAAGTCCTAATACGGTAATACCAATTGTAGCAAGTCTTCAAAAGTTTCTTCACATCATTGAGCATTGACATTGTATAGTTTGGTGTGTGTGTGTGGTCTTGTGGATGGTTTCAGTTTCGGTTTCGATTTGCATTTTGTCAATAAGTTATTCCAAGTGATTATGGAAGAAATGAGAAATTATGTTTCTATACTCAAAATCTGAGTGTTTTTACAGAAATAGTAAATATGATCGGTAGTAGTTAGGAAAATTTTACATGGAAGAAACAAATAAATCTAATATCTTTTACTTTTTATTGTCTCAAAAACTGTTTAATGATAGAGTTGAATAGCTTATGAATTGAATGTAACTAAGTATCCATGCATGTGATGTTAATGTCTAATTGATAGACATGATTGAGATGCAGTACAACCAGGCCAAGCTAAGCATGCATATACTGGCCGGCTCGGTCAATCCGGCCTAATGGTCCTTATACAGTATACATCCACAATTATTTGCAATGTCGAGTCCAGGCTTTCACTCTTTCAGGAGCTCGTTATATTAAGGCATTTTGATTGAAAATATGACAATTTAATTGAGTTACGTGCTTGAATATTGTGAAGTGAAAGTCGACAAAATCTCACGGGTTAAGTAGTTTTTGATTTTCAAGGTCCACGCTCCACATATATATGTCGGTTCATGTATCATATATCTTTTTTGAAAGGCAATATTGTTCATGTGTCGTGTTAATCTTGTGACAAAAGTTTTTTCATGTAGCAACCACATCAAACTTATATACCATAAATATGTAGAAAGGATATGAAATCTGTTTAGTGTCATGTTTGTTGACTTTGATGTTCCAAATTTAAGATTGCAAATACTTTGTTTTTCATGATGTTACATCAAACAAGATGTTCCAAATGAAAGATTGCAAATATTTTGTTTTATGGTAGTTTGGTAGTTTCGGTGGTCTTGTTTAAGGTCGTTTTAGGTCCTCGTGGGTTGACAAGAGTCGTGGAAATTTTAGCTTGTGGCAATTCAACAATTTTGGGTATTTTCACGTCAAACTTCTTTACATTTTGTTGTGCCATTACTCGGTTTGATTGTGTGGCTAAAGCTGTTTGGTTCGAGGTTTCAACGGGTTTCGATTTCGTTTGTTGGGTTTTACTAATCATAACAATTATATAAACAAGTAAACATCATCAAAGCATGCGTGAAGTAATAGGAATAATACTTGTAAATTAATTAACCGAATTAAAAGTATATGCGTACCTTTTGCGAATCAATGCAATTAGGGTTTATGAAAACCCCAATTAAGATCAAGTACCAAGAAACCTTAAACCCTAATAAATTAGGGTTTATATAATCGACCACCTTAGATGTCGAATACCCAAGATATGCAAACACAAGTGTATTTGCTCTTCGTTCTTGTACACACGTATTAGTAGCGAGTCAATGAGAAAAGCTAGGTTCTTGATCACAATAGATTAACCAAACACCTTTGTTATGCTCAAGGTCACTCGTAAATCCCTTACTATGGGGATTCACTTCGTCGACCTAAGAACAAGAGGGAAGAAAGAAGAAGTTTGGCCTTCTATTGAAATCTAGTGTACCAAAGGATGAATACATGAGGATGTATTTATAGCCTTATGGTAGATGTCAAGATTGCTATAGTATCCGATGTGGGATTCTATAGTTTTCGCCAAACACAAGCCCAAAGAGGATTCCTAAAACCTTCTCTTGACTTGTTAACTTTTCTTCATATCCGTTGACATTTAATGACCGATAATCAAAACTCGTCAAATATTAAATATCATTAAGTATTTATTCGTGATCAAATAATTAAATATAACATTTTATATATTAATTATTTATACATTGATTCTCATACGTAATGTGTGCAATCCGAAGTCTCGAGTTCGAATCCGGTCATACATATATTAATAATTATCCATAAACCTTTCGGCTCCACTTGGATATTACTTAATATAGTAATGACATTGGTTAGTCTAGCTTTAACACGCCAATGCCCCGGATCGAATCGAGTATGGTCTCTGGAAAAACCATTTAATGATTCATCATTTTACTTATCCTTTTGTTACTAATACTACATTAACTATGAATATGGATCAAGTCATTTCATAAGTTAATATTACATTTCTCGTTGTATTTGATTGAACAAGATTACCAAATCATCGAGCGTATTCGGATAGATCTTGGGTAAGGCCTTACAAACATCTTGCCAATCCTACGAGGGGCCCAAATATAGTATTATGCTTTGAAACAAATTCAAAGGAACAAATTCTCTTGACTACAAACATAACTCATGAACTTTGTAACACTTCGAAAATAGCCCTTATAACTACCGATTCACGGATAGCGTTAGACTATCTTACACAAATGCACTACATTCATATGATTATCGGTATCTCAAGTCGAGGATAAACACTTCATGATATACTTAATGACAAAGATCCATAAAGTATCATCATGTAAAGTTGGGATCATCCTATATTCAATTCATTGAATATCATGTGAATTGGCATGTCCCGCATCAATATACTTAAAGTATATTCTACCAAAACTCATTTGTCTTAATTCAATGACATTCCCACATCATTGATCGACAACGGACTTTTAGAATAACATAAGTTATTCACGGATTAAACATGCAAATATAGGATATAATATTAAGAAAATGAAAAATAAACATAACCAATATTTTATTTCATTTAAATAATATTTGTTCATAACATCCCTTATCCAAATACTAAATAGATCAATGCATGATAATCTTGGTTAATGAATTATGTCTCAAGTAATGACAATCATACTTGTTGACAAGGCATAATTTCAACTAACTTTGATCTATCGAATTTTGAGAATACTTATTTCAAGAATTCAACTAGTGAAGTTCTTGTATGTGTGCATTCAAAATATCTTGATATTGCCACATAATATTTCATAAAGTGTGTGACATCCTCAACCACCAATTTATGACAATCAAACTTTCAAACATTTTAAAGTTTAAAGTATTCTTATTCTTTATTGTATAATGCAACTATGCTCTTAGTTGAGCACAACTAGTTCACATGGCCATTTACAAGGATGAAATCCTCCCATGACTAGTATTGAGTGTCATCTCAATTAAACCAGCATCATTGTATACAAACAACAATATGCTCTTTAAAATCTCCGTAAACTTCAATATCTATAGTGTAATGTTTGATGCCTTCCAAACTTTCAAGTTTGTTGGCTATGACAATTTCGCAACAATTGTTGTATTGCTCATCCATAGAATTTTGAGAGCAACTCCGGTGAGGAATGTAATTCTAGATTCAAACATATTCTATTAGAATATTCATTACACTAGTTATCTAATAACTTCATTAGATATCAATGTTGTCAAATCATCTTGCATTCAAGCATGATACAACAATAACATGATGTACATGAAAAATCCTTATGTCAAACAAAGATTTAATTCATGTTCTACATATCCATTTTCAAATGATATATCATGTTCTATTAGACTCATTTATTTAATACCGCACATGTTTATTAATAATAAACATATATTCCAAGGTTGTATGTCTTATTTTCTAAATCTTTCAAGTGAAGTTCCATTCAAACTAAAACTTAACATTTAGCTTAGATGGAATGTTACTACCCACAACATATAAGATTTAAAGAAAATAAACATAATACTCCCACTAGCTTTTAGGAATACTTAGAAATTATCTTATTTTAATTTTAAACCAAAACTTGGATTTAATAGTTAAACATAAGAATCATCTCTAGATGCATGCATATATCCATTCATGGATTCTTGCGGTTTGTACATTTTCAAAGATTATGTGAATTCATAAAACTCATTTGTATTACTTATCGTCCTCATAAAAGCAATCACACAAGAAAGAGTTTTAATATTCCATTGTCATTTTTCATATCAATGAAAATAAGTATGACAATTATAATCATTATATATTTAATGTGTCAAGGAAAGAATATTCAATCACAGTTAATTGCTTAAATGTGATTAATAATCTTGTCACAAGTCATGCATTAAACACATGTACAATATTGTCCATATGATTTCTACACAAAGATTTAAACCACTAAGGTTTTCCTTCCTTTGAAGAAACTCATCTTTATTAAGATAAACCAAGTTTCCAAAATTGATTATCTTTTTGGATAACATTTTAACATTCATAGTATGAATAATTTACCATAATTAAATATTAGGTAATATATCATTATGATTAACAGATTTACCATGATCCTGTAATTCATATTTCTCATCATATCAAATATCTGAGATATCCTTGCGGATCTATGAATGAGAATTCCACCATCTTGAGGTCTATCATATTTGACCTCATCATGATATTTACTAATGTATTTTAGAAGAATATGTGTTTTGTAATTGTAATTTAATCTCTTCAAGATCTAAACAAAACTCCCACTTGCTTTTGTAATTTAAAGACTATCTATAAATACTTTAGCAATTAGAACAACACTAAATTGTTTTCTTTTGGGATATTACAAATCACATTAACAGTTCGTAAATCTTGTTCATTAATAACCTACTCCATAAGTAGTTTTAACAAATCAGAACTTCAATATAAGACTCAATGTGATTCATCACATTCCATACTAAAATGGTGTCTTATTAATCTTCTAGGTTTGAGTTTTATTAAGTATATCCAATCAATACTCAATTTTCTAACCTTGATAACTTTTGGAAGAAAAGAAGATATAGTTATCTTGAATCAAACAATATAACAAATGTTTGATTCTTCTAGCTGAACATTCCATATACATACTGATATTTCATTAGAATTAATATTGTAAGACAATCTAACAATATGTAAGATAAACTTATTCCTTTTGGCCTACCTATTTACCAACTAAGTCAACTTAATGGTATAATAGAATATCCAAGCCAATTGCATGTTTTATAACATAAGTATTCTTTGACCAAGTCAAAAGACATATGATTATAATATCTTACTTTATATTATAAGTCTTTAAAAGACTTCATGTTTGTGAGTTTATACATAAACACATAACCATGTATAATTTAAAGTTATTATGAACACCACGCCATGGTTTCAATTAATTAATTTTCAAGTTAATATACTACTCTATCTATTTATGTCATTCTAAAAATACATAAATATTTAAGATAGTATTACTTTATTTATTTATGTCATTCCATGAAGTGTCCAACTTAAGCGTAAAAACATCCACGCCCGATCTCACGACAAGTGGAGATTTACCTTGAGATTACAATCTAGCCAAGATCTCACTTAACCTAAAATGTAACTTCAAGTGTTTCTATAATTTGAATGACATAAGACGTAAAAGTAGTCTATGCTATAATCTTGACACATGTTCTAAACAAGTCAATCTTATTAGAACGTTAATCTCTTACCTTACGATCAAGAGAATGCATTAATCATATTTGTATGTGTTGTTCCTTTGCACACAATAAATACTTCTCCCACTTGTGCATAGAACAACATCATATAGATAAACACCATGACATTCGTTTGTTTATGTGAGCAATATGATAGTGTCATAGATATATAAGCATTACAAGTAGATGTAGGAGCACTTAATTTATCAAGGAAGCGTTCATGACTATCCTTGAGAATATGAATGTCTACATTTTGAGCGTAATGTATTATTTCAAGAAAATCTAGAAATAATCGAGTTACTACCAAGATAATAAATCTTGTAACTCCCCTTGAATTAGACAACGTTACAATAATGTCTTATTCGATAATACACCATACTCCCTTTGGATTTGACAACATTGTAAGTGTTTCATTAACCGGTGAAAATAGCGTGCTATTACGTTGCTACCCCTTTGTAAGACCATTCGTAACAATTACTTAGGTACTAAAGAGTGTATTCTACTTTGTAGATGATGAATCATCCATCATGCTATTAACTTGAAAAATTGAGCATGCAATTTCTTCCTTAATAGGTCTACTATCCCACAATGGTGTGTAGCACCTTTAATTGGTCAAAGCAAAACAACTAGATAAAATATACTAGTTTGTCTTTTACCAATTTTGCGGTAATTAGTCTAGCTTCTAATTTAATAACTCATAAAATGTCAAACATGTTTTCTAGTTGACCAAAATGTCATATAAGAATTCAATCACCAACAGAGGGTAATGAAATCTCTTAAGGAAAACATGGTGTGCAATTTTCTTAACTATTAAAGTTGCTATGAGTTATATTAGAATTTAGACAATTCTAATGTTCTATCATACCTTTCTCAATCATGAAAAGGAATAGGATTGAGTCTCACTCTTCTTCCATGGAAAAGAGTTTATGTTTGTCTTTTAGTAAATTTTCTTGATCAAACATTTGTTTGAAAAGCAGAACTAGATCAATTTACCAAAGCCCAAACCACGTTTACGGTTTAATGTTGCATTAATACAATCAAAAGAATTAACAAAATTCAATTTTAGTATTTTCGATAATTAAATCTTTCAAGAAAATAAAATACCCTTAGGTTAATATTCATATTAACCATAGAATTTTCCTTGAATCTAGGACCCTCATTATCATAGTTTCACCACATCGGTTGATCGCTAGTGATGAAAGTATAGAATAGGTAATTGTCGAAGAACAATAATTGACAAACAAGTTTTCAATTCCTAGTAAATATGGGATTTACAATTTTGCCAAAACAATTAATGCAAAATGTAAGCATGTTTTATCCCATCTTATGCCTTAAGTTATAGGTCTCACTAACTAACTTAATTAAGTTGTCTAATTTAGAAGCGCAAATTATTAAGTGAGGTCTCACACAACATAAAGATTCACCTTGTTATTGTAATCTAGCTCAAGGTCTCACATAACTAAATTACAACTTCAAGTGTTTCATATCATTAGATGGCATAAACTTAAATTTTAAAGGGTACAATTTTTGATGTGTAATCAAAACTTATGTATAAAGAAGCATGCATACAACTTTATAGCAAAAATTTCAAAACCTTACTCATAGTTTTAAATTGCTAAGATTAAATTCTACAAAGTTTTAATCGATCGTTGAGAAACTTACAACTTTGCACTAAGATGCTTCGTACATAGAATGGTTATACTAGGTAGCTCAATCGAACTCACGAGAGAGCGGAGAGGACGGTAAGTGTGAAGCATAACCTTAGACATCCTTTCGGTGTATTTGTCGCACTTCTTTTAACCCCTTTTAGTTTGTTCTAGTGGGTGAGCCGTTCTAACCATTTAGTACAGTCGCATCAATCGATTAAAAGTTCAAGATTTAATACTTAGAAAAACAAATCAAATTTTCGCCATTATTTAGTCCATTTAATTTTCTATTCTAAAAAACCCTTTTGCTTACTAACATGTCATACAATATAAACAAAAGGCATTTTAATAAAATTAAAAGGAACTCAAATAATATACATATAACAACAATTAACATATGTAAAACAATTAGCCACATGCATAATTATTTCGATAAAACCTAATAAACAATTCTAGGCGTAAAAATGCATACATCAACTAGGGCTTTCAACTACAAGGTAGATGAGCCACATACATCGACAAGTCGATTCGTAAGCCAAAGTCAATAGTATACCAAATAGCACATAACGAATTTTTATTAGTATAATTGAGGTCTTCCCCAATTCAATAATTATCAAATAAATAAACATGTGTATATCACTAAACAATTTATCAAAACAATAATCCATGGCAAAACATGCATGTTCCACCATGAATTCCTCATAACAATTATAATCCCAAGATACGCATATAATCATGGCACATAACAATTATTCATGAAAACCACATAAAATATACATGCAATCCTAGGGTTTCTACAAGTTTTACAAAAATAAAACCTAATTAAACAATTAATGGGTAATCGACCCAATTAATAAAAATTAGGGTTCCAATTTTCAAAACCCTAGAAACCATAAAAGCATATAATAATCATAAAGATTCAATTTTTATGTGTTTGATAATTAATTACAACATATTAACGGCTCGTGATGCCTTTGTTGGGTTTACTAATCATAACAATTATAGAAAACAAGTAAACATCATCAAAGCATGCGTGAGTAATAGGAATAATACTTGTAAATTAATTAACCGAATTAAAAGTATATCGTACCTTTTGCGAATCAATGCAATTAGGGTTTATGAAAACCCCAATTAAGATCAAGTACCAAGAAACCTTAAACCCTAATAAATTAGGGTTTATATAGTCGACCACCTTAGATGTCGAATACCCAAGATATGCAAACACAAGTGTATTTGCTCTTCGTTCTTGTACACACGTATTAGTAGCGAATCAATGAGAAAAGCTAGGTTCTTGATCACAATAGATTAACCAAACACCTTTGTTATGCTCAAGGTCACTCGTAAATCCCTTACAATGGGGTTTTGCTTCGTCGACCAAGAACAAGAGGAAGAAAGAAGAAGTTTGGCCTTCTATTGAAATCTAGTGTACCAAAGGATGAATACATGGGGATGTATTTATAGCCTTATGGTAGATGTCAAGATTGCTATAGTATCCGATGTGGGATTCTATAGTTTTCGCCAAACACAAGCCCAAAGAGGATTCCTAAAACCTTCTCTTGACTTGTTAACTTTTCTTCATATCCGTTGACATTTAATGACCGATAATCAAAACTCGTCAAATATTAAATATCATTAAGTATTTATTTCGTGATCAAATAATTAAATATAACATTTTATATATTAATTATTTATACATTGATTCTCATCGTAATGTGTGCAATCCGAAGTCTCGAGTTCGAATCGGTCATACATATATTAATAATTATCCATAAACCTTTTGGAAGATGATGTGGCGCTCGCGTTTAAGTTCACCACACTACAACCCTTAGCCGTTTAGGTTTGTTTGGAGTTGGGTCGTTGCAGTGAACCAAATGGAGACAAACAACTTTTGCAGAATTATTACCATTTGAATTTGAAAAGAAAATAAAATTTAGAGTGATGGCACCTAAATAAAAAGGTTTGTTGTGGTTTATGATAAGAGGTTGTTATAAAAATGTTAATATGATGTAATACAGAGTATGATCTAAATGAATCAAAAATGAATATCACCACACCATATGCTCTTATAGGATTACTGTAGCAATCTTATGTCGCTTCTCTAATTCGGAAGTCAAACTAAGTGAAACAAAATTGATAACTGAATTACAATCTGCCAAATGCCAATTGCCAAAAGAGTTACCACTTGATGAGGAAAAGTTTACGCAACTTTTGTCATCACAAATTTTTAAATATTTTTCAGCTACTACTCCGTACTAATCATCTTGTATTTTATTTATTTTGATAAAATTTCAGACTTATGAAAAATATTATGTTGTGTGTTTAATAAACATTGCTTACGATCGAGGTTATAAATAACGCGAGGTGTTGTTGATCATTTTTTTTCTTTCTATATTTACATTGGATTTACTTTTTAAGTGTAAATGAGGATTTTTACCCTTGATGCATTACGTTAATTTTTTGTTACACAGATGGTCTCTCTAGACGAATTACGTAAGTTCAACTAAAACGTAAAGACTAGTTATGCAAATTTTCATTCTCTCTAAAAAAACATTTATGGATGATTTTTGCAATGTTAGGTAACATAAAAGGATCATTTGGTAAATTGATCTACATGGTTAGTCTTTAGGTAGGGACAGATCTTTTAACGGAAGCTATAACAAAATGACTATTTCTGTAAAATTTTATTTTCTCAAAAAGAAAAAAGTTTGAGCATGACTTTTGCAATGACAGTTACCAACAAGGACTATTTATGTAAAACTTTGTTAAGCCTTTAGTCTCTAAGAACAAAATTTGCAACAATAGGTGATGACGTATAGTCCGCATTGGTCACGAACCCGACCAATGACCACTACTTAGCGAGCCCAGTCTGTTGGGCTAACCCGATAACGGTTTGGGCTCATGAAGGCCCAAACCCGAGGTTATTTACGGTCTTGATATTAGATATCTCTTATTTATGGGATATGCATTAGCCAACCGACTTATGCGGGATACGCCGAAGGTTGGGGAACACGAAACCAACAAAGATTTCGTGTATATATAAAGGGGATCTCGGCCATCATTAAAGGTACGATTTCAAACCCTAACTCTCCATTAAACCCTAAAACCGATTACTTACTCTCACGCCGGAGGATAATCGTGGGAGACAATCCCACGATAAGCCTAACGGTGTTTTCTATTTACTTACTGCGCATGTCTCAAGCATCAAGATCTAATTGATACGAGAACTGGAGTCCAAACAAGGAACGCCCAACTTTTGTATCAACAAGTGGCGCCATCCGTGGTACCAATCACTAAGAACTAGAATGAGAAAGCACGGAAACCTAAGCCAGTGATCGCATAGCGACTTACAAGGAAAAAAGCGACAAAGTGGATCGACCTCTAAGCGGGCCTCGGAACAACCAAGACAACCCGAAACCAAGGGTCGATCGGCCTTCGCAGCAGTGGAACCACGCACGGGACAACCCATGCCACTACGACAACCACCGGGCGAGGTTCCACAACAGCACCCTCCTTACCACTCCCCGCAATCGGTGCTAGAAAGCGAACCTCACAACCCCGCCAGCGCACTGAGCATAATAGGGTTTGGAGGTGGAAGCGAAACCCTCGCTAGAAGGGTCGGCGCTGAACTAGCGCCAGTGACTTCGTGTCTCAAAACTACGAAACCTTGGCGCCTCATGCAAGAGGAGGCGAAAAAGAGGTCGAATCAAAACCGGCAACACCGACTAAACTCGACACGGAGGCGAGACATCCCCATCGCGTCATCGAAGGAGGCGCGGGAAGGATAGCCGTCGCCCTCCAAAGTGTTTACCGAGATTGGGAGGAGAGTTGAAAAGCGAAGCGGTGACTGCGGTATACGGAAGAACACGAAGAGGACGGACGGCGTACCAATGTCCACGCTAGGCTTGGTAGCCGCAGGTCCATGAGCGAGACTTGGACGACGGCACTCCCAGTGAAAGCTCTTCAAGATCCGATTCGGCGGCGGTCGGCGCAAGCGCCGAAAGAGGGAGGCTCGTCCTCGGTGATTCCTCGGACAACGAGGACGGTAAACAGACACTTTGAAGTCGAGGAAAGATATCGCGACCGGGAGGAGGAAGATATGTCTCTTCCTGGCGCCGCTAAAAGGTGGATCGTTCACCCGACGCATCGCCGATTTCTCGAAGATAAGAAGGCGCATGCCCGCCAATGTGAAAACCTACGATGGAGCAGGTGATCCGGACGACCACCTAAAATTTTTGAATCATTTGCTACCATCGAAAATTGGCCACAACTGTGTGGTGCCACATGTTCAATTCCACATTAGTGGAAATGCATAAAATTGGTTGATGAAGCTTCCGCGAAGCATTGATGGCTTTGAAGAGTTGTGGAAGGCGTTTGGCGAACTTCACTCAAAGGAAGAAGTGCGCCAAAACCTGTCAAACTTGCTAGGGTAAAAGCAGTAGCCGAGGGAATCTACAAGCGCTTATGTGGGCGCTACAAAGGCAGTGCATACATGTCAAGGCATGTCCCAAATACTAAAGATCTCGGGGTTCATGAATGGGATAAATAACCCGAACCCATCAAAAGTGAACGAAAAGGTCCCCAAACCTTTTATGAACTAATGAAACGCACAAGGTCCTTTATCCAGGAGAAGCCGCCAGCAGAAAAAAAGGCTACTCAAATTATAGGTCACTAGAACGACCTAGGAGACAATCCATTGACCAAAGTAGCAACCGCAACAAGAACTACAGCGGCTGGGGGCGGACGAGATAACGACAAGTATACCCCGCTAACCAAGACTCCAAAGGAGATATTCGCGATGGAAGGCGCGAATTTCCCGAGGCCCCCACCAATGCGCACCCTAGAAGATCGGCGCGTGGGGAACGGATACTGCGACTATCATGGACAGAAGGGCCACACCACCAATGAGTGTGTCTAGTTGCGCCAACTAATTGATAAGCTAGTTAAAGAAGGTAGATTGGACCATTTAGTTAAGAACATTAAGGAAGGGAAAGATAAGCAAAAGACTGGGAACAAGAAAGAAGCACCTAAAGATAAGGCTGATACCATCTACATGATACAATCATGGCAGCGAATGACTAGGCAGAAGATCAGCCAAAAGTTTTCCCATGGGCGAAATCTCTTTCCCACCGCCAGCTACGGACAACGAGTGGTAGAACCGCTCACCATTGAAATTAACGCAGGGGTCGCGATATCCACCGCATGTATGTCGATGGAGGAGCATCTGCAGATATAATGTATGAACATTGTTTCAAGCAAGCTGCGACACGAGATCTGTGATCGGTTAAACCGGTCATGACATCGTTGGTTGGTTTACATGAGAAAAGATATGGCCCATGGGGCAAATCGCCTACTAGTCAATGTTGGTAATAAGGAACACTCCACAATGACTGGATGAATTTTATGGTGATTAAATCCCTTCGCCATACAATGGCATTATTGGAAGACCGTGGATTTCACCATATGTGCGAGATCGTCTACATCACATGGGATGCTCAAATTCCGGTGGAGGAGACATTGTTACTCTACAATACCACCGTACCACCTAGAGAATGTAACACAATTACAT
Source organism: Chrysanthemum lavandulifolium (assembly GCA_022545495.1). Lineage (NCBI taxonomy): Eukaryota > Viridiplantae > Streptophyta > Magnoliopsida > Asterales > Asteraceae > Chrysanthemum > Chrysanthemum lavandulifolium. Next base: position 154,478,874 of record CM040242.1, read on the forward strand.
GTGAGACGGAACACATTCCGAGCAGGCGCAACTAAAGTGCCGAACCTAAGGGTTGCAATTCATCACGATTACCCAGAGCAAGAAGTATCGATCGGGGATCGCTATCCGATAACGGCGAGGCGGTGTGTGCGCACTCTTGCAAAAGAACCTAGATATCTTTGCATGGGAACCAAAGCACATGACCGGGTACCACGCTCGATTCTGAACATGAGTTGAGAATCGACAAAGATACTCTCGATCTGACGAAGAAGCGGCCGGGCTCGGTGCGCGACAAGCAATTCGCGGTACATAAACTTGTGGAGGCAGGTATCATGCGAGAAGTCTACTACCATGGTGGCTTTCCAACCCAAATGATGGTCAAAAGAGCGACGGTAGTTGGCGGATGTGCGTGGACTTCACGGATCTCAAGAAAGTATGTCCACAAGATCGCTACCCACTACCGAGATAGGCGGAAGATAGAATCTTTGTGTGGATACCCACTTAAATGCTTCTTGGGCGCATACAAAGGATACCACCAAATCGGATGGCTAAAGAAGATGAAGAAAACGGCCTTCCATACAAGCCAAGGCATCTATTGTTATACTAAGATGCCCTTTGGCATGAAAACGCAGCGCCACCTACCGGCGATTGGTGGACAACGCATTTGAAAAGCGGTGGGCGCAACCTAGAAGTTTATGTTGATGAACTTGTCATAAAAAGCCATACAGAGGATGAATTGGTGCGCGACATTGAGGAAACATTTAAGACACTAAAAAAGATCAACATGAAGCTAAATCCCAAGAAATGCACTTTTGGCGCTACAGAACGCATGTTCCTCGGATATTTGATAGAGCCGATGGCATCAAACCGTGTCCAAAAAACGAAGGTCGTCATCCAACTTCCTTCACCACGCGCATTGAAAGAAGTCCAATCTCTATGTTGGATCGATATACTCAAACCAAACTAACTTAAATATCTTGTTAAGGGTTTAATAACCCGGATAAATCCTAAGTTATTAACAATGAAACTCTTGAGTAATCTTTATTAAGTACGCGGAATTTACTTAACAAATCTAAGAAGAATATAACTTTAACTTTTATTAATAACTCTAAATCTGCTTGTTATGCAGACTCTTTAACAACTCTAAAACTCTAATAATAATCGTACTTTAGGTTTCTAAAACATATATCTAAAACTCGCACATCTAATGCCAATCTAGGGGTCCTTTTATAGGCTTAAGGATAACCCTAGTCGGTTTATAATTTGTATCCTTGTACGACAAGTAATCTAAACAAAGAATATTCTAGAATAAACAAAGCTTTCCATAAACGAATATTGCGGTTCTTTAGCTTTGCGATACTTTGACTTGACAAAGAAGCTTTGACTTCTTCTTTAGCGATGCTTTGACTTTTCCCGATACTTTGTCAATCTTGATGCTTTAACATTCTTGACTCTTTCATATCCCAACAATCCTCCCTAACTTGAATTCTACTTGCTTGACTTCAAGTTCCTTTGTAAACTTATCTTTAATGACTCCATCTTCAAGGAAAAATTGTGTCTTTGTCTTTGGATTGTATCTTTGTAGATTACGTGCTTATATCATTATTATCAAAGTATTCTTTATAAATCATTCTTTCTGACATCCTTGATCGGTAATCTCTTTTCAACATCATTCAAAGAAGCTCCATCTTTTCAAACATCATAAGACAGTTTGTACATTAATTCGTTTTAAGTTTCATCTATTCTCATCACATCCGGTGTGTAAACTCCTGTGAGGCGAATCATTTAAAATTTTATGGATTTGATGTCTCTTTACCAAAGCCATTAACTCGGAGTAGCCAAATGTTTTGATGTGTAAGATCGTGGTACATTGATAACCATATGATTTTTAGCAAATCATCACTATCAATGATTTGATTTGTCTTTACCAAAAGTCGCCCTTTTGGACTAGTTAGTTCTTTCAATCGGTGAACTAATTACCATATAATGGTTTTCTCGACCTTTACCACAAGCCATTTTCTTGTGGGCTAGCCAAATCTTCACATTCTTGATATGGTGAGTTGATTACCATACAACTTATTAGCAAGTTGTCAACTAAAAGCGGTTTGAGATATCTTTACGAGCCGTTTGCTCATGGATTAGCCAATCCTTTTGTAACCATGGTGGATTGATAACCTATTGATGTTACCATCTCAAAACCATTTATTACTTTTAACCTTTGTTTCAAAACATTTATCACTTAACAAAAGTTTTCAAAATCATTAAGCGGTTTAAAGCGCAAGCGATACTTTGATGAAAGTCTTGTTTGATCGTGATACTTTGGATAAAATCGATATTTCAAAAGAATTTATTCAATTAAAATTCATACCGGTTATTCATCATCATCGACCATAGTAGTCCATCGATAAACAATTTGATGACCATAAGAGCAATTTCATTATCTTCTTCAACTTCCATTCCATGCTCTAGCATTCTTCTCATAATATCTCTTTGTAAGTGGATATCTTCTATCTGCTAGCATGTGAATCATAGTCCCATCTTCTAACTCTAGAACATGTACTCCAGTTCTTCAAAGAATCTCCGGTGATAATCTCCCAATCTTCTTGGTTCTTCCAAATCTCGTGTGCTTTGTTCTTGATTTCCCAAATAGTTGTGAGATCTCCAAGCAAGACTAAACCAACTCCTTACGATAGATTATGTTCAAAATAATCTCGCACCAAATGATATAAATGAAATAAATCCACCCTATCTATTATGTGCAATAGATCCCATAACATGTTGAACACCTTGAAGCTTTCATCTTCTCTCGTGAAACATTAGATAACTTCCATCCTTTGACTCTACAACTTCAAAAGTAGTTATTGGAGATTTATTCATCTTCATATCGACATCATCTTTAGAATACTCAAATTCTACTACTCTTAAGTAATTCCTTAGTTCATCATCGATGATCGGACCTTAACTCAACTTTCTTTGATGGTTGTGTGTCTTCAACTTCAGTTGATCTTTTTCTTTTAAGCTTTCTTTTCTTTCATCTTCTTTGAGCATCATCATCTTTATAGTCTTTGATACTATCAACTTGTTTCGATAATCTTCTCTAACAACTTCATACAAAGCTTTCATCACAACATAATTTAACTTATTCAATCCAATATACCCTTGACCTTTCAAATATGCCATCATTGCATTCCTTTGTTTAGCAAGATTTGGTCTTCTTGGTAAAGCGAAGCAGGAATAGGTGACTTCAATGGTACAATGACTTGACATTCAATTCTTCTTGTAATTTCCTAGTCGCTTCTTCATTCATAGCCTCTTCATTAACAACTTGACATTTAATTCGACTTGTATCTTTCTAGTGCTTTCTCATTCATAGCAACTTGAGCGACCTTATACGTGCTAAAGTAGGTTTCTTTTTCTTCTTTGTCTCTACCAATTTACCTTTTCCTTTATCCTTAGGATCTATAGTAGATTGAGAAGCTCTTGGTTATTCTTCTTGCATCACGGAATGCTAACACCCATTGGCTTTGATAAATCATGCAAGATTTCAAAGAATGGTTTCATCATCACTTGCGGTATGTATAGGTTTGGGTGTTTGACTTCCTTTTACGGTATGACAGTTGAAGGACCACTTCTTCTTCAAAATCTAACAACCTTGGAGTAATCAATTCTTGCTGTAGGTTCCATGAAAAGCAAGACTTTGATCTTGATGCCTTGATCATCGATGCTTTGAACCTTAATCCTTTCTTCCTCGGTACTTTCAATATTGACATGCTCTTGAAGCCTTGAGGTTCATTCTCCTTTCTTCATGAAATTGACATCTTCTTTCAAATTCTCTTCTTCTAAATTCTTCCCAACCGGACGGAAGAATGTTGTTTAACCTTTACCTTTGGTGGTCTTCTTTAAATGCCTTCGCTTCTTCTTTTCAGCTTTGACCCATAACCTGTTGATTCGTCGAAATGTAGGTTTAGGGGTATTTGTGTATGGATAAAACCTCAATATCGATATCAAAAATAATCACGAAGATAGATTCAAAATTCCTTTAGGAAAAAGAATATTAAATCAAATCCCGTGTGTGATCGTTGATACGGATTAGTCAACCCGAATCGTTTCCCAACGAGGCGTGAATTGCCAACGTCGTTTTGGTTTGGAATTTAATGCTCGATGTTTTGGATTAATGATTTTGATTTTAAAACTACGGAATTAGGAAAGTAATTAAGGAATCTAATCTACGGAAATCCTAATTACGAGAATTAACTAAAACGTAATAAACGAAACGTAAATAAAATGCAACTACGTCTAATCTATATCCTAAAATGACCTAAAATTACTTTTACTCTAAAATGCAATTTGAAAACTATTTATGAATTAAAACTAATTTTTAGGATTTTTCCGAATTTATTCGGATTAAAAACTAATTTTAACTTTTAAAACTAATTTAAAATACTAAAAATTATGAAAATTAAAAGGAAAAATATGAAAATATTTTTCAAAAATCTAAAATAACTAAAGAGAATTTTCAAAACTAATTTTGTATTTTCTCGATGATTTTCTATTTTCTATGAATTTTAAACTATTTAAAACTAATAAATGGCTAAAAATTACAAAGTAAGCTAGGAAAAATCTAGAAAAATTATTTTTTTGCTTTTTGAATTTATCTTAATCTATGAAAATTGAAAAATTATTTTTTTGAAGATTTTTTGATTTAATTGTAATAAAAGCTATTTAAAAATTCTTAAAAACTGTTTTAAATTGGGAAAAATACTAAAAAATGATGAAAAATTATGAAAAATTCAGTAAAAGTCTAAAATATTATTCTAACTTTATGAAAAATATAAAAACTATGGCTTATGTGTAAGAATGACCAAAGTGTAGTGTAAAATGCTTGAAAATAAGCTATTAAGAATAAGCTAAAAAACACAATAAGGCACCAATTGATTCGAAGCTAACTTATGCTATACTAACTCAAATCCAACTAATCCGACTACTCTTAACCTCAAATAAGCAATCTACCAAGATTTGGCTTGATTTATCAAGTGAACTTAATGATCCTACCCCTATGTTTAAGCTTAAGCACAAGCTTATATAATAAGCTAATGAGAAATCCAAAAGTGTGGACCTCAAGACAACCAAGCAAACTACAAATTGGACCAAATTTCGGTCAATAAAAAGCTAAAGTGAAGCTTGTACAAGCCTCAGCACAAAACCTGTTTTGACACTTGTGACTATTTAAAACAGATTTGAAATTTTGACTAAACCGAGATTTTGATTCAAAATGATGAACAATGTATGAATATGATGTTTTAAGCCTAATTATGATGACAATAAGCTAGATCTCTGATTTTATACCTATAAGCAAAATCTAACTAAGCGATTCTTAACAAATGCAAATAAGAGCAGATTCACTATGATTTTGACTTCTAGAGTTCTATTATGCAAATTAATGACTATTCTAGACCGAACTAAGCTAAGTTCTATTAATTCAACTCAAAACTTATACTACTTAAACCTCTAACACCAATTTGATACTGTGATCCAAACACTATTTAAGAAATTGAAATGCGATTTAAACCTATAAACTACTTAACAATATTCAATCTATCTAAAGCTCACCTAGATATAACTAATTGCAAGAGATTAAAACAAGCACAAACACGTAATCAATAAGCACAATTTTAATACGGTTTTGAACTCAAAATGAGATAACAAAGTGTATTCAAAACTTACATATGTCCTAGCCACAATGGCTTGCCAAACAACTCAAATGACCACTAACCTAAACCTGATCTCAACCCAAACTAATCATCATCAACCCAAATCCATAGCTATCTCAAAGAACACAGATCAATTCACCCATGATTACGAACCTTTGACTTTTGTTGACCAAGATGTAGTTTGAGAATAGGAATTGAGTAGGTAGTTTATGAACACTCAAAAGTAATTAATGAACTTGTAAGAGCTTTTAGAAACAAAACTTAAGCTAAAAGCAGTTTAATAATAGATTTGAGATATTTTTGATTTTTGAAGTATTTTTCTTATTTTTTGTGATTTTGATTTGAGAAGATTATAAAGCGGAAAATGTTTAACAACTTAATTAAAGAGGATATGAGATTCAATTGAGCAAGAAATGAAACAATTTGAATCTGAAATTAAAATGATTTTATTAATGAAAATGTTGAGTACAAAAGTGAAATTCTAATAATGAAATTAACTAAAACATTGAAATTAAAATACGAGATTACTACTACTCTACTCTCTCACTACACTCTACTTTCTATCACTAAAAACTACTTCTAAGCTGTGAATGAAAAGGTCCTATTTATAGCCGAGCTGAGAAGATTCCAGAAGAGAGCTTTGTGCTTCTTTGAGTGCATTTAGAACCATTGGATCATCTTCCACGTATCCCATTTGATCTTAACCCTTGGATTGACAATACCACGTCCCTTGGAACAATCAGAAAGCAGCATTTGAGGTGTGGCACACGGATTGATGACCTTGCAGTCACGTGTGTCAGGTGGTGTCAGGGAAAAGTACCAATCTACCCTTAATTGTGGTTAATTTTGCGAATTGGTGAAAGGGTAACTTAGGGTTCTTACAGGTAAATTTGGGGTGAATTTGGCGGGAGGATTTTTTATTATTTTTGATTATTTGTTGACCGGGTATAAGTTTGGTTGACCGGGGTCCATGGAATATAAGTTTACCGGGTTTGGGTGGGTGGGCTTGGTTTTATTATTTTGGGTTGTTTGGTATTAATAAGAGATTTGGACTTGGACTAAATATGGGATCCGTGGTGTAATTTAAGGACCCAAGTGTAAAATCTGAATTTCAAAGGACCATACATGTAAATCTGAAAATGTGATCAAAGGCTAATTTTGCCAATCTTCAAATAATCCAAGGGCTGAATTTGCAACTTCTGAAACTTGAAGGGTCATTCTTGCCAAAAGCTCAAAGATGAGGGACTGATTCTGACAATTCTTCAAACTTGATTATAACTTTCAAAAATCATCCTCAAAGAGTAGAAATCTCCTCAAAAGCATAATTTTGATCTTCCGGCTCAGCTTAAGCTCTCTTAATCTCTCGTGCTCGGATTTTCGTCTGATTTGGCTTCTTTTTGTGTGTTTTGACATATCTATACCTGCACAAGCATAAACTCAAGAAACCAACATATATTAGCAATAAACGGCTCTTTTCTTGGTTATTTTAGGTTTAAATTGATAAAGAAATGATATGTGTTTTTGCACATATCAAAATACCCCAGACGAGACCATTGTCGTGTCCTCACGCAATGCAATCAACTCACGCTTCTAAAACCAAGGATTTCAATCTCTTTCTACTAAACCTATGAAGAAGTAGCAAAGATTCCTCAAAGAGAAAGCCTTAATTCTAAAAACGCCCGCTTACCTTTTATTTCACATATAGATATTACGATTAAGCATATTTCAAATTATGAGTGACGGTTTGTTGAACTTTCATGTCGATCAATAACTCCAACATTTTTCAAAAGACACGTTAGGATCACGGAGTAGGAAACACAACACAGCGTGAAGTGACCATACGGATAGAATACATCGTCCCTGATTTTTCACAAGTCCCAAACTAAGCGTAAAATCGAAATCATTGTTAAACATGATTCTAGATGCTAACACTACCCATGGAAGTTACTTGTGTAATTACCTTTTGTTCCTATTTTCCTATTTTCCTCTAGATTTTTTTATTTTTGTGAGAAATGAATTTCTTCAAATTTCTCGTTTCGATAATTTTTATTCCGATAAAGATACAAAGCTAAGTCGATAATTAGTTGTCCACCTTCCCTCTAGAACCATTGTCCCAAAAATGAGGTCCACATCAAGGAATTTTTATTCACTTAGATTTTTGACTTTTTTTTTTTTTCATCATCATTCATTTTTTTTTTTTTTTTTTTTTTCTTTTTTTTTTTTTTTTTTTTTTTTTTTCACTTATACTTTTTCTTATATGAGCTATGAACTACAGAGCTTCACGGGGTAATTCCAAGACTATAGGCTTCATGAAATGAGGATCCCGGTTGGCTAGACTAAGAACCTCACCTAATCCTGGCTAAAGATCCAAGGGTCCGATCTCGACACCGCAGCTCATAACTTTATTTATTACTTATTACGAGTCCTTGATGTGTACCCAATTTTTAAAACAAAGATTTTTAAGAAGATAAAGAACTAACTATCGCCAAAAACTCAACATCTCTAATTATTTATTAGACAGATATGGGGTGAAACAATTTTGTGGGAACAAAAGCCATAAGTACCTTGATGGGCTCTAAAGAGAACCAACTACTCCACGCTTAGCATCTAAACTCATAAGTAACTCTATCATTTCTCGATCTCCGCAAATTTAAAATCCCAAATAATGAGATCCGCGGATGCTTAGCCGATAATTTTTAGATTACCTATGGTTAAGGGAACAAGCTAGGGCTCAACACGCCCGGTCAAGTCGTAATTCTATTCCTACTCTCACCGGTGGAAAGTCAACAAGGTGTCAAAACATATATTAACTTAGCGAATGCTTCGTAAAATAATCTCAAGTCTCGCATTTTAAAGTCACTTATTAGAAACTAGCACATTCTTGTTTAAGCTTCGCATATTTAAAATCACTTAGGGAGACTTGCAAATTCTTGGCCTTTTGAGCTAGAATCGCATTTTATAGCCTCTTGTCTAAGCAATTAGCAAAGGCTATTTCAAGAAAACGCATATTTAAAGTAACTTCTAAGAGACTAGCAAAGACTTTTCAATCATAAAACTAGCAAAAGCTTACAAAAATTTTAAATTTTCTCATTTTTGCACAATTTTTCATTTTCTAAGGAAAAGCGGGTTGCGAGAATTCACGACAAAAAAACAAGCAAGTGCGGTCAAATCAAATCAAGATTACCCTACCCCAGACTAAAACGAAACATTGTCCTCAATGTTTAAAGGCAAGAGTATCAACGAAAATCTAAAAGCCGTTTATTAAGTATGCTAGAAGATAAACGTTAGTCGATAAGATTTCGGATATCGGATTTCCATCAAGCATCGATCATGAAACTCGGTGGAGAAAAGACAAACTTGAGCACGAGAGTCTTCATATCGGGAAAATCCTAAACACAACATCACAAACAACCAAACACGAGAAATCAAGAGGCTAACCCTTCACGTCACTTATTAGAAAATAGAAAGAAGATAGAGATAAGCATGGGGTGCCTCCCACGAAGCGCTACTGTTTTTGGTCACCGAGTCGCTAGCTTGACTCGATCCCGAATTCATTTGTCCTTGGGGAAACAAGCGGAAGGATACCCGGATCAAAGATGGTATCCTCACTCCGGAGGGAAAGAGAATGGGTGGGTTGGGGAAGGGAAGAAAATGTCAGGCTTCAGCACATACGGAATAACATCTCCCAAACTCACAAAAGGTTTTTCAAGAAAGATTGATCCATCATCCGGTGGTTTAGCGGGCGGACGAAGGGATGACGGATCACAATAAGAATACTCCATAGAAGAAGGGAGTCCATGGTACAAAGAAATGCATTTTGAAGTTTCAACAATGAAGGCATCCAAGATAGGATCCTTTTTCCGAATAACTTTGGTGATAAGAATGCACTCTTCGATGAGTATCCCAGGGTTAAAAATCTTATCCTCGGAGAGGAAGGAAATCAAAGTATCATCTACGTGAAAATCCTCACGAGGAGAGGAATCACTCTTGGATAAAAAATAATGGACCTCAGTATCAACAAGCTCATCAGTCGTAATCTTTGCTTCCTTTTCTTTTTTCGGGTAAAATGGATCATCGTATTCATTTTCTTCATTTGCGAAAGGAATTGAGTCGGTAGGAGCGAGTTCATCGGCGAACTCCTCGATAGAAAAATCCTTAAGCTCGGGTTCAAGAAATTTTATCGACGTTTGAACTTCTTTAATCTTGATCTCTTTCGGAGGAAGTGATGGTGATGGATCTTCTTTCAACAATTGTTCAAGATAAAGGATATCTCCCTCCGAATCATAAAAACCATCATCAATTCCCGGTGGAATCGATTCATCAATAGCAAGAAACTCATCGATCTCTTTCAAAAAGAAGTCTTCTCCTTCAAACGGAGTAAGAGGAGGGGAATAGTCAGAAGAAGGAGTGGGATTGCCACTCAAAGAAATCTCGACGTTCTTAGGAACAAGATCAATTCGATACACAGAAAACGGAGGTGGGACAAGTGGTGGGCTCTTAGAGCTAGCATTTTCCACCACTACCGTTGTAGTCTCCTTTTCTAATTTCTTCTTTTGCTCAGCACGTATCGTAGACAAACTCTTAACCGTGAAACGTGAAAGACTCGGTTCAATTCTCGATGGTTTAGGCTCAACTTTTTGGACCACCGGAGGCTGGACGTTTTTTGTAATTCCGTTATTAGTAGGAATTCCTGGGTCCTTTGTCACCTCGGTGTCATTAATTTTTGCCACATCATATTGGTTGGTTAGAGATTGAGAAGTATGGTTAACGTTAAATGTGACGGCTTCTTTTCCTACTCGTAAAGTGATTTCTCCTTCATACACATCAATCAACGCATGGCCCGTCCTTAAGAAGCATCTTCCGAGAATAATGGGTACACGAGGGTCGGCATCAAAATCAACGACAACAAAATCCGCGGAAAATCAAACTCCCCACTTTAACAAAAACATCATCGGCTATACCAATTGGTTTCGTAGTAGTATGCGGTCGGCTAGCTCAAGGGTCATACACGTTGGGGTAAGTGGGGTAACGAAAGCTTCTCGTAGATTGATTTCGGCATCAAATTTATACTCGCACCAAGATCGCCAAGGCGGAGCATTGAACAATTCCTTGAAAATCGCATGGAATGAGGAATTTGCCGGGTCACCTAACTTTTCGGGAAGTTTCTTGAGGATAACCGCGAACAATTCTCATTCGAGATGTCGTAGCAAGCTCATATAGTTTCTCCTTATTCGTAAGCAATCCCTTAATCGTAGAAGCAAGTTTGGGCATCAAGAGAAGGGCATCCAAAACCGATCTCCACATTCAAGTCTTTGAAGATTTGGAAAACGTTTCCATTTGATGATTCGACTTTTCACGAAGAGTTTGATCTTTAAGGCGAGACGGATATGGGATAGCGGTTTCGGATTAGCTTTCTTCACATTAAAGGGAGCATCTTGGGCTCGAATCTTGGACAACCGTGGGTTGGACATTCAAGATACTCCCTTATTAGTAGGAAGCACGGGTCCTTTGTCACCCCGGTCTCACGGTCTACCACACGAGACGGAGAAGAAAGATTAGTGGTAGGAGCCGCAGGTCCATCGTAAGCAACACCACTTCGGGTAGTGATCGCTTTCATGTCACCTCTCGGGTTAGGAATCGTATTACTTGGAAGAGAACCGGAACCCGAGGGTTGAGAATAAGAAGTAGACGGTTGATTGGCTTGAAAGAAACTAGCCATCATATTCCTTATTTCAGTCATCTGCTTGTTACTCGTAGCTTCAATTTCCTTTTTGAAATCCGTCCTCATGCCGTTAATTTGAGTTTGCAAACATTTAATGGTGTTGTCGGAGTTCTTCATGTAAGTTAAAAACTTGTTGTTCGGAGCAACTTGATTAGAAGGTTGTTGATATTGCTGTTGAGGAGGAGGTGGTTGTTGGTAAACTTGAGGTGGAGGATCTTGGTAATGTTGATTTCCATGATTAGCTCCTCGGTTTTGATTGTTGTTACCATTGAAACGGTTTTGATTATGCTTTTGTTGTTGAGGTTGGTTGAAACCGGGAGGTCCGAGATAATTGTTTGAACGGTAGCTAAGAAGATTTCGATCTCCTTGCGGTTGATTGTAGTTCCCTGTAGCAGCATAAACATTCTCATGTGCGTAGCCACCAATGGCTGGGCACTCGGAATAAGAATGTGGACCTCCACAAGTCTCACAAGTCGGGTGTACCGCTTTTACTTGTTGATGTTGATTCTGATTATTCATTTGATGTATCCTCAAGATATCGTCCATCTTTTTGTTCAGAGTAGCTATTTCGAGAGAAGAAGACGTATTTGATCGAGACGATTCACCCCTTTCGGCGGTAGAATCCCAATAATTATGATGAGCGGTCATGTTCTCAATAAGATCGTAGCATTCCTCGGGACGTCTTTTCATGAAAGTTCCACCGGCAGCAGCATTGATTGTATCACGATGTCTCAACGTCAAACCATTATAAAACGTATCAATTTGAGTGACAAGCAACATGTTATGATTCGGACATCGATCAATTGCAAGCTTATATCGTTCCCAAGCTTCAAACAAAGATTCGTCGGGATATTGTGCGAAATTATCGATATCGTTCCTCAACTTCGTCACCATCGACGGTGGAAAGTACTTTGCGAAACTTGAAACCATTTCCTCGAAGGTATGAATCGAATTCTTGAGTCGATCAAACCAAGAAGTGGCATGATGAGTCAAAGAGTATGGGAAAAGATAGAGACGAAGGCGTCATCGGAGACCCCATTTTGTTTCATACTACGAGTGACGGTTAAAATTTATCAAGATGCTTGTTTGCATCGTCATCGGATAAACCATGAAATTGACAACTGTTTTTACTTGTTCTATCATATGATGTTTCAAGCTAAAATCGGTAGCTTGAATATTAGTCGGTGCAATGGGTCCTCCCTCCCGTACATTGTAGGTTGACATAGCTCCTCCATCGTTCGGAGATCGGGAGCTACATTTTGATTAACGGAGGAGGATTAGGACCGGGGTTTGGTGGTACGTTGGCGGCAGCCATGTTACGTAACTCGGTGCGTTCGATTTCGATTCAAGTCGTCTTGATCGAGAGCGAGTGCGCATGCACTTAAAACCAAGGCAATTAAAAGAGACCGATATTCGAAAACACGGTGAACTTAACCAATAATCCCAAGTGAATAAATCACCTCTATAAGACAAACGCACAAGCGGCGGAGAAGCTTTTTAGGTCGTGTGAAGCTTATTAAAACCCGCCTCTTTTCACCGCAATTTAATGTCGGGCCGTCCTTATACCCACCACACGTTTGTTTATCCGATAGAAATAAATCAATTCACAAGCGACACAAAGGCAAGTTTTGATCTTTAGTTCGGGAACTTATTAATGATAACACCTCCGTTGAGAATGTTATATAATTGGTGTCTTCTATTTAAGCTCAAAACACAAGAGAAAATCTTTTGTATTTTTAATAATATATATATATATATATATACAAAAGAAAAGAAAAATATTTTTACTTTTTGATTTTTAGAAAAATAGTAACTTCACGAAGAAGGATCTCGAGTCACTAATCGTCAAACCTCTAACGATATTGTCGCGACACAACCTCCCCGGCAGCGGCGCCAAAATTTGATTCGTCGAAATGTAGGTTTAGGGGTATTTGTGTATGGATAAAACCTCAATATCGATATCAAAAATAATCACGAAGATAGATTCAAAATTTCTTTAGGAAAAAGAATATTAAATCAAATCCCGTGTGTGATCGTTGATACGGATTAGTCAACCCGAATCGTTTCCCAACGAGGCGTGAATTGCCAACGTCGTTTTTGGTTTGGAATTTAATGCTCGATGTTTTGGATTAATGATTTTGATTTTAAAAACTACGGGAATTAGGAAAGTAATTAAGGGAATCTAATCTACGGAAATCCTAATTACGAGAATTAACTAAAACGTAATACCTAAACGTAAATAAAATGCAACTACGTCTAATCTATATCCTAAAATGACCTAAAATTACTTTTACTCTAAAATGCAATTTAAAACTATTTATGAATTAAAACTAATTTTTAGGATTTTTCCGAATTTATTCGGATTAAAACTAATTTTTAACTTTTAAAACTAATTTAAAATACGAAAATTATGAAAATTAAAAGGAAAAATATGAAAATATTTTATAAAATCTAAAATAACTAAAGAGAATTTTCAAAACTAATTTTGTATTTTTTCGATGATTTTTCTATTTTCTATGAATTTTAAACTATTTAAAACTAATAAATGGCTAAAAATTACAAAGTAAGCTAGGAAAAATCTAGAAAAATTATTTTTTTGCTTTTTGAATTTATCTTAATCTATGAAAATTGAAAAATTATTTTTTTGAAGATTTTTTGATTTAATTGTAATAAAAGCTATTTAAAAATTCTTAAAAGCTGTTTTAAATTGGGAAAAATACTAAAAATGATGAAAATTATGAAAAATTCAGTAAAAGTCTAAAATATTATTCTAACTTTATGAAAATATAAAAACTATGGCTTATGTGTAAGAATGAGAAGTTGTAGTGTAAAGCGCTTGAAAATAAGCTATTAAGAATAAGCTAAAAACACAATAAGCACCAATTGATTACTGAAGCTAACTTATGCTATACTAACTCAAATCAACTAATCCAACTACTCTTAACCTCTAATAAGCAATCTACCAAGATTTGGCTTGATTTATCAAGTGAACTTAACAAATCCTACCCCCTATGTTTAAGCTCAAGCACAAGCTTATATAATAAGCTAATGAGAAATCCAAAAGTGTGGACCTCAAGACAACCAAGCAAACTACAACTGGACCAAATTTCAGTCAATAACAAGCTAAAGTGAAGCTTGTACAACTTCTGCACAAAACCTGTTTTGACACTTGTGACTATTTAAAACAGATTTGAAATTTTGACTAAACTGAGATTTTGATTCAAAATGATGAACTGAATATGATGTTTTAAGCCTAATTATGATGACAGCAAGCTAGATCTACTGTTTTTATACCTATAAGCAAAATCTAACTAACTCGATTCTTACTTAAATGCAAATAAGAGCGATTCACTATGATTTTGACTTCTAGAGTTCTATTATGCAAATTAATGACTATTCTAGACCGAACTAAGCTAAGTTCTATTAATTCAACTCAAAACTTATACTACTTAAACCTCTAACACCAATTTGATACATGCCAAACACTATTTAAGAAATTGAAATGCGATTTAAACCTATAAACTACTTAACAATATTCAATCTATCTAAAGCTCACCTAGATATAACTAATTGCGAGATTAAAACAAGCACAAACACGTAATCAATAAGCACAATTTTAATACGCTTTGAACTCAAAATGAGATAACAAAGTGTATTCAAAACTTACATATGTCCTAGCCACAATGGCTTGCCAAACAACTCAAATGACCACTAACCTAAACTGATCTCAACCCAAACTAATCATCATCAACCCAATCCATAGCTATCTCAAAGAACACGCATCAATTCACCCATGATTACGAACCTTTGACTTTTGTTGACCAAGATGTAGTTTGAGAATAGAACTGAGTAGGTAGTTTATGAACACTCAAAAAGCTGTTAATGAACTTGTAAGAGCTTTTAGAAACAAAAACTTAAGCTAAAAACAGTTTAATAATAGATTTGAGATATTTTTGATTTTTGAAGTATTTTTCTTATTTTTTTGTGATTTTTGATTTGAGAAGATTATAAACTGGAAAATGTTTAACAACTTAATTAAAGAGGATATGAGATTCAATTGAACAGTAAACAGAAACAATTTGAATACAGAATTCAGCAGATTTTATTAATGAAAATGTTGAGTACAAAAGTGAAATTCTAATAATGAAATTAACTAAAACATTGAAATTAAAATACAGAGATTACTACTACTCTCTACTCTCTCACTACACTCTACTTTCTATCACTAAAACTACTTCTAATTTGTGAATGAAAAGGTCCTATTTATAGCCGAGTGAGAAGATTCGAAGAGAGCTTTGTGCTTCTTTGAGTGCATTTAGAACCATTGGATCATCTTCCACGTATCCCATTTGATCTTAACCCTTGGATTGACAATACCACGTCCCTTGGACCAATCAGAAAGCAGCATTTGAGGTGTGGCACACGGATTGATGACCTTGCAGTCACGTGTGTCAGGTGGTGTCAGGTGGTGTCAGGGAAAAGTACCAATCTACCCTTAATTGTGGTTAATTTTGCGAATTGAGTGAAAGGGTAACTTAGGGTTCTTACCTGGGTAAATTTGGGGGTGAATTTGGCGGGAGGGATTTTTTTTATTGTTTTTTCGATTATTTGTTGACCGGGTATAAGTTTGGTTGACCGGGGTCCATGGAATATAGTTATTAAACCGGGTTTGGGTGTGGGCTTGGTTTTATTATTTTGGGCCTTTGGTATTAATAAGAGATTTGGACTTGGACTAAATATGGGATCCGTTTGTAATTTAAGGACCCAAGGTGTAAAATCTGAATTTCAAAGGACCATACATGTAAATCTGAAAATGTGATCAAAGGCTAATTTTGCCAATCTTCAAATAATCCAAGGGCTGAATTTGCAACTTCTGAAACTTGAAGGGTCATTCTTGCCAAAAGCTCAAAGATGAGGGACTGATTCTGACAATTCTTCAAACTTGATTATAACTTTCAAAAATCATCCTCAAAGAGTAGAAATCTCCTCAAAAGCATAATTTTGATCTTCCGGCTCAGCTTAAGCTTTCTTAATCTCTCGTGCTCGGATTTTCGTCTGATTTGGCTTCTTTTTGTGTGTTTTGACATATCCATACCTGCACAAGCATAAACTCAAGAAACCAACATATATTAGCAATAAACGGCTCTTTTCTTGGTTATTTTAGGTTTAAACTGATAAAGAAATGATATGTGTTTTTGCACATATCACCTGTGATGTGTAACCAATGGCCATACAAAGTTCTTTAATCTTCTAAACTTAAGCTTCAACTTAATCTGAGTAGCCTTTTATCAAAAGATTTACGCAATCGACTATCGCCTTGTCAGAAGATAATTATCTAACACCAATCTTTCAGGTGGTATAGGAACAATATCTGCTCCAGAAGATGATGAGAGAACTTGTTCTGGTGTCTGAATATGAGTAGTATGGTGGGATGAGGTGGGAGAAACTGCAGTACCTTCATTAACATCAGTAACAAGTGAAGCAGTACCTTGAGATGCAGTCTCTTGAGAAGCAGTATCTTCAAAAGCAGTACCTTGATATGCAGTACCTTCAGAAGTAGTACCTTCTCTGTGATCACTATCTTCAGCCTCATCTCTAATAGCTTGAACAATCTCCATCATTGAAGTAGTCAATGGAGTGTTCCTACCAGTGAATGAATCACTTTTCCTAGCCATGAAAGTAAAAATCTTGGCTGGTTGCACCACAACAGGTAAAAGATTTGTAGGCTTTAGCACATCAGTAAGTTGCTTATTCAAGAACACTTGAATAAACATTGGATGCATCAACCATCTTGATCCATTTGAAATATGAGATAACATTCCATCAAGAATTAGCCTTGAAAAATTGAAAACTCGATCTGTAGCTAATCCCACTATAGCAGATGCTATGTTTGAACCAAATTGCTCCCATGATGTACTTTTAGCACTAATACAATGAAGCAATACGTGAACTAAATACTTCGATGTGGATGAATAAGGGTTTCTTGAAATTTTGTGCGATTAAGGACCCTTCATATCCAATGTTCTTTGAATGTATCCCAAGTCAATTGCTTATCAAAACGAACAACCCTTCTTCATCATTAAATAATAAATCTTCACGAATTGAGGCTTGAGAACCTTAACAATCTTCCCAAAGAATCGTAGCTTGAATATACGAATCTTCATTCTCCATATGAACCCTAGCAGTTGCCCAAAATTGTTGAATCCATGGCTCAATGATATCCGGTTCCACTAAAAGTGCATAACTAATCAAAGACCCAAAGTGAGAAAATCAATGATATCATGAAAGATCACATTAGCTTGGTCTTTTCTAAATTCACCACCATGTTGTGTTTTGAAACCAGACACGATTTGCCATTGATGATATGTGTACACGTAAAGTGATATGATGAATAATATGGGTGAAAGAGAGGAATATGGAAAGATTATAAGGTATAAATATGAGAGGAAATTGAGAGTAGTTATTTATAGGTGAGATTTAAAAATCACGACCTTTAATAACAAAGTTACCGTTAGTAGTAGTTACCCTCAATATTACCGTTGGAACAATACTTTAGATACGACACGTGTGCAATACTTCCAAAAGCAAGACTTTCCAAGCAAGACTTTCATAAAACCAAAAGCGATTTTCCCATTCTCCTCTTTTCAAAAGCAAATACAACAGATAAACATGAATATCCTCCGCTCAAACAATGCATAGGACTATACTTACACTAAATAGTCCTCCCTCAAATGTAACTCAAGAATTAATCATGCCAATGCTTACCACCAAGTGATTGAATCTTGAAACATCAAAGCCTTTGGTGAGTAAGTCGCTACATTATCATCAGATGCACCTTGACAACATTAATGAGCCTATGCTCATAACAATCTCTCGATGAAGTGGTGCCTAATCTAAATATACTTGGTCTTGGAATGATAAATTGGATTCTTCACAATGCAAATAGTACTCTCATTATCAATATTGATAGGAGTATTCTTGAAATTGAACCCAAAATCCAATAGTTGATTCTCGCATCCACAAAACTTGTCCACAACGACTTGCAGCAGCCACATATTACGCTTGAGAGAGGATGTTGTCGCAATTGTTTGCTTCTTACACCGCCATGAGACTAATCTTCGCCCAAGATATTGGCATCCTCCGTTGGTTGATCTTCCGTCATAATTGTCACCGCATAATCACTATCTCAAAAGCTTCCAACCGAAAAGGTGAATCCTTTGGATACCACAACCCTATCTTAGGTTGTTGTTTCAAATAATCGAAAATTCTCTTTATCGCATTCGGATGAGAAGCGTTAGGTGAGACTTGATATCTTGCACATAAACAAACAAAGAAACATGATACCAAGCCTAGATGCAATGAGATACATAAGACAACCAATCATTGATCTCAGTATAACTTCACTTCAACAGTTGTCCATCTTCATATTTTCCCGGTGAATTGATAGACTTGATAGGTGTAGTTACTGGCTTCATAGCATCAAAATTGAACTTCTTAAGTATGTCAGATACATACTTGTCTTGACTGATAAAAATTCCCTCCTTTGACTGCTTAACTTGAAGTCCCAAAAAGAAAGTTAACTCACCCATTGAACTCATTTGAAATTCATTCTGCATAAGCTTCTCAAACTCCTTAACCATGGACTGTTTGGTAGCTTCAAATATGATATCATCAAAATATACTTGAACCAACATGATATCCTTCTTGTCTCTTTTGATAAACAAAGTCTTGTCTATAGCTCCTCACCTGTAACCATGTTGCAATAAGAAGGTAGAGAGCCTTTCATACCAAGCTCTAGGTGCTTGATGTAAGCCATAAAGAGCCTTAACCACCTTGTAGACTTTTTTAGGTTGAGTAGGATTTTCAAAACCAGGAGGTTGCTTAACATACACCTCCTCTGTGATCTTGCCATATAAAAAGGCACTCTTGACATCCATTTGATAAACCTGAAATCCCATATAGGATGCAAAAGCAAGGAAGATTCGAATTGCTTCAATCCTTGCTACAGAGCAAATACTTCATCATAATCCACCTTCTTCTTGTCTGTAACCTTGAGCTACTAACCTTGCCTAGTTCTTGATGACAATCCTCTTTCATCTCTCTTGACTCGAACACCCATCTTGTACCAATTACCTTCTTTCCATCGTAGATCACGTAGTACCCAAACTTCTTGAAGTTTAAATTGAAGAAGTTATTCTTGCATAGCTTCAACCCAAATTTCCTTAGTTAATGCCCGAGCTATGTTTTTGGGTTCTTCTTGAGATATAAAGCAAGTGAACAGGCATGTTTGATGATCCTTGTGATTCAGCCTGTTTTGTTTATAAACAAAGCTAAGTAAAGCATTGTGAGGTGTAGAAAAACCTTTAGCTTTGTTTCTTGTAAGCACTCCATGAGAAGAAGGTCCAATGATTTGACTAGTAGGATGATCTTTATGAAGTTTTAAGGTAGGAGTCTGTGGAACTTCATAATCATCATCCAGGTTTGTGTAATCAGCACCTTCATTGGAATTTGTGAAAATACCTTCAACATCATACTCATCATCAATATCTTCTAAACCAAGCATGGTAGGATCATCCAAATCATCCAAATCATCATTAAGTGCGCAGAGATTTTGATCGAAAGCTTGTCACCCATAGTAATCGTGAGTGAACTTTGCGTCTTTGTCTTTTCTTTGCTTCCTCATAAGCTCTTCTCTGCTCATCATCATAAGAATGTGCTAAAACATCTTGAGAAAGCATCCGATTTAGTTCATCTTGAATAGATTGATCCTCGCAGACAATGAGGATTTTGGTGCATCAAGATTTTCTTTGGTTCAACAGTAGTGGTTCTTCATCGTGAACAACATCGGTCTAATATGGAATCCATGAACAACATCGTAAATCTTCTCCATTGTGTACAAAGTTGATTTTCTTCTCTAACAGTACATAGTTCATAGAAGGAGTCAAAACTTCAAGATCAAACATCCAATCGGGACCTTTACCCTTATGATTTTCTTGATCTTCTAAAATTCAACATGAAGACAATCTTGAACATTCTTGGTGACTTTGTTGTACACTCTAAAGCCTTTGCTATTGGTGCAAGACCCTAATAGATAACCTTCTTCCGACTTGCCATCAAATTTGCCCAAATTATCAATGGTGTTGAGAATAGTGAGAGGCATCCAAAAGGCTTGTAAATCGTATGTTGGGTTTAATTCCTATCAACAACTCATAAGGTGTCTTCATCGAGGTTTTGTGGTGATACTCATAAGCACATAGCAAGCAAGATTACTGACTTGAATTTTAATTGAATAGGTAAAGTGAATCGCAAGCATAGTTCGCCGCTTCAATCAAAGTCCTATTCTTTCTCTATGCAACACCATTACTGTGTGGTGTTCTTGCAATCTTGAACTCCTCTTGATCCCTTTGTTTGCACAAAATTCATCCATAAGCTTGTTCTTGAATTCGGCCCATTATCACATCTAATACCTCTAACCTTGAGTCTCGGTTGGTTTTCAAGTGCTTTTATAAGATTATGGATAACATCAAAAGTATCATCTTTAAATCCTAAGAAAATACCCAACTCGAATCTCGCAATCATCTCGTCACAACCAAGCAAGATTTTTCTTGTTTAGGCTTGCAATTGAAACAGTCCAAATAAATCCATATGTACGACTCCAAAGGTTCTCTAATAATCCTTTCCTCAAGCTTCTTTCATGATGCTTTGTGTTGTTTACCCTTCTTGCACGCCAAACAGAGTGATCATTCTTGTAAGTCTTTGAAGGTAAACCTCTAACTAAATTTCCTTTGACCGCTTTGTTGATATTCTTGAAATTTACATGGCCCAATCTTCTATGCCACCGATGTGCTTCTTTAGATGTTGCTTTTGCCACTAAACATGTAGCTCTCCCGTAAGAGTGAAGACTCTTCATATCTAGATCATACACATCATTGGTTCTTGGTACTCTAAGTACTACCAAGTTATCATCAACGAGCTTGAATTGTGGGAAGGATGAGACATTATGTGTCGATTAATAACACAAGGTGCCTTTTATCACGATTTGAGATCTTGACAAAGATTGAACTTGAGCTCCTTCACATATCTAACATTCTCAAAATCTATGCTCCCTGCCTTGATGGTTCCTTTTCCAAGTGATTCTTCCTCCATTAGGATCATTCCCAAATGCAACTCTTCCTCCACAAATAGATCTAAAATATGATGAATCTCCTTGTCTCTGTCATGCTTCCGAGCAACCACTATCCACAATAAGATGATCTTTAAGCTCCTCCTCCGGGTTGCCCCGCACAAAGATACAAAAGTTAGTGTCTTTTAGGAACCCAAGCCATTATCGACTTGTGTTCCCCTTTGGAGTAACATACTCAAATTCTTTGAGTATGTAATCTTCACGCTTTTGTAGACGTAATCAAGCATTATCTTTTGTTTTAAAACTTGTGGTGGATTTTCAAGAAAACTTTCTTTTCAACAAAATCTCCTTTTCTTTTACCACAAAATCATCTTTATCAAAATCTCTGTTTCACCAAGACTTGTTGAAAGTCTTGCTTGTTCATCATCGATTATTTTCCTTCTTAACCCATTTAGTTTTAACTTCGGTGTAGAGTCCCTTGATCTAGCTACTTTCTTGGAGTTGAAACGCCTTCTAGATTGATAGTAATTAGATCTCCTAGGGCTCCTATTCCAAGAGGTGTTTGGTGAAAACCGAGCATTACTTTGAGAAAGCATCAGATTTTGCTTAGCAAGACCTTGGAAAGTATTTGAAGGTCTTGGAGGTTTCAAAAAGGTCTTCTCGGTGAGGGTGCCTGTAGTCCGGTGAGAAGTTTCTATGGTTAACCCTATGTGAATGATTCCAAGTGGTCTAGACTCCTTGGTTTTAGTTGATTAGCATTCTTGGGAACTTACTTAGGTATTCGAATGTAAGTCACAGTCCTTAATCAAATGATCGGGACTAAAACAAATGAAATGTAGTTTTGTTCGTAATCCCAAAATTTCTTCTTCTATGTGTATTACCAAACCTATCCCGATTTCTAGGTGAATGATTAAAACTGCTTTTGACCAAAATTATCCCAAAAGGTTTAGCATGATTGTGAAAAGGTTTTCTTAAAGGTCTTGAAGGTGTAGCAAGATTTTGAGGTGTAGCAAGACTTTGAGGTGAAAGTACGACTGACTTTTAGCATCATCTACCTTAGGTGTCTCAACTGCTTCTGTTGGGTTTCGCACCTAGATTGACCAATTAGCTTCTTCGAAATTCTAGGTTGTCTACACCAAAACGAGAAACATCGGGTCTTACGGGTTGATGACTACCGGTGGGATGTGGGACATCATGATAACCCTTGTCTTTCTTATATTCTGAGGTGGTTCACTAAGTGATTCCTCATTACTAGATGTGTCAACATAGTTAATAAGCCCATCATCACTAGTGGTTATATCCTCAAAGTCAAGGTCATCATTATCACGGGTGGGTTTTCTTCACACACCAAATCCATACCAAAACCTAGACCGGTCCTATTGTAAGCTCTTCTTTGTTTTTGAACATAAGAAACATGAGAAAGACCGATTCTTTCCGTGCATCAAACTTTGCTAACAATTCATCTCTCTCCTTAGTCAGCTTCTCAATTTCGTAAATCTTACAATTTAACTTCCATTCACTTAATTTTAACCGATAATCTGTTTTTCATATTTTTCGCCCAAGCCATTTCATTATTTTCATGTGTTATAATTTTGGCTTCCATAGATTCTAAGGTTATTTGATAACCGCTACCTCAAACCTAGCCTTTATACAAGATCTCTTTCAATCACATAACTATTAAGTACTTTTTGATAAAAGTCATGAGTTTGAGCATACCTTAGAGATAGGGGTTGAGCTTGGTGAAATAGCCATCATAGCAAGTAGAACAGATCATCTTCACTCTCCATGCTCTAGTCAAAGCTTCCATAACCATCTTTAGAATCCATAGCAAAGATGTCCGTGTTCCTCATCGAAAGTTGTGCTCACCAAACTCTTCCATAGAAACCTCCACGACTACCATACAAGAGGTTACTTGGTTCATCATCAAACTCAAGACTCTACCAACCTCTAATAAACTCTCTTGAGCAACCAAAGCTTTTGTTTCGTAATAGGAATTTCTTTAAGCTCTAGCTATGGTTTCTCGCTTATCCTGCTTGCTTGATATTTAGCAAACCCGCACTCCGTGCAAAATGGCGATCTTTTGACAATTGAAGCATTCAATTTTAGATTTGTCAAAAGTAATACCTGCTTTTGGTTTGAAGTCAATGCTTTTTCCTGTCTTCTTCATATACTTCTTGATCCTTGTAGTGATCATAGCAACTTGCCACCGATATCAATTTCTTCAAGAGCATCCTCTTCAATCATGAGAGATCTTCTTCATAAGTGATGTGTGAGAAGCTTGTTGTGCAAAGAAAGAGCATACAACTTCATCCGAGTGAATGGTAGGTGATGGTGTGGCTTCTCGAGCAAAGGTGAGGGTAGAATAGGCAACAAGACTTTGAGCAACAAGCTTTGAGTAGGAGAAGCAACTTTTGGTGGAAGTATCGCCTCTTTCGAGATGACAAAAAGGCAATACGGTGAGATTTGGGCTGGTTTGGCCATTCATCTCATGCTCATACACCTTCGGATCATTGTAGAGATCATCAACGTCCATAACATCCAAACCAGTTGTCCTCTCGATCATTGTAGCTATCACATGCCATGTCGATGGCAAACTCCTTAAGAACTTAAGATTAGCATCTTCAATCGAGACCTCTCCTTTGTATAGCTCCAACATACCGAGAAGGTTTTGAATCATCATAAGCAAGATCAAGGCCTTCTTTCTCCAACAATGATTGTTTCAAATTGTCGCTCAATGATTTCATGCATCTTCTTGGAAGCATCATTACCTCCAAACCTTGTCTTGAGAGCAGCCCGAGTTGCTTTGCATCTTTAGCATCATGGAACTTGAGTAGATGACCATCTCGGAATGGCGCATAAGAGAATGTTGAGTGCCTTCTCTTGATTCCTTATTGTTCTTGCGCAGTAAGACCGCTTTAGGTGCTTGGGTTGTCCAGAACATCAATAGGTTCGAACTTCTTCATTACCATTGACAATTACATTCCATAGTGCATGGTGCAGAATTGCAATGTAACGCCTCATCTTCATGCTCCATAGGTCGTACTCTCCCTTCTTGATGATAGGTATCCTTAGTGAAGTGATGGATGGTGGTGGAACAACTTTAGTCGACATATTTAGGTTTTAGTTATCTAGGTTTTAGGGTTTCTTCTTAGTCAGAGTTTCCACACAAGCTCTGATACCACTTGGTGGATCGATATACTCTAACCAAACTAACTTAAATACTTGTTAAGGGTTTAATAACTTCGGATAAATCCTAAGTTATTAACAATGAAACACTGAGTAATCTTTATTAAGTACGCGGAATTTACTTAACAAATCTAAGAAGAATATAACTTTAACTTTTATTAATAACTCTAAATCGCTTGTTATGAGACTCTTTAACAACTCTAAAACTCTAATAATAATCGTACTTTAGGTTTCTAAACATATATCTAAAACTCATACATCTATTGTCAATCTACGGGTCCTTTTATAGGCTTAAGGATAACCCTAGTCGGTTTACAATTTTTATCCTTGTACGACAAGTAATCTAAACAA